>SMDT01002891.1:0-345729 GCA_005392925.1 Aquilaria sinensis | reverse complement strand
CTGGAACATTTTTGTTGTGAAGTTTGCTAGAGTGTTGTCTGTGGTAGAAATGTAGTTTGTGGTAATGAGAAATAACAACACCTCATTTATGAAGCACCACATTGATGTACTGAATTCTCAAGTATTCAAAAATAGAGACTTAAAGCTTCTCGGAAGAATCCTTCGAAGTACCATAATCGGGTGATGATAAAGGAGTAAGCTCATGAAAATCTTTTACATATGCTATTATTTTTCTTGCTTAGAGCCTCTTGAATTTCTTCAAAATGTTTGTTAACCAGGTCAGAATCGTTCAGAATTATAATGACATATTAAGATCTTGCAATGCTCTGGATTATCATGACATGATCACCTGCTCGGTGAAACTGCTCACCGGCTTCCCTGAAGGTTCATATTATCATGACACACTTCCGAATTCAAAATGTATGCAATTTTGCTTCCGATGTCGTATCTAATGCCTATTTCTTATGTTAAGTTCCAGTTTTCAAAGACAGCCAGGATTTGTGGCAAGCCATAATAATAGACGAGTTCCAGGATACAAGTGCCATGCGGTATGGCCTTCTACGACTTCTTGTATCTCATAACCGCATAACTATTGTTGGTGATGATGATCAGCTGACTTATTAAAAGAAGAAATTTTTCGTGCTATATCTTTTCATGGAAATAACCTTTGCATTCACACTACCCCCTTCCCTTTCATTATTTTGATAATTTCTTAACTTGTTTCCGCTAATCTTCTCTGTCACACTACAGTTGATTTTCAGTTTCAATGGAGCTGACATATCTCGTTTTGATTCATTTTGAAATGATTTCCACAACTACAGAGAGGTAATGGCTGTGCTTGGAAAGCTATAATAAAAGTTCAGTCATTTATTTGTTAATTTGTTCAACCTTTTTATTTTTTGAGTAATATATTGTTTATGTTTTTTTCAGTATTCTAATCGTTTGCTTCTTCTCATTTAATTGTTAGAAATATCTTTAAGTTCAACGAGGAGTGGCTGACATTGATAATGGAAGACGAGGACAATGATCTCAGATCTTTAAGTTTGGAGTTTTCTTGCTGATTTTGGGATGTGGACCAGACATTATAGTTGTTTTCATCTATTTGTACTGAACTTCCGTAGAGCAAGATTCTCCTGATTTTAACATGTGGACCTTGTTGAACCTTAATGTTTTGAGCTTTTCATACGTAAGTTTCTTTTCTGTTTTTCTGTTGCAATTCCTTTCTTGTTTCCTATACCGTCAGTTGGCTCTCAATTGTGTACCTGCAGAAAGATTTAGATGCCATCTCAAAGAGTGTTTTAACTTTTGACCCATTCTCTTATTGAAGTTCAAAAATTCTGTGAACTTTAGATTCTTTGTTCGGATTTCCTAATTGTGATGTGCCATGATGAAAATTTGAAAACATGAAGTGAAACCCTAGAATAGCTATACTGCGGTTAATTTAGATCTATTCCATTGCATTAATTTAAACATGAAGTGAAACCCTCTAATAAGGAATTTTTTGTTTATTGTTTTTTTAATTTTGGAAGGAAACGAATATCTAAAAATACTTTTTTTTGTATAACTCACTATAAGTAACAAAGTCCTCTACTAACTAAGAAAAACTAGAACTAGTAGCTTTAGGCTTTAGCTAAAACGGTTTCAACAGTTAACTTGTCTTGGCTATCATTGTTGTCATGCATCTGCTTTTTCCAATTGCTTTTCTTCCATGTGAAGTCTTCTAACAAAAGAGTGGCAACTCCCATGCCTCCGAGCACGCACCCATACCCAATTTCCCACCTCCTCATCCCCTCTCCAAATATCTTGATGCCCACGAAAACATTCACAAAACTCATCACAATTGTCGCATACCCAACCACATAATGAAACATGTTCCAATAAAACCTAATCTTTCTTTCCTTGTTCGGCCTGAAGAAGATGGCAACAACCACCACTTGGCCCAACATAAAGAAAACGAGAGCAATCCCAATATTACCATGGGCGCGATGTCGAACCCCTCTTGAATTGTGCCCGAGCCAGAATCCTAGCCCTGCACCTACCAAACCCATCAGAGTAGCCAACCCTGACACGCCCTATGGAGATAGAACCATAACGGGTCGGCGCCTTCGAACCTCTTCAGGTACCTTGCTATGAGAGCTTCAATGGGCATCAGAAACCCCCAGCTTATTGCATTGAGGATTCCGTGAACGAGTCTCACGATCTGAACGGAACTTTTCCCGGATGTGGTGGCAATTTTACCTGAGCCTAGATCAAGAGCTCCATAGGACATGACAGAAGCTCCGGAAAGCCTGTGCCTCCCCGGGAGGTTTCCATTCATCGGACCAACTTGCCATACGTGGTTGGTGGTGGTGTTGTTAGGAACCTGGAAGTTGGCGAAGATGGTCATCTGGGTGGAGTAGGCAACAGCAGAGACGTCGTAGACTGGAAAAGAGAGATTTCTACGTTCGAGCCGAGTGGTGTAGTTAGCAACAGGAAAAGTGTATGCTTCGAGGCTTCCATCGGTTCTCCGGAGCAGGACAAAGGCTTAGGAGCCAACCATCCATCTTGACGAAGGATTGACGGCCCAAGCAATCCACGAAGAGTCATCAACACCGGAGCAGTGGAAGGCAACGTCAGTTCTGCGAGTAGAAGGAAAGAAGTTCCAGTGGAGGGAGTAGCCAAGGGCAGAGAGATCGTTGCAGGACGAGAAAGTTTTGCCGTTGAGGAAGTCGTGGTCAGAGCAAGAAGGAGATTGAGCGAGAGAGATAGAGAAGAGGAGAGAGGAAGCAGAGGGCAGCGACGATGAGGTTTTCGAATTTGGTGCGAGCCATTGCAATAGTTTGAATTGATAGACAGTGGTTGGTCCAGGTTCAATTTATAGAAGTCTCTGGTCGTATGTAGTCTTGGAATCAGGAACCATATAGAACTAGCAGTGTCTTGGATTCGGATTAGGAATCCGTATCGAACTGCTATAAGTGTTACACACACCTGGTTTATTCCATGCGCCATCCTTGAAAAAAATTAAGACTTTAAACCCAGCTTTTAGAAAATATAGTTATATAATTTCTGCACGGTACAGACAAAACTTTCGGTTGGGTGAAGTGGTAAGCACGCGTTGGGGGCAAGAAGCTGTTTCGTTCAAGTCCGAGTGACCTCTAATCCAACTTGGTTTTTTCCTAATTTCCATTTTTTGATCTTTTTCAGTTTTTCTTTCACATTTTCCCTATTTTTTATTTACCTTGAATCTTTTAGTTTTTATTTTCTTTTTACAGTTTTATTTTATATTTATATTTTATTTTTTATTTTTTATCATTTTCTAATATTTTTCTAGTTTTTCTTTTTCTTTTCCATTGATTTCCATTATTTCTAGTTTTGTCTGTAGTTTTGTTTTTTAGTTTTATTTATTTTTTTTGCTCTTTAATTTATATACTTTTTTCTTCTTATTTCTATATCATTTTTAACTACTTATATTTTTGTTATTTTAAAAAATTTATCGATTTTTTCATTTTTTTTGTTTCAAAATTTCCAAGTAACAAAAGAATAAACAACTAGTTGAGCTAAAAGAACGAATAATAACTCATAAAAGAACAGATAATTACTCAATAAGAACAAATCAGTACTCATAAAATAGCAATAAATTTTTCCTAACAAACAAATAAATATGTTCATTTGATGGTATCAATCTGTTCTTTTAATGTTATCAATATGTTTTTTTAATGTTATCAATCTATTCTTTTAATGTTATCTATTTGTTCTTTTAATATTATTAACATGTTCTTTTAATACTATTAATCTGTTCTTTTAATGTTAACTTTTTGTTATTTTAATGTTATTGATCTGTTCTTTCAATATTATTAATATGTCATTTAATGTTATTAATCTGTTCATTTAATGTTACCAATCTATTCATTTAATATTACCAATCTGTTCTTTTAATGTTATCATTTTTTTTCAATATGTTCATTTAATGTTATCAATCTATCCTTTTAATGTTATCAATATGTTCTTTCAATGTTATCAATCTATCCTTTTAATGTTGTCAATATGTTCTTTCAATGTTATCAATCTGTTCATTTAATGTTATCAATCTGTTTTTTTAATGTTATCTATTTGTTGTTCTTTTCAAAACGTTCATTTTAATGTTATTAATCTATTTTTCAATGTTATCTATTTGATCTTTTAAAGTTATCAACTTGTTCTTTCAATTTTATCAATTTTTTCTTTTAATGGTAGTGAATTTGTTCTTTTATGCATTGTTGTTGCCTAGATCTAAAAAACAACAAAAATAAAGAATAAAACTAGGAAAAAGACATAAAAAGTTAAATAAAAAATAAAAATAATATGAATAAACAAAAAAAGCCTAAAAATGAAAAAAAGAAAAAAAAGGAAGAACATGGAGAAAACTGAAAAAAATGAAAAATGAACAGGAAAAAGGAAAAAAACACAAAGATAAAGTGAAGTAAAAAAAACGAAGCAAAAAAACCAATGAGAGAACAAACAAAAAGAAAAGAAAAAAAAAAGCTAAGAAGAGAAATGAGGTGAAAAGAAAAAAGAAGAAGTGAGAAGCCAATAAGAAAAAGGAAAAAAAATAAATGAAAATAAAAATGAAGCAAAGTGTGGATCCAGGGAATCGAACCCCATGTATAATATATTACATTCATCCTGCAGCACCCAAATCAACTCCTCTCATAATACTTTCTGTCTAAACAGCATACATATATGTATATATTTATCTGACACGTGACCTAGCGCATACATGTGCCAAGTGCACGCAAGATTCGGCAACTACACAAAGTCAGATATTGAATGCTACCAATTATGTTTTCTCTCTTTTTTTAAAAAAATATACATATTTTTTAAATCTTACATTTAATTTAAAAAAATAATGCTTTATTTAAAGGCATTTTTATAAGAAATTTCTTTTTAAGAATATTTTCTTTTTATATTTTAAGGAATTAAATTAATTACTACTTTTTATTTTTAATGTCAAAATAATTTCATCTAGTCAAATACGAAGAAGTCATAAATACCAAGTGCAAAACTTGGTTGTAGAAAAATAAAAATGTTATATTTTTTTGAAATATGTTTGTTTTTTTTAGGAAAAAGGGGCAAATAAGTCCCTAAACTTTTCGAGTCAGCGTACTTCGGCCATTATTATTTTTTATTATTAAATCCCTCATTAATATTTTATTTCTAGGCATGTAACTTATTAATGTTTACGAATGTGACAAATTGGCCACTCGACAAACAAACGAACTAAAGATTTTGGTATGTCGAGGAATATTCTGTGTGTTTCGTAGATGGTGTGGCAATGTTGATCAAAACGATAACAAATGTTGGCAAAACGCAAACTGACCTGTCGAATGAGGTGAATTTAAAGGAGAAAGGATTTGATTGGAGTGGGAAAGGAAAATTGAGAAGTTGGGTTTAGGTTGAAATTTCTACTACTGGAATGGATTCTACAATCAAAAGAAAGGAGAGCTTAATTTAGCTATCGTAAAAAAGGATGGATGCATCGAAGAATGAAGTAACAATGGAGATATAGTAATCGATTGAGGAGAACATGTCCCCGCTTGAGGATATAAAGTTTTAGAAATTTTGCAATCTATAGCTGTTAGATATGCTAGGTGAAGACAGAGAAAAGATTGACACATTGAAAGCTGAAGTGAGGATGTTGGAGGATGAAAATGCTTCTCTAAAGGTACAATTCTTAGAGGTTGAAGAAGACATGGCTAAAGAGAGGAAAAAGGCGTGTAAGTATTAGGGTTTAGTTGGAGAGTTTAAGGGTGTTGCTGGCTTTATGTCATGTGTGGTTTTAGTGTTGTTGTTGTTGCCATTATGTGCTATGTGTTTTTAGTGTGTTAGAACTCCTGCTTTTGGTACCATGTAATGCAATATGTTGTGGAATGTTGATTTATCTGTCAGAAATGCGGTTTCCTTCAAATGTATAAGCATCATTGGCAATTGATCCAGTAGGTTCAAATCAGTATAAGCTGAACATGTTAATTGTTTTACCGAATTGGTAACAAAATGTACCCAAATATCACAAATGCAATTTTCCACATTAAAACCTTTGTCTATACACAACCATATACTTTCCAATATATATCATCTGTTCTAAAAACTCCTAAGTGACCTATATATTTTGTTTTATTGAGGAGGGATTTTTTGAAGTCTTGATGGCCTTGGCATCTTCATCCCCCCAAATTTGGCACCAACATGTAAGAACATGTTGTTGTTTGAAGGGTCTGGCAAAGTCACCATTGACATCACACTTCCTTTTATCCCCAGATTTAGTCCTGACACATCAAGGTTACTGCTTGTGCCACCATGTTCTTCAATATGAGCAATGACCTTGGACTTTGGTATTTTAGTAAACAACAAAACAAAATAAGCTACCAATAGGGTCTTTCAGAACATACTACTTGGACCCTTTTACTGTCATTTTTCTTGTAAAAGACATTTTTATGAGATTGAGCAGCATACCTCACTACTGTATAATGACCCAAGTCCAGAATTGGTCAACGGAACACCTGCTCACACCACATGGGCTATCCTTTGAAAAAGGATAAGTGCTAGGTGCTTGTGCTCTAAAACTTGAGCTTATATATCCATATAAGGCTTTCCAAATTTCTCCCATGTAGGATATGGGGGTGTTACAAACTCCTCTTATTATGTACCCAATGTCCTTGTTGGGGTCAATCAGATTACTTGGTCCCCCGAACCAATAACCTCTCTAATTGAATTACTTGGCCCTTGGCTAAGTAACCTCTCTAATCTAGGATCAGCCTTGGGAGACGACGCGTGTGCATACCCAATATGCCACATCATCACAGTCCTGGGTCAGCTTAATTATGAACTTGGGTCATTACAGATGGCAATAGAGCCGACTCGGGACTGTGATTATGTGGCATAGTGGATGCACATATGCATCATCTACCGAGGCTGATCTTGGATGAGAAAGGTTACTTGGCCGAGGGCCAAGTAATTCGATTATAGAGGTTACTGGTCCAAGGGACCAGGTGATCTGACTGACGCTAGCAAGGACGTTGAGTACATAGAGGGGAGTTTGTAACATCCCCATATCCCACATGAGTGAAATGTGGGAAGCTTTATGTAGATATATAGGCTCATGTTCTAGAGCATAAGTACCTAGTGCTTATCCTTTTCAAAATAATAGCCCATATGGTGTAGACAGGTGTTCCATTGACCAGTTATAGACTTGAGTCATTACAACTAAGTCTTTGAACTCCACATTATCATTGAATTGCATACCAACCTCAAATTCCATAATCTCATATGAAGGATTATAGACAAAGTATTTGCTTCTCCTAAACCTCAATCTCTTTACATTTACATCTTCATCTAATCTATATTAGATTCAACACTGCCTGCATCTGAAAATTATATATGCATCTGAAAATTCAATATAATCAGTGTCATCCCCTTCACTATCTGTCCCAGATCTAGACAAAGCTCCAGATTCAATTTCATTTTCCTCTTTATCTCCTTACAAGTAATCCGCCTTATCATCATCACTGGAAGATTCCCCCATTTTAGTGCCACTATATGCCAAGCTTTCTTGGATTTGAAAATGCCTAACACACTCCCTAGCTTGCCTTAACTCTTCATAATAACAGACAAATATCCAATATCATCCAAACAAGTAGCCATACCATCCTGGTCTGCATTTGACACACGTTTAACTAACTTTTCTTTTGGTTGCTTTTTGGACTTCCCTTTACCACCCACACCCCCTAATGTACCTCCCTTAGAAACACCCTCATCAATTTCACCAACCCTACCTTCTTTATTTACTCCGCATGTGCTCCACCCACCAAGGCATTAGCCAAATTGTTAACTATTTTAGATGTACTACCCCACTAGCCACATCATCCCCCACATTATTCTCCTTTTTGGACCTCCCTTCTCAAAATGTTCAATATAAAGGATAGCACATTTTGTTCTCATAGTCTGCTTTAAAAATTCAACTGCACTAGCTTCATCGGACATCATCTTCAAATCCTTTCATTTTCTCAACAAACCTCTATTCAATTGGTACCAAATTCGAGCTACATTGCTCAACTTCATCCTTTAATCAACTCTAGAACATGTTCATACCTTGTAAAGTACTCCCAAATTATCATACTTTTTTTTCCCCTCCAACATACATGAATGGCCTATCTTTAAACCTCCCACTATGATGGATTGAAAAGTAGGTTTCAAAACTTCTAAGAATCATTCTCAATCTACATTTTCAGACAACAAACAACACTTTATTAGACGATGGGCAAACTTTATGAACCATACACATACTTTACTTCGACATATATATACAAAACTTCCCTATTTTACAACAAATTAAAAAGGAAATGAAACCTTAGATAAAATCGACAAAAATCTACCTAGAAATTAGTTGTCTGATTCACCTGAAACCTTTTGTCCTTCACCAATACTCTTTCTTGTCCTTCTCACTCTAATGCCTTAAAATGTCTTCTAGCCCTTTTGTACCTAACTGGACACTTGACCATAAATATGCCATGTCACCAACCATGTTACCTCGCCACATTGACTAGAAATGCCAGCTATGCGTCCAACATGTCAACCGTAACAAGGGTGACCAAAACAAGCCAAAAGATAACATTAAGGATGGATTTAACTGTAAAAAAAATAATAGTGGTCAAAGTACATTGACATGAAAAGTTAAAGGGCTTATTTGCCCATTTTCCTTTTTCCTAATATCCAATTATATTTGCACGGTGTCTAACTTTATATAAAATGAAGAAAACATATAAAGTGCCATAATTAGACACTTGGATACCACAATCATGTAAATTATACATACTTTTAACAAATTTAAATACTTAACTTATTATACTAGATATTTAACCACTATAATCAAACATTTGGACACTTCAATCCATCACTTGGAACACCATACTCAAACAGGTAGACTAGACACTTTCTTATTAGATTTAAACACTTAACTTATTATATTGGATATCCAACCACCACATTTAGACTTTTGGACACTAAAAAAATAAAAAAGATGGAGTTAGACACCTTATGCCTAGAATAAGAATTAGTGATCTAATATTAATTTTTACATATAAGATGTCTAATTCTATGAATAAAATGTCCAATTATATGTACATGGTGTTTAGTTTTATAGAAAATGTATTTAAGTTCATCTACATGCAGACAAGACACGACCATGTAGGAAGCTATAAAATGTGACTTGATTTTTCAATTAAATATCCTTTAAAATAACATTATTATACTCCCAATTAATGATGAAATTTGAATAATCAAAGTATTTCATCCTCACCACTAGAAAAACCACTTGCAGACATTCAAATATTAAAATAGACACTCAAACACTAAACGCAAACACTAGCAACCCAGTTTTAAACACTCTAAGGTAGACACTATTAATCAACAATTAGATACTAATAATGTTGATTTGCCCGTTTGTGGTGGACAGTATCATATCTCCATTCAATGAGAAGCAGAGTCAAGATAGGATTATGAGAATTAAAATTTTTGTTGGGTTTGGACTAATTAATTAATATGTAAAAGTACTGCATTTATGTTAACTAACCGTCAGTTATATTTCAGAAATCGACAGCTATTCTCTAAATACCTAGCATCACTATTTAACTAACAGTTAACAGTTAAAATATCACGGACAAAAAATAAACCTTGGTGAAATGGGTTTATGATCAATTACGAGTCTTGCTAAATAGGGTTTGCTAATTTGGTTGGTCAAATTTAGTGTCTCAATTTCAAAATCCTTTTCTACCAACTTAATCAATTCAAAATAATATAATTGTGGCATATGAGTTACTGTATACAATGAGGAAGATGAATAAAATGGGAGGGCCAAAGGCCTACAAGGCAATTGGACATTAAAAAGGCATATGATAAGTTGAGCTAGTATTTTGTTGAAAAAGTACTTCGATCAATGTGCTTTCTGGATCATTAGGTTTTCTTGATTATGCAGTGTATCTCTACAGTTTCATATTTAGTTCTGATCAACAACTACAATACGAACTGGTTTTCACCAGAAATAGGTCTTAGGTAAGATGGCCCTTTCTCTCCATATATATTTATTTTGTGTTTTGCAACTTTTTCAAGCTATCTAAAAGAATGATTAAGCAAACTGAAGGTCTTTAAGCTAACTCGACCGAACCATCAATCAACCATCTTTTCTTTGTGGATGATTGCCTTACTTTTTTCTGGCTTTGTTTGACTTATGACATGGCTAATCCTGTAAGTGCACACAAGGAACAAATATTTTATTGTTTATGAAAATAAAAGAAATTAGTTCAAATTTTAAAGGAGTAAAATTAATTAAAATTTAATTAAGATTAAGCTAAACCAATAACGAGAGTAACAGACCGGGAAAAACATTTATGGTATAGCTAAGGCTTAGGTTTCACTAAGCTGAGGTCTTCCAATTAATTATTTGGGTAGGTTTGCAGTTGTCAACAATCACTCCTAGTATTACAATCCTCTCTCTAACAATTGCAATGCATTCAATTAACATATGATTATCTCTCGATCTCTCGCATAAGTAATCAGACTCATTAAGTTCAGGTTTCCAAATCAATAAATCATGAGATTTAATACTATCCACCTATGTGTAAGTCTACCTCATGACACTGTTAATGTTACTAATGAACTCTGCCATTAAGGAGAATATGAAACAAATTAGGAAGTGCGAAATTAGGGGAGCGAATGATGAAGAGATACTTAAATAAAAATGGTTACCATACAAAAACCTACCCATATCATTCAAAATCGCTAAGCCCACGAATCCTAGACCCACGATTTCATCTTTCCCAATTGTGAAATTCGTGTGATTTCCCTCCCACATTCCCTCATTCCTAGGCCTAGGAGAACACAAAAGGAAGCTTAAATAAGACCAGCATTCATGAAGGGTGACGAGGCGATGATTTTGCGATAAGAAGGGCAAGATTTGTTTCAGTATTCCACCATGAGGACACGAAATCTATCTAGATTTTCATAATTCATCCGCTATTGAGAGGGAGACAATGGTGCGAAAGAAGGAACGAAAACGTTTGAAGGCAAAAATGGTGAACAACAGTGGTTCAAATGACAATTTGACGAAGAAACAAAAAGGGTGTATGATTTTGGATTTTTTTTTAAAATAACACAAATATGTATATGGTATATGTATTTTTCTAGGTTTTTAATGTATGCTTCTTGTTTGCGAAGAACACAGATATTTATGTATGTTTCTGGATTTTATTTGTACAATTCTAGTTTGTAAGACACACACACACACACACACACACATATCTGTGTGTGTGTGTATGATTCTAAGTTTTATTTGTATGATTCTAGTTTACAAACAAAACACATATATGTATATATGTTCCTGAGTTTTGTTTGTACGATTCTGGATTTTATTTGTATGTTTTTGGGTTTTGTTTGTATGCTTCTAGATATTATTTGTATACTTTTAATTTTGTAACAGACACACACAC
Source organism: Aquilaria sinensis (assembly GCA_005392925.1). NCBI lineage: Eukaryota > Viridiplantae > Streptophyta > Magnoliopsida > Malvales > Thymelaeaceae > Aquilaria > Aquilaria sinensis. The sequence continues at coordinate 334,237 of SMDT01002891.1, read as the reverse complement.
ACACACACACACACACACACACACACACACACACACACATATGTATATATGTCGTAGTCTTGGAATCGGAAACCTTATTGCAGTCTTGGATTTGGATTCTGAATCCTTATCGAGTTGCTATCTATGTAAGCCAAGGACTGCATGCTACCAGTTTTGTTTTCTCTCTTTTTTTTTAAATTTATTTTTTAAATCTTACATTTAATTAAAAAAATGATCATGCTTTATTTATAGACAATTTTATAAGAAACTTTTTTTTTAAAAATATTTTCTTTTATACTTTAAGGAATTAAATTAATTACCACTTTTTATTTTTATTGTCAAAATAATTTCATCCAGCTTAATACAAAGAAGTCATAAATACCAAATGCAAAGCCTGTTTGAATAAAAATATAAAATTGTTGTCTATTTTTTTTATTTGAAATATGTTTGTTTTTTTTTAAGAGAAAAGGGGCAAATAAGACCCTAAGCATTTCGACTCAACATACTTCAGCTATTTTTATTTTTTTACGGTTAAATCTCTCATTAATATTTTATTTTTGGGCATGTAACTTATTAATGTTTATGAATGTGACAAATTGGCCACTCGGCAAACAAATGGACCGAAGATTTTGGTATGTCGAAGAATATTCTGTGTGTTTTGTAGATGGTGTGGCAACGTTGATCAAAATGATAATAGACATTGACAAAACACAAGTTGACTTGGTGAAGGAAGTGAATTTAAAGGTGAAAAGATTCAATTGGAGTGCGAGAGGAAAATTGGGAACTGTGGTTTAGGTTAGAATTTTTGCTACTGGAAGGGATTCTGTAATTTGAGAAAGGGAAAGGTTAATTTGGCTGTCATAAAAGAGGATGGTTGCATCGAAGAGTGAAGCAACAATGGATATAGAGCAACTGATTGAGGAGAACAAGGCCCTTCTTGAGGATATAAAGTTTCAAAAATTTTGCAATCTAGAGCTGTTATATAGGCTAAGTGAAGACAGAGAGAAGATTGACGCATTGAAAGCTGAAGTAAGGATGTTGGAGGTTGAAAATGCTTCTTTGAAGGTGAAGTTCTTAGAGGTTGAAGAAGACATGGTTGAGGAGATGAAAAAGGCATGTAAATGTTAGGGTTTAGTTAGAGGGTTTAAGGGTGTTGCTGGCTTTATGTCGTGTGTGGTTTTACTATTGGTGTTGTTGCCTGTGTGTTTTTAGTGTGTTAGGACTCCTACTTTTGGTACCATGTAACACAATATGTTGTGGAATGTTGATGTATCTATAAAATATGTGGTTTCCTTCAAATGTATAAGCATCATTGGCAATTGATCTAGCAAGTTTAAATTAGTATAAGCCGAACATGTTAAAAAGTGCAATTGGTAAAAAACACATCTTTAGGTGAATTGTTTTACCAAATTGGTAACAAAATGTACCCAGACTTCACAAAATGTAGTTCTCCACATTAAAACCTTTTTCCATACATAGCCATATACTTTTAAATATATATCATCTGTTCTAAAAAAGCCTAAATGGTCCATATATTCTGTTCCACTGAGGAGTGATTTTTTGAAGTCTTGATAGCCCTGGTATCTTCATCCTCCCAAATTTGGCACTAGCATGTAAGAAATTGTTGTTGTTTGAAGGGTCTGGCAAAGTCACTTTTGACATCACGCTTCCTTCTATCCCTAAACTCAATCCTGTCACATCAAGGTTGCTACTTGTGTCACCATGTTCGACAATATGAGCAGTGACCTTGGACTCTGGTATTTCAATAAAAACAAAACAAATACTAATAGGGTCTTTTAGAACATACTACCTAGACCCCTTTACTTTCATTTTTCTTTTTAAAGACATTTCTATGAGATTAAGCTACATACCTTGCCATTGAGTCTTTGAACTCCACATTATCATTGAATTGCATACCAACCCCAAATTCCGTAATCTCATTTGAAGGATTATAGGCAAGGCATCTGCTTTTCCTAAACCTTAATCTCTCTGCAGTCACATCTGAATCTGAATCTTTGTTAGACCTTACACTGCCTGCAGCTGAAGATTCAATATAATCAACGTCATCCTGTTTTCTGTCTGTCCTAGATCTAGATAAACCTCTAGATTCAATTTCACTTTCCTCTTTATCTCCTTATAAGTAATCATACTCATCACCATCACTGGAAGATTCCCCCACTTTAGCCCCACCTTATGCCAAGCTTTCTTGGGTTTCAAAATGCTTAAGACTCTCCCTAGCTTGTTTTAACTCCTCATCATACTTAGACAAATATCCAATATCATCTAGACAAGTAACCACATCATCCTGTTCTTCATTTGACACTTTTAATTGACCTTTCTTTTAGTTGCTTGTTGGACTTTCCTTTACTGCCTACACCCCCTTCTGATGTACCTCTTTTAGAAACACCCTCATTGGTTTCACCAACCTCGCCTTCTTTATTTACTCATGTGGTCCAGCCACCAGGCCCACTAGCAAATTGTTAACTACTTTACATGTACTACACCCACTAGCCACATCATCCCCTACATTATTCTCCTTCTTGGGTCCCCTCCTAAAAATGTTCAATATAAGGGATAACACAATCCATTTTCATAGTTTTCTCTAAAAATTCAACTGCACTAGCCTCATCAAACATCATCTTCAGAACCTTTCATTTTCTCAATATACCGAAGTTCAGCTGGCACCAGATCCGAGCTATATTGCTTAACTTTTGTCTCTTAATCAACTTCAGAACATGTTCATACCTTGTAAAGTACTCCCAGATTATCATACTCTTATTTTCCCCACTAACATACCTGAATGGCCCATCTTCAACCCTCCCACTATGATGGATTGAAAAGCAAATTTCAAAACTTTTATGTACATTTTATTTAGTTTTATATAAAATTAAAAGCAGACACTCAAACACTAAACATAGATAACTAGCTACTTAGTTGTAAACACTCTAAAGAAAACACTATTAACCTATAGTTGGACCCTACATTGTTAATTTGTCCATTGGTGGTGGATGACTGCTCTGGTGGATAGTATCATATCTCTGTTCACTAAAAAGCAGAGGTGAGAAAGGATTACGGGAATTAAAATCTTTGTTGGGCTATGAACTGATTAATTAATATGTAAAAGTGGTGTATTTATGTTAACTAACTGTCTGTTATATTTCAAAAATTGACAGCTACTCCCTAAATACCTAGCACTAGTATTTACCTAATAGTTAGCAGTCAAAATATCATCGACCAAAACATAAACCTTGGTGAAATGGGTTTCTGATCAATTACGAGTCTTACTAAATAGGGTTTGTTAATTTGGTTGGTTAGATTTACTGTCCCAATTTCAAAATCCTTTTCTATCGGCTCAATCATTTCAGAATAATATAATTATGGAACATGATTTATTGCATGCAGTGAGGAGGATGAATAAAATGGGATGGCCAAAGGTCTACAAGGCAATTGGACATTAAAAAAGCATATGACAAGTTGAGCTAGTATTTCATTGAAAAAGTGCTTTGATCAATAGGCTTTTTGGATCAATAGGTCTGCTTGATTATGTAGTGTATCTCTATAGTTTCATATTTTGTTCTTGTCAATAGCTGCAATACGGATTGGTTTTCACCAAAAATATGTCTTAGGCAAGGTGATCATTTCTCTACATATATATTTATTTTGTGTGCTCCAGCATTTTCAAGCTATCTAGATCATCAAAGAAAGATTAAGTAGACTGAAGGTCTTCAAGCCAACTTGATCGAACCATCAATCAAGCATCTTTTCTTTGCGGATGATTGCCTTATTTTTTCTGGCCTACTTTGACTTATGATATAGCTAATCCTGCAAGTGCACATGGTCAGTTATAGTAAGTTTTAATTCTTAGGACAAATCAAAGTTAACTAAAATTAGTTCAAATTTTAAGGAAATAAAATTAACTAAAATTAAATTAAGATTAAACTAAACAAACGTAGAAAATAAAAAATTGGGAAGAAAACAATTATGGGATAGCTAAGGCTTGAGTTTTACCTAACTCAAGATCTTTCAATTAATTATATAGGTATATTACAACTCCCTCTTAACCAGTTGCAACATGTTCAATTAACCTACGATTGTCTCTTGATCTCTCACATAATTAATCAAACTCATTAAGTTTTGGTTGCCAAATTAACAAATCACAGTAAATAGGTATATCTGTATCCTAATTATTGCAACTCTATTTTCTTAGTGCATGAATCAAATTTCACCTCTTAGTCATTCATTCAAATCCCTCATATAAATTATCTATGGTGATCAAATATAGATAATACTTATTGTTGCAAAGGAAATAAACTAAAACACAACCCAAATAATTAATTGAAATAATTCAATTAAGATACATCCTTAACATTAGTATAGAAATTTAGCCTTCATGCTAGATTTAACAAGAAAATCCAATAATCCCAAGAGAAAGTAACAAGTCATGACCAAAGAATATCCAATTCCAACTTGAAAATAAAGAAAATAAAGTAGAAAGAAAGGAAGAACAAGTTTTCTCCCTCTCTGTTGGGAAAAAAAATTCCCCAATCACCCATCACACCCAGTGAAATAACAAATACAATGAAACAAACACACATGAATTTAACGTGGTTTGGCTCTTAACTAGCCTATATCTACAGATGAGAGAAATTCACTCGAACAAAATATAGAGATTATAGCAGAGGTATGCCCTTAATGCTCACGCTGACCTATGGATCCGTTATACACTACTGATAACTACAATATCTTGCCCTTATATAATTACAAGATATGAGAAATCGCAAAAGACTTCTCGTTCTAGCCCACTCTGACCTTCAGACCTTTCTTCCCTCTTGAAACTCTTACATCTTGCCTCTTCACCACATTGGTTTTTCTCTCATGCTAAAACCTCAATACAATAAACCTTTTTATAGGCCACACATAAACTCAAATCATAACAAAATAGGAAAACTAAATCCTAAATAAATAGGAAAACTAATACCAAATCCTAAACAAAATTGAAATCTTCACCTTGAATTTGAATTTGAATTTGAATTAAATAACCTCTTTGAATTTGAGCCAAAAAATCTAGTAATCTCCACCTTGGCTCAAATTCTTCACCATGAACATGAATATCACAAACACACGATCACGATTATGGACATGAATACTATGAATATCACAAAAACACGAACACAAACACAAACGACTACGAACAACATGAACATAACTACAAACGACAAACACCACTAAGACACGAACACAACAATGATCGGAAATGACCACGAATATCACGAACATCAACATCACGAGCATCAATACCCACAAACAAAATCTTCAATCTTCAAACTTGTTTCAAATTATCGGTACCACACTGCAACTGTAATGATCCAATCCAATTTGGTTTATTTGATTATTTTGGGTGTTTAGGTTAAGGCTCAATTCAGGAAAAAAAAAAAGCAAGGGAATTTTAAAAAAAAGGGTTACAGCATAAAACTAAGGGAAAAGGGGAAAGAAATACGGAAACGAAGAAGACGCGAAAGGGTTATAAGAAAGGGAAAGAAATAAGAAATAAGTAGGGTTGGGTATTTATCTCACATTTTATCTACCTATTGCTTTGTATTGAAGAAGTGGAACAAGGAATCATCAATTGAGGATCAAGTGGGAGCAATCTGTAAATTTTTCTAGAAGAGGAGAATCGTTAGTGAGTGTTTGTTAATTATTTTTTGTATACAATTTAGTTAGTTTTAAATTTTGAAAAGGGATTTGGGTTGATAATTTGATTAAATATAATTTATTCTTGATAATTGAAGGTGATAATTGATTATTAGAACTGTTTCAGAGAAATAGAAATAAGTTTGGGGAGGTTTTGGCTGGGCATCGTTGAAATCACAGCGCAGCAGAAGGTTGCAACGATGAAGACAATGAATCGTATTCCTGTGTAAAAATTGGGGTAAATACAATCAAGGTCCTTGATGATTAGACGGGAGTTCATCGACACCCTATATTACAAAATATTACAACTCGGTCACTGGCAGTAGGATGCTGAACGTTATAATCGGGTTAATCACAGTATCAGTCACTAAGGCTTCTAAAACTACTTCAGTGAATTTTTAGATTCCAGAAGCGTTCATTTGGGTCACTATCAGCAAGTGATTTTGGTTTATTCCTTGAATTGATTATGTTTTGACATAAACTCTTACATAATTATTTTAGGAGTTGGAAAGTTGCATTTTGAGGTAAGTGGCTACTACTATTTCTAAAAATTAAAATTTTTTGATATTATGTATATATATTTTTTATTTCTTCAAAGTGTTAAGTTTTCCAACTTAGTAATTTTTCAATATTTCGTTTTAAAACTATTTTATGTTAAAGTGATTTTCAATCAAAATAAGATTTTTCAAATACATGTTTTATTCTGCAATTGTTTTCCAAGTGTTTCATTAATTTACTTATTTATCTACTTATTTGAATTTTATCTTATTTTATGCAATATATTGTGTTTGATTAAATAAGTTGGGATCAGGTATGTTTTGATTGTGATATTTTATACTGAAATTTTATAACAATTGTAGTGCTATGAATTTCTGTTTCGACTTTGTTTTAATGGGTGTTGGTTTTGTGCCTGTACTACTGGGAAAGTGTAGTTCTGGACCCTCCATGTAGTGTATTCTGTTCCGTTTTGTTCCGCAGTGCACTGTTTTGAGGACTAGTCTTTCAAGGCGCTCGATCATTGGCAATTCTTAAATGATTCTGGACATACTATAACGGTTTAAGTGTAGTCACAGTAATCACCCCACCCATTTTACTCTGAATTTCTGTTCTGTAATTTTGCTCTGAACTGCTCTGATTTGGTTAATGATTTTATTTATAAATATTATTTGTTCAGTTCTCAAAATGGCTATTGCATTGATCACTTCTGATTCTTCAAATATTTTATGTTGAAATTTATGTTATTATTTTATAAGAATTATTTCTCCTTGATCCTTATATATTTTTGTATATTATGTTTCTGTTTTCGAAATCCGTCACTTTGTCGGCATTCGTGTTCACCTCATTTTCACCCACCTCACATAGATAAAGAGTAGTTCAAGTTAGCTAGCGGGAGCAACTACAAGACCAGCTGCAGTTCAAGATAATTAAAAGTATTTTATTAGTACTACTATTAGAAAACTCTTTGGATTTCATTTCCTTCCTTAGAGCTCTAATATTTTATAGATTATGTTTTGATTTCAATGATTGTAGTTGCTCTGTCACTTATTCTTAAAAGTTGAGTTTTATAAGTTTGGAATTAATTGAAATATGTGGCCTTGCATGCTCAGGGAAATTATTTTCTTGAGTATGCGGCGTGTCATCGTCCCGAGACTTCTAAGATGGGTTTTGGGACGTGACAGCAACCACTGTCAAATATCCTAACAACGATTCCCTAGGGCTCCAACAAATCCAAATCCCTCACTTTGCCAGACATCGAATTATACACTCCACCATGCCGTTATACACCAGACAGTCTGCCATACCAAGACCAAACCATAAGCTCTGATACTACTTGTTGGGAAAAAAATTCCTCAATCACCCATCATGAGCAACGGAATAACAAATATGATCAAATAAACACACTTAAATTTAACGTGGTTCAGTTTTTAACTAGCATACATCCACAGAAGAGTGAAATTCACTCAAATAAAATATAGATATTATAGTAGATATATGCCCTTAGTGCTCATGCTGGCCTATGAATCATTTACACACTATTGATAACTTCAATATCTTGCCTTCACACAATTATAAAATATGAGAAATTGCAAAAGGCTTTTCATTCTAGCCCTTTTCAGCCTTCGGATCTCTCCTTCCTCCTAAAACTCTTACATCTTGACTCTTCACCACATTGGTTTTTCTCTCATGCTAAAACCCCAACACAATAAGCTTTTTTATAGGCCACACATAAACTCAAACCATAACAAAATAGGAAAACTAAATCCCAAATAAATAGAAAAACTAATACCAAATCCTAAACAAAATTGAAATTCTTAACCTCCTTGAATTTTAGCTAATAAACCCAACACTCTCCATTTCACCAGCATGCCCAATTCGTCCTTATCTCCCTTCCTTCCAATTCGCAATTTCACTTCCATTCCACCTAATTCACAGCACCTTTTCTAATTTACTTCTTTTTAAATTTTTTGCCTTCTTCTTGATTCAATGCTCCTCCTTTATTTGCAATTTCCCTTGCCTGATTCGTCTATCTTTTTTTACCTTGTGCCAAATAACTAAAATACCCTTAACTTAAAATGTATCATAATATTACAAAAAAGACATTTCAATCAACTATAAGAGAGTTTCTTTTAATTCTAGCTGTACCTTTTACTTTATAATTTCATACAATTTAGTCATTTTGCTCCATAAAAATCTAGTCAACTCTTTTGAAAAGTTCCCTTACCTAAATAAAAAAAAACTAAACAAGCAAGCGTAATAAATAACTTGAATATAATAAAAGTAACCTAAAATTAGTGTAAAAATTAACACATAAATTAAGCTGATCAAATTCTGGTCAAGTAGTGAGTAACACATTAACACTTTTCCAATAAATAGCAAGGCAAGAGGTTAATTTTCAAAAATTAGAATAGGTGTTTAGTTAGAATGTCTCAACTAGGTTCAATGGATTGTGGTTTTTGGAAGGATTTTTGTAGTTTAAAACCCTTTGGATTGTGAAGGCAAGAGGATCTTCCACTTTCTTCATTTCTAAGTCTTAGAACTTAGTTTCAAGATCTTAGTGATTCTGGAGAGCAAAGAGGCATAAAGGCCACACCTTTAGGCCTTTCATGGATGATCAAGCATGGATATTGGTGATTTCTTCTATTTAGTTTGTTCATCTTAGTAGATATTACCTTTATGTTGTCTATCTCTTTTTATTTTTCTGACTTTTGTTCATGAGTGAGTAATCACTCAAACCCCTAAGGTGATTGGTTAAATGCATGGTTAAAGTATGCTACTAAACATGTTTGAAGCATGACTATGTTCAACTCTGCCCTTAACTTTATATGCAGTGTCTTTTATTAGCCACACAAATACACACATACCACTAGGTGTATATGAAAATGCTTGAAAGAGCTTTCCATGAGCCAAGGCCCTTGGGTTGGACTAAGGTGGTTTGCTAGGAATGAAGATGTTCAAGGAGCCATCTTAGTGGAAGAGGATGCGACTTAAAGCTCACATTCTTAGTGCATGGCGTGAGAATGTCCATGGTCAACGATATGAAGGCTTGCTTGGTCAAGAGATGACCAAGTGAGTGTTTAGGAGGAACCATCACCTTGTATGCCAAGAACATGTAACATTCAGACATTATGCAATGATACCTAGCCCAAATCCTAGAAGGTTGCTTTTCCTTAAGTGTTCATTCATTTTGTAGGTTTGCCTAGTTTTATTTGGAGACAGTTCTAGACAGTTTGCTGCTACATTTCTCTTTGTCTTTAATAACTACTTTCTTCAACTTGTAATTCCTAGTTCCATCCATATCTTAGTTGTTTGCATTAGAGTAGACCTTCAACATCAACAATGCATTAATTTAGTACACTAGTCCTTGTGGGTTCGACCCACCCTTCACTCTCTATTATGCAATTGACAACAGTCCACTAATTGAAGTAGAAGAGGGTTTAAATTAAAACATTGTTGTGTATGAATGATCATTAGAACAATTGCCTTTTCTTCACACAACAATAATCCCTCAAATACCTAAAAAAAACCAAAATATAAAAAACAACAAAAAATAAAATGAAAAATAAAAAACACCACCAATTTTACATGCCTATCCCAAATTAAAGCATCCAATCTATTCAAGTAATTATGGAGGACATTTTAGATTTCAAAAAATTTGAATTTGATGCACTTATCTATTTTTTCAACTTAAACCCTTAAGTAGCAAAAAAATAAAAAATAGAATAAAAATGAAAAACCAACAAATTTAATATTTTCATTTAAAATTAAAGCCTCCAATACCTTTAAATAATTATATAGAATGATATAAAGGCCAATAAAATATAATTTGACACTCTTATCTATTTTTTTAACTTAAAGAATAGCAAAAAAAAAAGGAAAAATACAAGGAAAAATTAGAAAATTGAACAATTCAACATGCCCATTCCAACCTAAAGGATACAATCCCTACATGTAATTATGTAAAGTATTACAGATACAAAAAAAAAATGAATTTGATGCCCTTGTATGTATATTTATTCAAAATGAACTCTAAAATAGCCAAAAACCAAAAAATAGAAGGAAAAAATGAAAAAAAAAACACCTACAATTAAACATCACCATTAAAAATTAAAGCATATAATATTTTTAAATAATTATTCATAATATTATATATTCAAAAAAATAGAATATGGTAGATTTTTTTTTTGTTGCAATTTTAGGGTTTAAGTTGATAAAATAGATAAGGGCATCAAATTCAAATTTTTTGGAATCTGTAATTTTCTCCATAATATTTGAATGGATTGCATGCATTAATAAGGAATGTTATTGAACTGGTTGGTTTTCTCATTTTTTTCCTTCTAATTTTTGGGTTTATTTTTTGCTATTTTAGGGTTTAAGTTGAAAAAAAAATGATAAGGCCATCAAATTCTTTTTTTTTTGGCATGTATAATATTCTAAATAATTATTTGAATGGATTTGATGCTTTGATTTTGAATGGGAATTTTGAATTGGTAAGTTTTTTCATTTGTTCCTTTTATTTTATTTTTTTCTATTTTAGGCTTTAAGTTAAAAAAATGAACAGCTAGATAATGGTGTCAAATTCAATTTTTTATGGCATCCATAGTCTCCATAATTATTTTAATTGATTATATTATTTAATTTAGGATGTACATGTAAAATTGTTGTTTTTTTTATTTTTCATTCTATTTTTTAGTTGTTTTGAAAGTCTGCATCACAAGTGTTTGTTTAGGGTGTTTTGTGTTCATTTGACTAGATTTCAAGGGTTCATTTTAGGTTTTTGCTCGAACTTCTATCAACACTAATGAAGAATCACAGGCGGGGGGGAGTTTTGCTACAAAGCATTATTTTTATTCTAATTTTACAATGTTTGATAGTTCAATTGTATATACGTGAAATGAGGATAGTTTAAGGGCAAATTATATAATTTAGTCTAAAATTTAAGATATTAGTAAAAGTTTTTGTAATTTGATTTGTACATGTGTTTCAAATGATTTATATAAATTTCTCAGCTTCTGTATACATTGAGCTCATACATATATGTTATCTAATTTATATAGATCTACAATTTACACAGGAATTGTGTTTTCTTACTCTACATGTGCATCTTGTCTTTTCAGCTTTGGTGCCTTATTTTTAGATGGTGCAAACACTAGTTTGTTGAAGCTTTTTAAAGATGCTACTTCTTTTGTTACAAGTTAAAGGATAAAGAGGATTTGGGATGCCATTCTAAGAATTGAAACATGAACTATTAGGAAGAGGAGCAACTTTCTTGTGTTTAACTCAAAGGTATTTAAAATTCAAGATGCATTTTCTGAAATTCAGATACTTACCTTCTCATGGTTAACTAGGAGATGCTTAAAATTAAAGTGCTTTTGGGGGAGATTGGTGTCAAGATCTTATAATAGCTTGTTAAAATTAGTGTAGTTGGTAGTAGCTTTGGATGTCCTTATGTGGTGTATTTGTTTGTAATTTTGGTGATTTTCTTGTTGTTCAAGTGCTATGTTCATCTTAACTCGGTCCAATTGCCTGCCTTCTAGACAAAGAACTTGATGTAATTTTTTGCAGTAATATCATTGTACTTGCTGTTAAAAAAATTATACAAGAAGCGTGTTTTGACGTTTTAAACCTATTTTTAGGATGAATGATTGAACTTGAACAAACAATTGAATATATTAGTAAAATTTTTGTGTTCTCATTAGTGTATGACTTACATGATTTGTACATATCTATCATTTTCTTTATATATCCAATTCATATCTGTCATCCAATTTGTACAAATAATTCTTGTGAGTCTATTTTAACACGTTCACACTAGTTTTTATGTATTTTTCTTATTTTATAAAATGAAGGGTAATATCAAAATGTTAATATATACATAGATAAATGGGCTTGTTGTACAAACCGCAAGTATACAGTTATTGAACTAGTAATAAAATTCGTGGGACTAAGTCGTGTCCATAGAGATCAAGTACTAAAGAAAACTAAGCTAGTAGAATTGTAAAAAAAAAAACTAAAAGAAAGTAAACGCTTAAATTAAATAAAAAATGATAAATAATCAACCTAATTAACTACTTGCAACAATTAAAAATTACTAATTAAACTCTAGAGAAAACTAACAATAACTACTTGTACACTTAATAAAGTGACTGTGGATAAAGAACTTTCCTAGAGTAATTGCTCCTATTATGATCCACTTTGAGCTTGTTTACTATTCACCTAGATAGTTTACCAATTTATTGTAGATGAATTTACCTGCTAAAAAATTTCCTCTCCAGATGTGAATTTATTTAACCACCTTAATAGTGAATGACAATCCCTTATCCACACAAAATTAAAGGATTTTATTATTTTAAGTTCCCTATGGTCTATTAATCTCTTAAAGACTTGTGGCTTCCACTCCTCAAGCGATTCTAACCCAACTTGCCTCTTTCTTTTAACACAAATCACTTTTTCCGAAGACAAATTTGCATCAAGAAATAAACTCGTGGCCAAGAGTTAAATAGTCAAGCATGAGAGCAAACCAAACAATAAATTCAATAAATAGTCTAGGGTTCATGTAAACAATCATTAAACACAATCACTCTAGAAGATACAAAAATTTAGCTTAAAAACATCTTTGAAACAAACCCAACAAATAAATAAAAATCCATGTCTAGAAACTAAAAGAAAAAAAAATTAGGAAAAAGTTGAAGAGGTCTTGAATTGAAGTTTCGAAATTGTACGAATTGTTCCATCCCTTGCTGCAATTTTTCTTCCTCCTCTTTTTATCTTGTCTATTCTTATATATATATATATATTAGCTGTCATCTCCTTTTTAACTTCCCCCTGTAGGCTGCTTCTTGTTTTGCCCTATTTTCCCAAATTATTGATGTTGTCGCACCAACATTTTGGTGTTACCGCACCACTGCTTCTTGCTGACCGTCCTTAGCTGCTGCCACTTGGGGCTACAGCAGCAGATATTTGGTGTTACCACATCAACTTCTAGCTGATCAAAGTCCCTTTAATGTAAGTTTTTGTTATGCCTTCGACTCCAAAAATGCTACCACTCCTTGCAAATATCTCTTTAACTTGTACCAAAACTAAAACAATGCTAGAAGACCACAAATTATCAATAAACCAAGCTTAATTAGTGAGGTTAAAACATTATTTTTGCTACATTTATCACACCCACACACTTACATATTTGCTAGTCCCTAGCAAATGCCAACTCTAAGCATAGAGAAAAAAAAAAAACATCCAAAACAAACAAGCTAACCAAATGGAATTAATACCTTAGCAAAGACAAAATATACTTGCATACACAATAATTGAGAAATTAATGTAAGTGAAAAAAATGGTGAATTTATTGCTAAATATAAAAGATCGCTCCTTGAGTATTTCACTTTTGCAATATGGATTCCTAACGGCACTAATACTCTCTGCACCTCACCTTCTAATTTCAACCATAGGCTTGCAAGAAGACCTAAACTCCCTTACTTATGGGTCACACAAAACCAAGGGTTTGATGGGTTTTTTCTTTGGTTGTAATGAGGCCGGGTTTGGTAAGGAAACACATTAGTAGAATGCTTTTTTTCAGTGGAATTCAAAGTTGCTAGCACAGCAAAATGCACATGAAATTTAATACCACTGTTCTTCACATTCAACACGTTACCTTACCAAAGCCCAAAAACATATACGAATTAGCTCAATTCTTCTTGGCTCTTTAGGTAAAGTCAAGCATCTTTAGCCTAATTTATTTTTTTTTCTCTTTTTTTGTTTTTATTTTTATAATTTTTTTCCTTTTTTTTAAAAGGGACACACAACAAAATCTTCTCACTAAAAGCCAAGTTTTTACCATTATTGTACATGAATATTCATTCACAAATGAATTCACCTTATGCATTAAAAGTATGCTCACAAACCCCCACACTTACACATTTCATTCACTTTTCCAACTTTAAACTTGACCAATCCCCTCGTTTCTTTTAACCCACGACTCTTGTTACACTTTGGCAGCATCTGGGTTTAAAAAGGATATAAATGAGAAAGGATAGAGATTTTAATGTTGGGTTCATGAAAGAAATAGGGTATCAGCTTAGAGGGGTTCATTAAAGGATAAATAACGTAGGGATGGTTGTTTGGGAAAAAAAAGTGTACTCCAAATAGCCATCATCAACTCTAAGATTACATGCAACAATGTATGTTCTCAAAGGTCTTCAAGTAAATTCTAGATCTATCATAAGGTAAATCTCACTCAACAATAGAAAGAATCACACATCATCATAAATTGATCATTTAGGCTAAAAATGCTCACCAGGTTAATTTCTTCCAAAAGCAACAAAGATACATGTTAGGCACTTACAAGAATTTAACAACATTTAGCAAGCAGAAATCTCATCTTTGCAAAACATTAATTACCATTTGGGGTCCCTATGATGCATCAAACAACATAAATGCGAATAAACGTAGCTAATCATGTCACAAACATATGCAAAACATGCTAAAAAGACAAAAAAAAATTAAAAAAATTGCAAGATCATGGAATAATGGCACAAGTGAAAAAGAAAAGATATAAACATGGTGGAATGCACATGGGGAGACAAGGTGTCTCACCTTTGGATCAAATTTACTGCTTGAAGTGTGACCCCATAGGTGAAAATTGCCAAATTTGATGAACAAGCTTTTCCAGAAAATTGATCGGTTTGGGAGAAAGATTTTGCAAGAAATTTACTCCATGGAATATACAGCAAGGTGAGGGCTAGTGTTTGGTGTGATGAAAGTCTGCTTTGAGTTCAATGTAATGGGGGCTAGTGTTTGGTGTGATGAAAGTCTACTATGAGTTCATTGTAATGGCCTTAAGTGGATGGTGCTGTTACACCACCCTAGTACAGCTACACCAACATTTTGGTGCTATCGTACAGACAACCCGAGGCTCCTCCTTTTTGCTTTTTATTAGTGTTGTGCCCAAAAGTTAGTCATGAAATTATTGTATTTTGCACATTGAGTTATGATATTTTATTGAGGCATTATTCTAGTAATTATGTTTGTTGTTTTGTTTCTGTGTGGCATAATCAAACATAATTATAACTCTAGAATAATATTATTCTTAAATGTCCCTACTATAATATTATTGTGGAGTGAGTTGCAATAATACATAAAGACTAGCATGTGTGGAGACTAATATGAGATATGTAGGCTACATGTGGATACAAGTTGAAGAACTTATGTACTGGACCGACCCACCATGAGAACGCTACATGGATCATTATATAAGTGCCATAAGTGATTCTCATAGTGATCATGTATATGTAGTCTTTTGACTTAAGGTCATCAAGGTTCCCTATATGTGAGTCATATACTTTGATACTTCCCTTTATTGCTCGTAACTGAGTGAACATAAAGGAGGTCATTGAGTATGCCACATATCATGTGAAGGGTTTTGTATGATCAAGATAGGATTTTTCTTTCCTATGTAATGGGAGTGATATCTTTGGGCTCCTTGATTGAGTGAGACCGAGGAAATGCATGGCCATGTTCAAATGAGTTAATATAGGATATCAACGTCATCAATTTTAGCTAGTTCACTCGAGAATCAAGAAACTATAGATTGGGCTATGCGAGAGGGAAACATTCCATGTCTCGTGCTTGGTCTTGATATCTTGGACAAAGAGACAATGTCATATACAAATAATGATCATAGAGGTTTAGTTAAATCACTAACTATCTTATCACTTGGGTAGCAATGATGTGTTACTAGACACCGCTCGTTGTTTATGATCACACATGTGATTTATGATAATTGCCAATGTAATATGAGCCTATTGGGTCTCACACATAGTGCCAATTGGATTATTTAAGTGCATGGGCCAAATTACTCAGGTTTTGATTTCATGATAATTTTGGATTAATAATTGGCCTAAAGGTTAACCCATTATTAAGCCTGAAATTAAACCTAATTGGATTAGGGTTTTGAAACTCATTAGGCTTGGGAGTTAAGCCTCACTATATATACATCATATAGTAAGGATTTTCGCACCTTAACCCTAGCCTCCCAAGAAAGACGAAATCAGAAGAGCTCTGAAAGGTTCCAGCCGCACTCTCCTCTTATTTTTCCTTGGAGGACGCGAGCTACCATTGCAAGTGCAAGAGGAATACATCTGTCAAGACATGGTGGAGGCATTATGATCGGAGAGACTCCTGTGGATACTATAAAAAGCTTGAACACATCAACTATTCAAGTCTTTGTTATTCAACTCAACTGTTGGGTGAAAGATCCCAGCTGATTAAGTATGAAAATTTTGAACACCCGATTTACTCCATTTCACTTGTATCTGAAGGGTTTCGATTACTTTCCGTTATACTTGTTGGCTCCCGAAACCCTACACTTTCTTAGTGTGGTGCAGTCACACTAGTTACCTAAGCCTTTATTTTCTCTTATTTTAGTTCAACATGGTAGCATCAAGTTTTTGGTTTTGTAGCATCAATATGGTGTTGATTGATTTCATGCTTGATTTGTCTCTTTTTTGGCTCATGGGACACCATGAAGGTTATTGCTTCTTGGCATATGGTAAAGCTGTTCTCTATGGTAGCACCTATAATGTCAAAAATCAATCTTTTAATAACAATATCAACTTTAAAATGCTAATGAAAACCTTAAAAAAAATAAACTAAGACACATTAAATGAAAGTGAAAGAAGGTAGAAGATATCGGAGTACCTTCCGATGTGCGCTAAGTTTTACGTTGCTGGCATGACAAGTACTCGAACAAAGCAACTCTACGTAACCCCAATGCTTATCCATAAACTCAAGTCCAACATTATCCTCAATATGGCAGAAAGAAAAAAATAAAAGATCATACCTAGGACATGAAAAAATTTACTTCAAAAGGGTTAAAGAATTCAAAGCACTTACCATACAAGATGATTCTTTTGAAATAATAGAAGGGAAAGATTTTACCACATAACATGAAATCACATCAATCCATTTGCAAGTTTGCACATCATTTGAATTTTAAAGACCTTTGTAGTTATTGAAGGTGACTTGCTTCTTGTCCACTCTCAAGATAAGCTCTCTACTCGCTACATTAATCAAGATTTTTCCATTGGCTAAAAATGGCCTACTCAATATGATTAGAATATCTTCATCTTTATTCATGTCGAGCACAACAAAATCCACTAGAAATATAAACTTATCAACCTTCACTAACACATCTTCTACTATCCCTCTTGGATAAGTAAGTGATCTATCAACAAGTTGTAGGAAAGTGGTGGAAGGCTTTACTTCTCCAAAACCCAACTTCTAAAAGATCAAGTATGGCGTAAGGTTGATGCTGACACTCAAGTTACATAGCACATTGTTGAAGTGATGAGTGTCAATGTCATAGGGAATAGATAAGCTATAGGGATCTTGCAAATTCTGTGGTAGCTTCTTTCGCAACACAACACTATATTCTTCAATCATCATTGCTATCCCAAATTCTTCAAATTTCCACTTATTAGACATATTGCACTTAAGGAACTTAACATAGCTAGGCACTTTTCGAATCGCCTTTAATAAGGGAATATTGATTTCTAGCTTTTTAATGACATCCAAAAACTTAGAAAATTGCTCATCCAACTTTTCTTCTTAAACTTTTGAGGATATAGAATAAATGAGGTTGGAAGAAGTAAACATGCAGAAAATGAGGTACTTTTTTTTTGTTTTTTTAGGTTACTTTTATTGCTTCTTTTTCTTCCATTTCTTGAACCGATAGTTCTTCTTCCTTCTATTTTTTACTTGTGAGTGCTTGAATAAAAGGGGCCTTTTGACCTTATTCTTCAGTTTAACATTTTCTAATGTCTTGCCACTTTTCAAGGTAATTGCCTTGCAATGTTGCCTTGGATTCACTTCAATGTTACTAGAGGGTTTTTTTTTTGTTGAAGTGACGCCACAGCATTAGCCAATTGTCCCATTTGTGTTTTCAAATTTTTCACTGAAAACCCTATGCTTGTTATTTATATATCCATGTTGTCCATCCGACTTTCAATTTGTGCAAATCTATTCATTGTTTTAGTAATAAATATCCCAAGCAAGTCTTTTAGTGATGACTTTTTTTCTACATGAGGTTGACTAAAGCTTGGTGGATTCGGTGCTGCTCTGTTGCCTACATAACCGTAGGCATCTTGATTTCTAAAACCCCGATTGAATTGACCTTGCATCTGATTCCCTTTATAGCAATAACCTATTTGATTCATAGAAAGTGTTTGTTCTTGCTCATGCTCTAATGGGTAGTGAGAAAAACTTGTTGTTGCTACTTGCTCCACCAATCTTTCCTTGCCCGTGAACTTGGCAAATTGGTTTGTTAGCACTGCAATTTGTGCTGAAAGCTAGGAAATATGACCAACCTCATGGATTCCACCATTTTTTTTTTTTTGCACACCTGATCTCTCAGAAGGCTACTGACAACTATTAGATGCCATATCCTCCAAAAGCTTAAAGCTTTTTATGAAGTTTTAGATGCCATATCCTCCATAAGCTTAAAGCTTTTTTTGAAGTTTTAGCCATTAAAATTTCTCCAGCTACTGTATCCATAATGGTCCTTGTCTGACCATTCATTCCATTGTAGAAAATTTCAATTTGCACCCTCTCTGCATAACCATGGTTTGGGCCCTTCCCAAGAAAGTCTTTAAATATTTCTCTTGCTTTGTAGAGTGACTCCAACTAATGCTGCTTGAATGTGCTAATCTTTGATCTCAACTTTGCAGCCTTTGCTGGTGGGAAAATTTTGTGAGAAATTTTTGTGCAACTTCTTGTCATGTGGTTATGCCCCAGCTGGTGTAGTGTAAAGTCAACTCTTTGCTTTGTCATAGGGAAAAAATGGAAACAAAGTGAGGTTAATATCATCAGAAGTTGCTCCTTCAATCTTAATGGTGTCACACAGCTTTTGAAAATTCACCAAGTGATCATTTGGATCCTCAAGTGGAGCTCCTTCAAACTGATTCTTTTTTTTACAGATTGATTAAGCTAGGAGGAATGTGAAAGTCCCTTGCATTCACGATTGGCCTCTGAATCCCATGATAGTTGTCTGCTATTAGTGGCTGACCATAATCTCTAATGGGTCTTTGCTGTTGAAAACCCATGTGCTGACTAGCTTGCCTATTCATAATAATTTGCCCACCAAAATCTGGAATTGCCTGCCTTTGAGCCACCCTTTCTCTCTCAATTCTTTGTTGTTCAACTTTATGTCTTTCTAGTTGTTGTTGGGCTAACCTTTCATGTTCCAACCTTTCTTGCTCTTGTTTTTCTAAATAAGCTCTTTTCACTGCTTCTGCTTGGTCATTCATCTTCTCCTGTTTTCTAAGTGCTTTGACTGTTCGTTCCAACTCAAGATTGTAAAGTTTTTCTGGCCCTCTAATTATTTGGGGCATGCACCAGCAATGCAAAAAATCTGCACAAGAAAAACAGGGAGATAAATAAAAATAAAATAGATCCATAAATAAGAAATTCTAAAAAATAAAATAAATAAATAAATAAAAGAAAATAAACTCTAAACTAGCTATAGAAAACTATCCCCAGTTGATCCTCCGCAATGACACCAAAAACTTTTTATGTAAACCGCAAGTATATGGTTGTTGAACTAGTAATAAAACCAATGAGACTGGGTTATGTCCACAAGGATCAAGTGCTGAAGAAAAGTAGGCTAGTAGAGAATTGTAATAGAAACTAAAAGAATTTAAATGCTTAAAATAGATAAAAAATGATAAACGCTTTACTCAATTAACTACTTGCAACAATTAAAGGTTACCAATTAAACTTTAGAGAAAACTAACACTAACTACTTGTACGCTTAATACAGTGACTATGGAAAAAGAACTCTCATAGAGCAATTGTTTCTGTTGGAATCCACTTTGAGCTTATTTAGTATCCACATAAACCATTTACTAATTTATTGTGGATGAATTTTTCAGTAACGAATTTCCTCTCCCCAAATGAATTTATTTAAACCCTTTAATAGTGAATGACAATCTATTGTGCACCCAAAAATAAAGGATTTAAAGTCCCTTATGATTTATTCATCTCTTAGAGACATGAGGCTCTTGTTCCTCAAGCAATTCTAACCTAGTTTGGTTCTTCCTTCTAACACAAATCACTTCTCCTAAGGACAAATTTGCATCAAGAAATAAACTCACGGCTAGGACTTCAACAATCGAGCATAAGAACAAACCAAACAATAAAGTCAATAAATAGTCTAGGGTTCAAGCAAGCAATCATCAAAGTATCATCCAAGATTCACAATCACTTTAGAAGATAAAAAAAATCTAGCCTAAAATCATCTTTGAAATAAACCTAATTAAAAAAATAAAAATCTATGTCTAGAAACTAAAAGAAAAATTTAAAAGAAGCTTCGAAATTGCACAAGTTGCTCCTTCCCTTGTTGTTATTTTTTCTTGCTCCTTCCCTTGTTGTTATTTTTTCTTCCTCTTTTTTTTTTTCTTGTCTCTTCTTATATATATATATATATCAGCTATCGTCTCCTTTTTAACTTCTTTTTGTAGGTTGCTTTTTGTTTTGCCCTATTTTCCCAAATTATTGATGTTGTCACACCAATGTTTTAGTGCTGCTGCACCACTACTTCCTGCTAACTGTCCCTAGTTGCCGCTACTTGGTGCTGCAGCACCAGATATTTGGTGCTACTGTACCAACTTCCTATTGCTCAAAGTCCTTTTAATACAGTTTTTGTTATGCCTTGGACTTTAAAAATGCTACCACTCATTGCAAATATCTCTTTAACCTATACCAAAACCAAGACAATGTTATAAGACCACAAATATCATTTTCCCGACATTCATAAGGGCTCTTCAATAAATGTGTAAAAGATGGAAAAGAACTAGAGGGCATTTTTTTTTCATCATCTATTTAATGGGCTGGCTTTTTTAATTTTTTATTCTTCTAGATGACTAACTATACAAAATTCTCACCTTAGATGTCCATAAGAGGCATAGAGAGGCATGTTGACTAGCTTAATCTGAAAAATCTACAACTTCTTATGCAAAGCACTCCGCTAAAGTGTACAGATCTCCAAGATTTCTTGAACAGCAAAGGACCAGCAAAGGACCAAAACCCTGCAACAAATCCCATTTGTATGCTCACATAGATTTATTAACCCATCTTTTTCATCTTTCATTCCCATTTTGTCCCCTAAGCTTGGCTGTTTGCACCAAAGCTAAAGGCATAGAAGCTTTGGAGTTGA
This sequence comes from Aquilaria sinensis, assembly GCA_005392925.1. Classification (NCBI taxonomy): domain Eukaryota; kingdom Viridiplantae; phylum Streptophyta; class Magnoliopsida; order Malvales; family Thymelaeaceae; genus Aquilaria; species Aquilaria sinensis. Next base: position 312,861 of record SMDT01002891.1, on the reverse strand, counting down.
GTGCTTGTTGGGATCCTTCCTGTCAAGCTGTTGTACGACAAGATCAAGTAGCTCAAGAAAGTTAACCTTGGCATGTTGAAGGGAATTTCATCTGTAGCTGATTCTTAGAAAGATATAAGAATTCTAAAGCCTCTGTGTCTTCTATCTTCGGTGGGATCCTCCCTGTTAACCCATTGCTTAACAGGTTCATTGTTATCAGCCCTAAAGTGACAGTGATTTCCTACAGAATCTCTCCGAATAAATGGTTTCCTTAGAGGTCAACTGCTGTGACAATCGAAGAATGGTACTATACTCAAACAATATTCCCTTGTTCACCAGTATTCTAGTAATGTGGCTTCTAGTGACATCTTAAAATGGCTAAAACCATAAGAAATTGACTTGGTTGAGTACTTATTCATTGTCATTGTAGTAAAATTGATGAAGCATCCTGGTATACTTCCTGTTAGATTGTTATATATGAGGTATAAAATAGTCAAGTAACTGAGAAAGGTTAACTTAAAAGAACTATGATGACTAAGGGAAGCCATATGACTAGTCTAGCAATGAACCATTGAATTTGTTTTCCTCAAGGCTAAGAAATCTAAGGGAAGTCAGGTTTTAAGGCCTTCAAGTACTAGACCTTGAAAATTGTTATGACCAAGGTCAAAGGTCATCAAAGAATTAAGCCAACTAGGAATAAAGGGTTGTTGAATCCATTATAAGAAAGATAAAAATTTGACAAGGAACTAAAGTTCACAACAAATTGGTTTGTCAGATGCTCAAGTAAACAGTTCTAAAAACTTAATTCTACCAAAGAAGAGTGCATTTTTCACCTGTAACCAATTTTGTAGTGGAGGAATTTGATAATTTTATACTCCATTGTCCCAAATTTTTTGCACCATTTAATTTTCAAAAATTAATCTTTGATTTTTTATTTTTAACATTTTAACATATAAATGAAAAACCTTTATATATAAATGATAAATTAAGACCTACAGTTTTTAAATATATATATTTTTTAATGGGTAAATATTTTCAGTTGTTCCTAAAGTATGCCCAAGTTGCTTATTCGTCCCCAAACTATCATGTGTTACACCACTCGTCTTAAAACTATTTAATTATTACTATTTTGTCCTGTCGTTAACTAAACCGTTAAATATAGATGGAAAAGTGCTGCCACACCAATAGCTACATCATTTTTCCATGCCATATCAGCGGCCACGTCATTTTTCCATTCATATTTAACGGTTTAGTTGACGGTATGATGAAATAGCAACAATTAAATAGTTTCAAGATAAGTGGTGCAACACATGATAGTTTGGGGATGAATAAGTAACTTGGGCATAGTTTAGGGACAACTGAAAATATTTACCCTTTTTTAATTTTTTTAATAAGTCATAATATAAATAAATTCAAGTCAAACTAACCAAAAAAGTCAAATGGAGCAAAGAAAGTGAGACGGAAGGAGTATTTGTCTACTTATTTATTATTTATTAAAAAAAATTATTGATTGTTTGATTATTCCAAGTTAGATGATGTCGAATTTAAAATTTTGGGTATGAATTTTAGTCTGACATCATAAGAGGATGATTTCATGGAACGTTGGCTTGGTAGCTCGAAGCAAGCCTATTGGAATTTCCAACCAACCAGGTAGACCTAAAATCCTAAAAATTGACGGTTGCAAAAAAATGACCATAAGACTTTTTACCACCGTTAATCTGAGGACATGTGACACAATCTTATGCACTTAGCTCCTTTATAAATATCCTTTATTTTTCTTGTTGAGGGGAGGCCATTTTCACAATACACACACCATTTAGAGCTTTCATGCTATTTCATTCCCTCTACTTCACACTCATATTTGCTTCCATCGAGATTTTTATTTGATATAAATTAATATTTTATTTTGCCTGGGATATTATTTCTTATTTCACCTGAGATTTTTTTCTTTTGCCGGTCCTTCTGAGTTCACCAGATTACTTGCTCTTCCTCCCTGTCGGTCCCTAATTCTCTTCTTTTTCCCTTTGTGTGTAACACTTTACCTTCTTCCACAAATAACCCTTACTCATAATCTTAGGCCCTAGCTGAGGTTAAAGGTGCTTATATCAATATACCACAGTAGTTTCAGACCTGAAACCCATTCCAGATTCCCTACATACAGATACTTAAAATCATATCAATGGAGATCAAAAGTTCGGATATTCGTAAGGTTCCTAAGGTTAGGTGGAACCAACCCCACCAACCTAGCAACAGACAGATTCAGAAACCTTTTATTCTTTAAAGAACCAAGAAACCTTGGAATTGGCCCATGAAAGCCATTACTACATATGTCCAAGTAGTTCCGATTCTTCAAATCAAGCAAGACAGGACTCAGATAGCTGACAAGCGTTATTGTCTTATAGGCTTTGTCTGGAAAACCAAATCATCATTGGGATTATTGGGGCTTCTGAGATAGAGCTCAACAACCACTGTCCAGGGTTCAATATATAAAAGTCTCTCGTCGGTGGTTGTAGTCTTGGAATTGGAAACCTTATTGCAGTCTTGGATTGGGATTCTGAATCCTTATCGAGCTGCTATCTACGCAAGCCAGAGACTGAACGCTACCAGTTCTGTTTTCTCTTTTTTTTTAAAAAAATTTATTTTTTTAAATCTTACATTTAATTAAAAAAATGATCATGCTTTATTTAAAGACAGTTTTATAAGAAACTTCTTTTTAAGAATCTTTTCTTTTATACATAAGGAATTAAATTAATTACCACTTTTTATTTTTAACATCAAAATAATATCATCTAGCTTAATACAAAGAAGTCATAAATACCAAATGAAAAACTTGTTTGCATAAAAATATAAAATTGTTGTATATTTTTTTTAAACATCTTTGTTTTTTTCTAGGGAAAATGGGCAAATAAGCCCCTACACATTTTGGCTTAGCGTGTTTCGGCCACTATTGTTTTTTTTTTTATGGTTAAACCTTTCATTAATATTTTATTTTGGGCATGTAACTTATTAACGGTTACAAATGTGACAAATTGGCCACTTAGCAAACAAACGGACCAAAGATTCTAGTATGTCGATCAATATTCTGTGTGTTTTGTAAATGGTGTGGCAATGTTGATCGAAAAGATAGTAAACATTGGCAAAACACAAGTTGACCTAATGAAGGAAGTGATTTTTAAGGAGAAGGGATTCGGTTGGAGTGGGAGAGGCAAATTGGGAACTAGGGTTTGGGTTGGAATTTCTGCTACTAGAAGAAATTCTGCAATCTGAGGAAGGAAGAGGTTAATTTGGCTATCATAAAATAGGATGGTTGCATTGAAGAGTGAAGCAATAATGGAGATGCAGCAACTGATTGAGGAGAACAAGGCCCTTCTTGAGGATATAAAGTTTCAGAAATTTTGCAATCTAGAGCTGTTATATAGGCTAGGTGAAGACAGAGAGAAGATTGACGCATTGAAAACTGAAGTAAGGATATTGGAGGATGAAAATGCTTCTTTGAAGGTGCAGTTCTTAGAGGTTGAAGAAGACATGGTTGAGGAGATGAAAAAGGTGTGCAAATGTTAGGGTTTAGTTGGAGGGTTTAAGGGTGCTGTTGGCTTTATGTCGTGTGTGGTTTTAGTGTTGGTATTGTTGCCATTATGTGCTGTGTCTTTTTAGTGTGTTAAGACTCCTACTTTTGGTACCATGTAACACAATATGTTGTGGAATGTTGATGTATTTGTAAAATATGTGGTTTCTTTCAAATGTATAAGCATTATCGGCAATTGATCCAGCATGTTTAAATTGGTATAAGCTGAACATGTTAAAAAGTACAATTGGTACAAAACACATCTTTGGGTGAATTGTTTTACCAAATTGGTAACAAAATGTACCCAGACTTCACAAAATGCAGTTCTCCACATTAAAACCTTTGTCCATACACAACCATATACTTTCCAATATATATCATCTGTTCTAAAATGCCTAAGTGACCCACATATTCTGTTCTACTGAGGAGGGATTTTTTTAAGTCTTGATAGCCCTACCATCTTCATCCTTCAAAATTTGGCACTAGCATGTAAGAACCTGTTGTTGTTTGAAGGATTTGGCAGAGTCACCATTGACATCACACTTCCTACTATCCCTAGATTTAGTCCTAACACCTGTCCTGTAATATGAGCATGAACAATATGAGCAGTGATCTTGGGCTTTGGTATTTCAATAAACACCAAAACAAAACAAGTTACCAATAAGGTCCTTCATAACATACTACCTGGACTATTTTTCTTTTAAAAGACATTCATATGAGGTTGAGCGGCAAACCTCGCTACTGAGTCTTTGAACTCTACATTATCATTGAATTGCATACCAACCTTAAATTCCATAATCTCATTTGAAGGATTATAGATAGTGTATCTACTTCTCCTAAACCTCAATCTCTGTGCATTCACATCTTCATCTGAATCTCCGTCAGACTTACCACTACTTGCATCTAAAGATTCAATATAATCATTATCATCCTCTTCACTATTTATCCCAGATCTAGACAAACTATCAAATTTAATTTCACTTTCCTTTTCATCTCCTTCTAAGTAATCCTCCTCATCATTATCACTGGAAGATTCCCCCACTTCAGCCCCACCTTGTGCCAAGCTCTCTTAGGTTTCAAAATGCCTAGTACTCTCCTTAGCTTGCCTTAACTCCTCATCATAGTCAGACAAATATCCAACATCATCCAGACAAGTAGCTACATTATCCTGGTCTGCATTTGACACACTTTTGGTTGACTTTCTTTTTGGTTACTTTCTGGACTTCCCCTTACTGCCCACACCCCCCATTGATGTACCTTTCTCAAAAATACCCTCATCGATTTCACCAACCCCGCATTTGTTATTTACTTCACATGTGCTCCACCCATCAGACCCACTAGCCATATTGTTAACTACTTTAGATGTAATACTAATACTAGCCACATTATCCACCACATTATTCTCCTTCCTGGAACCCTTCCTTAAAATGTTCAATATAAAGGATAGCACATTCCGTTCTCATAGTCAGCTCTAAAAATTCAACTGACTAGCCTCATCAGACATCATCTTCAAATCCTCTCATTTTCTCAACAAACCTGAGTTCAACTGTAACCGATCCGGGCTACATTGCTCAACTTTAGTCCTTCAATCAACTTCAGAACATGTTCATGCCTTATAAAGTACTCCCGGATTATCATACTCTTATTTTCCCCACCAACATACTTGAATGGCCTATCTTCAAACCTCCCATTGTGATGGATTGAAAAGTAGATTCCAAAACTTCTAAGAATCATTCTCAATTTGCATTTTCAAACAACAAACAAACACTTTATTAACGATGGGCAAACTTTATGAACCATACACATACTTTACTTTGACATATCCATACAAACTTCCCTATTTTGCAATAAATTAAAAACGGAAAAGAAACCCTAGATAAAATTGAAAAAAACCTACACAGAAATCAGTTATCTGATTCACCTAAAACCTTTGTCCTTCACCGATACTCTGCTAACAAACACTGAAATTCTCTTATTTGAAAACTCTTTCTCATCATTCTTACATAGATTTCTCTTTCTTCCTCATCACTTTCACTTTGACTTCTTACTTTTTCTTATCCTTCTTAGTTCTCACTATGATGCCTCAAAATGTCTTCTTGCCCTTCTGTGTGTAACTAAAGACTTGACCATAAATATGCCATGTCACTTACCATGTTGCCTCACCACATCAATTAGAAACACCAACTATGGATCCGACATGTCAAACGTAATGGGGGTGGCCAAAACATGCCAAAAGATAATGTTAAGGATGGATTTAATTGTGAAAAAATAATAGTGGTCAAAGTACGCTGGCATGAAAAATTGAGGGGCTTATTTGCCCCTTTTCCCTTTTTCTAATATCCAATTATATCTGCAAGGTGTCTAGCTTTATATAAAATGAAAAAAGAAACATGTAGAGCATCATAATTAGACACTTGGATACCACAATCATGTATATTATACCTTCTCTTAACAAATTTAGGCACTCAACGTATTATACTATATATTTAACCACCATAATTAGACATTTGGACACTTCAATCCAACACTTGAGACACCATCCTCAAACAAGTAGACTCAGCACTTTCTTTTTAGCTTTAGACATGTAACATATTATATTAGACATCCAACCACCACATCTACGGAAAAGGAGTTGCTAGTGGTTGTGTTCTCGGTGGATAAGTTTTGCCTTTATATTATTGAGATCCAAGGTGGTCGTGCAGACCGATCATACGGCCATCAAGTACCTCTTCACCAAAAAGGATGATATGCCAAGATTAATCCAGTGGATTCTCCTCCTTTAAGAGTTTGATCTTGAAATCAATGGCAAGAAGGATAGTGAAAATTTAGTGGTGGATCACTTGTCTCAACTTGAAGTTCATGTGCCATCTTTGGGGAGCCAAACCCAAGAACATTTCTTGGATGAAAGTTTATTCAAGGTGGAGGAAAAATTGCCATGGTATGCGGCCTATGTCAATTATTTATCTTGTGGTGTTCTTCCTCCTAACCTTTTAACATTTTGATATGAGTAGCTTTTATTGCATTTTCTTGAGAAGTGTTCTTCCTTTGCTTATAGGTGAATTGGTTGAGGGAGCTATGTGGAACACCATTGGAATATAATCTCATGCTGTAATTGTGAGGTAGAGAGGCCACAATTGAAGGTGCATCAAGGATCTTTTCATGTTTGTCAAGAATTTCAAGATAGTTTGGAAACCAAGGAAAACACTCATCATTTTCATCGTTCATCATGTGGAAATTTTCATAGGCCAATTCGGCCATTAGGAAGGTAATAAATCGCATGAGGAACAAGAGAATTTGACATTATCTTTAAAAAGTGCACCATTTAGTCTTTTAGTCTTTTAGCCATTTTCTTTGTTTTATTTTATTAGCTTTAATAAATTAAGCAAGAAAAAATAATAATTCATCAAATCAATAAAAAAAATTTTTGTGCAATCGCTTTAATTTTGTATCTTTAATTTAGCTTTAGCACACACACATATTTATTCAGGTTTTTTTTAAAAAAAAAAAAAAAACAGGGCATCAATGCGATCGCACCCACTGGTGCAATCGCACCCAAATTGAGATGCGTTGACACCAACCATGCGATCGCTTTGTTTAAATACTCATTTTTCACCCACTTTCTCTTGTTCTTCTTAAGCTCTTTGCTCCCAATCCCTAACCTTCCTTCTTGTGCTCCTCACAGTTCGAATTGTTGCTAGATTTCCCTCTTCAATCCAAGTCAAGAATCATGCCAAGAGCAAAGTATACCTCTGAGAACACCACGAAAGGGAAGCAAAGGAAGGGAACCAATGCCAAGCCTTCCAAACCGGTCCGTTTCATTTCTCTCGAAGCCCGACAATTTTTTTGGAAAACAAGAACCATCGAGTCAATCATCAAAAGGGTTTTGACTTTGTTGACTTTTGAAACCAACCCATTATTGAAAGGCTAAAGAGTAGGAAATGGGAGAGATGGTGTGTCCACCCCGTCTTTGCTTTGATGACCTTAGTGCAAGAATTTTACGCCAACCTCCACATCATATTAAAAAATGACTCCGCAGCCACAGAAACCAAAGTGCGGGATCATGTTATCGATTTTCACCCAAGCGTGATCAACCAATTCTTGGGCATCGCTTACAATCAAGACAATGATGTGGAGTTTAATGTCCCTCCGGAGCAATTGGCTTTAGTGTTGTGTGGTCGACCGGCGGAATGGAGAGCGGTTCAAGCGAAGCCAATATCATTGTCATATGGGGTTTTAACACGGGAAGCAAAGGCATGGTGCCAAGTTGTGAGCACAAGCTTATGTCCTATAACCCATATGACTGAGTTAACATGGAGAGGATCCACCACGTCTACTGGATCCTCACAGACATGGAGTTGAATGTTGGGCGAATAATATGGTTGGCTATCACTAAAGCGGCATGCCACGCAACCAACAAAATTATCTTCCCCGAGTTGTTGGCATCCTTGATGGGAGCTTCTAAAGTAACCTATACGCCATTGATCCATTGAGGTTGGACAATCTTGACGAAAAAATTTCCATATCAAGTTTCAACCATTAGGAGGTAACGGATAAGGCTTGGTATGTGCATGCAAAGAAAAAATTTTAAGTGTAGCCTGAGGAAGAAATCGAGCAAGAGCCACTTTTGGACCTTGATCATGCCAACCCACAGGCCATTGCAATTGCCTTTAACAAGATTTATGAAAAAGTTGATGAGATCAAAGGCTACGTGCAAAGTGTGAGGGAGACTCAAACATAAGACTCTCAAAGGTTAACTGCCGTTCAAGAATAAGTGGAGCATATACAAGGAGATTCAGCTGAGCAACTTTAGACTCTAGGGACACATATAAAGGCTTTATCTCTTAGCGTGGATGAAGGATTTTCTTACACTGTCACCGGCTCAAGGGCAACTTATGATGCGATGCGTTGGGCGGCTAGGCAAAACCACCCCACCCTTACCCCGGATTATCCCACTTATCTACCCCCTCCTCACTACTTTCGCCCTCACCCTTACCCATGGTGCCCTCCCTCATTTGCCCTCCTGACCGATCCATTCTCAGCACCTAACACTAGGGGTGTAATTTTCGGGTTAAGGTTAGGTCCCGAAAAAACAACCAAGATAACCATCTGAAATTCAAAACCTGAACCGACCCAATTTACCTCCCCAAACCGAACCAACCCTAACCCGAAAAAAAAAAAAGAATGAATTGGGTCGAGTCTGAAACTTTGAAAAATGTGAAACAAAATGTATAAAAAAAAATGCACATTTTACACCTAAATGCAACTTCATAACACATTTTGGATTTTCAATAACTAGCGTCTAGTGCATTTAACTTAATCAATTATTTCATTATTTGAATTTATTGGAAAATAATTATTGAACACTACTTTTCTTACGCAATTAAGAATATCAAACCATCTTCATGATTTCCAAATCAAACAGTTTTTCTTATGCCAAAATAATTACCGTAAAGCAAGAGTCTATACATTCATCACTCACAATTAATTACTACTCTTTTTCCACGTACGGATTTGCACTTGTACCTGGAGACTACAGTTATGCCAATACAACCTATTATTCCAACCTCTAATATGGAAAATAAGAACTTTGTTTTTATCGAGTCTCAGCCTGATTAATTTTGACGAAATGAAACTAACTACTTGAACAATCCTAATTTACGGTGGCTAGAAAGCTCATGAGGCCCATCAATAGGTCACCCAAACCCAAAAAAAAGAAAAAACTTTTTTGGAAAATTAAACCGTAGGCCAACAGCGGAAAGGATAGGAGAGATTACCAGCTGGTGGGCAAGCTGAAGAGTAGTGTGCTGGTAGCTGGGGTTCTTGCCGGGACTACTTCCGTAGAACACACAAACACGTCGGATGTTGGTAACAGAGAGGGCCAAGCTAAGAGTAACATGTCGCGAGTCCATCATAACTGAGTCCGGTAGTCGCGTGTTTCGGGCTGAGGAGTGAGACCGACGTTGACAAAAGACGAGCAGCACTGCAGCGGTCACGGAGGCAAAGCTCACTGGTCTGGCTCTGGCCCTTTGCTGACGGTGTTGAGACTCGATGTTTGTTGCCTCGCTGTCATTGGTCCGTTCATGCCGTCGCGTGATTTCGTTTGACAATCACTGGATTCGTTGCCTTGCTAATGGCTGCCGCTGACTCGCTAGTCTACTCGCAACCTCGCACGATTTTGTTTGGTTGCCTAATAGGAGACTGGGATGGGATAATTGCAATTAAGGATTTGCCGATTTGGGACTTAGTTAGGGCCTTAAGGGTTAGGACTTAATGGGCTGGGCTGGCCGAACGTTAATATTGGTGGGCTAGTGGGAACTGGGCCTTTTTTGGGTTGGATTCGGGTGGTTTCAGGTAATAACCGAACCAACCCGATTTCAGGCTTTCAAAATAGTTCAAGTTTGGGTTGACCCGAATCCCCTTAATTTATATCTTCAACCCGACCTTAACCCATAAAATAGGGTTGGTTTTCGAGTTAGGCCCAGCTTCTTTTACCCCTATCTAACGCTTTTGATCCTACGCCTTCTTCTTCCACCCATGCCCAAGCCCTGCCACCATCCGATGCCCGATTTGACCCATTTTGTTGGCACATTTTCTGGCACCTCATCTCATATGGCTGAGGATTGAGGGAGGCAAGCGGGTATGCTTTTCTACCCTCTTCTTTTTCCACATTGTGGTCAATGTTGATTCTTAAGTGTGGGGGGAATTGGTTGTGAAAAGCAAGATGGGATGATTTGTTGTTGCATGTAAACTAGTAGGTTTCCATCATGATTTTTGTGTGTATTATAATTTTCATTTGTTGATCGTGGGTTGTTTGGTTGTTCTTTCTTTCATTGTTTTAAGTGCATGTGTATTTAGTGGATCATGGATAGGTAGGTTGCATTTATGAGCATGTAGTATGTAATTACGTTGCTTGCATTTAGGAACTCAAGGCATGGCCTTCACTTGTGAGCATATGCCTTGCTTACTTGATTTGAGAGTTAGTTCTTGAAAGAAGTCAAAGTGGGTCCTTATTACCCGAGGTAGAGATTAAACCCTACAAGCACATTGGGCCTTGAAAGATAGGTGTAAGTTGAATTCTTTTCTTGAGAGTGCTTGCCTTGCTTTTTAATCTAGACCTTGCTTGGTTGATAAATTGTCTTAAGGGCCCGTACAAATTTGCATTACTGTATGTAAACATAGGGATGAAAATGGCAATTTAGGGTGAACCACCTTCCCAAATGGCCAACCTTGTGATTTGTCCCCTAGTTAACCCCTTCGGACCTTATGGCTTAATTCTTGGTTTGAACCCACATTATGAACCTTACCATTTCTCTTTCTCCCATTCTTGGTCCCTTGGTTAGTTGAGCATGTGAAGTATGGGCTTTAGATGGTTGAAAGCAAGTTTAAATGCAAAAGTTAAATCAAGAAATAAGTGTGGGGGAAATTAGGTCATTGTGGGCTGCTTGTGTTAAAATTTGTTATGGTAGACTTCATTATGTGGATTCGAAATATGTATGTTTTGTGGCAAACTTAAAGTGTGATTTTCGAATAAGTCTCCTTATGAAGTGTTTTGCAAGAAAAAGTGGCAAATTTGAGTAACTAGAAAAACCCTAATTAAAAAAAATGAAATGACACAAAAAAAAAGAGAAAAAATAATAATAATCACTTGTTATTTTCGTTTGTTTTTTTTTCTTTATATGAGAGTTGTATTTTTAGGTGCCCATGGTTTATGTGCTTAGCTAACCCTTAGCTCCATTTTTAAAAGGCCTTCTACTGATTCCTATTTCACACCTAGCTTGGCCCCATTACAACCTTATGAAAGATCATTGGACTTATGTTCATATGCAATCCCTTAGGGGATTTTAGCGTTGGAGGTTGGATCCCTTTGCAAGTTTATGGAAAGAAATGCAAGGTAAGCCACTACACTGACATATCACACCCTTAGCTTAGGAATGAGTGAAAACACTTAGGGAATGACCCTCTACCTTTGGTAACAGTGGCCTAACTTTCCCTTCTTTCATGAACTACTTTCAAAGCTAGTTTGCAAGTGCTTCATGTCCAGTGGGAGAAGCGTCATGTATTGCTAGCTTGTTTGTGGTGATTATTGTTTGTGTTAAGCTGCATTTGTTAGGGACTAACAGATATTTAAGTGTGGGGGTGTGTTGATCACAAAATTTAATTAAATTTATTACCCACTTCTGTGTTTAATTGCTAAAAATTCAACTATTTCTTGGTATTTATGTTTGTTTTGTAGGATTAATAGAGCAAAAGGGGCTTCAATGGAAAAGCAAGCAAATTTTGGGCACAATTTACAGAAAGGAGAAAGTTGAGAGCTCGAAGTAGGATTTTGTACAAAAGAAGCGAAATTCCATGGCAAAGCTATCGCACCAAGAATAATGGTGCTATTGCACCATGTAGGACAAAAAGCCATGAGCCATGAGCCATGAGCCATGTGTGATGCTGACGCACCATTCAAGGCAATACCATCACACCAATTCTAGAAACTTGCCCAAATTCGTGATGCAATCGCACTACCTAGCTAGGTGCAATCGCATCATGCCATGTTCTGCAAGAGACAAATTTCTCTCGGCTTTGGAGCTTTGATACGGGATTGGCTTGCTTATCACCATCAAGTGGGCTATAAAATTCACCTACCCCTCCCCTAATTGGTCCAATTTAAAGAGATAAGGAAGCCACTTCTTAGAGAAGGGGTAGAGCTTGGAAGATTAACATATATCTCTCATTCTAGGGTTAAGGACTCTCTGGAGAGAGCCACCATTGAAGACAATTTTTCAAAGCTTGCTTAAAGGTGCCAAGGAGAAGCTTGGAGGCTAAGGAAACTTAAGTCTAGGGGTTTCTTTTGGTTCCTTCTTCCCTTTTCTCTCTAGTATTTCTTTATGGTTTCCATAAAATTTCGTATGATGTTAGTTGTTAGTTTGGACATGGAGTATATTTCCATGTCTCTCTAGGATGAAACTCTTGATACTTATTATCTAATGTTCATTTGAGGGTTTTTTTTCATGGGTATTGATTTTCTTGTGTTGCCTATTCTTGTATCTAATGGTTGTGTGTTGATTGGCCACTTTACACAAATCATGATCTCACTCTTTATTTGAGAAAGAAAGAAGGAAGGTGGAAATGAAGAGTAAAGCATGATGGGTCTTACGGATTAGAGGTAATCTATGAACCAATTAGGTGATTGATTTAAGGTTAGGTCTTAATCCATATAGGGTTAGCATATGAGCTTGAGAAATGCCATAGGTAATCTTAGATGAGCAAAACTTGGCCTTGAGAAAGAGAGTTTTGATGGTTGAATCCTTACACCACTTAGGAAGTGAAGACCCTTAAAACTTCATTTGACTTAGGTAGCAAATAAAAAAATGGAATCCTAGGAAGGTAACTTTCACGATTAAGGGCCTGTTTGGGAACATCTTTTAAGATTAATCTTAGAGTTTCGGATAACTTTTTCAAAGGCTAAGATAAAGACGCTAAAGCTAAAAGTTACCATTTGATAGCTTTTTCAAAACTCTAACAATAATTGCTAACGCTAATACCAAACGGGACTTAAGTCACTTTCTTAGTAGTCAAATTAACTAGTTCAAATTAGCTTAGTCCCCCTTTAGGTACTTCATTTCCATTTTGACATTTGCATTCATTTGATACTTAGAATTCACTTAGCTTAAATTAGAGTTTAACAATAATACCTTTTCATTCAGCCTTATTAGTGGGTAGCTAGAACTTGACTCTAGGTAAAATCTTTCCTATCTCTTGGAACAACACCCATATTCACCATTTGCACACAGCAATGTCATACATTTACGGGTAAATAGGGGTTACAAATTTAAAGCTTTTGTGATCGCAACAGGCTAACATATGCACATATATTTGAGTCCTTTAGGACCTCGGGTTCGGGTTTAAGCGGCCAAGTTCAAGGAGGATAGATACGAGTTTGGTATTTTTTGACATCCCTAAGCATAAACCCAATAGTTTGCCTAACCTATACTTTGCCAAAAACCAATACCTTACCTTTGATTTCTTTTATAATGTTCGACAGCAATTTGAAAAATCCTAGTTTAAACTATCTAATAGCTACATTCTAGTAATTTAAAGTTGTCTAACACTTTTTAATCGTGAACTGACATTTAAAAAAATGTTGTTTTACATTTACAAAGGGGTAAAATTAATAATTTAAAATATCTATTAACTATAAAAAAAATTGAAGAAATTAAAATTACTGGAATATGGTTACTTGCACTTGTATAGCATAAGCCCAAGTGGACATGTCTCATTAAAGTTCCAAGCACCCCAAGTTCATCCAATTTAGATATCTCTATATACTCATGTTGTTACACCTTTTGGTTCACCACATCATTGTGGTGCTCATTCTTACTTGGTGACAACCAATACAACTTTCAACCTCATGGCTAATGAGGAATGGAGGACATGTTCATTACCACACTTTTTGGCATCTTACACAACATAATTGAGAGTTTCGTTGGATTTGATATGATATGCACATACTTCTAGTTATTCTTTATAATTTACTTGAGACATCTTAAAAAAAAAAATTAAGTCTCACTCCCTTAGTTTGTCTTGCTCTTTTCCTTCTCACATTCAACTTCAACCTCTTCCTTTTTTTCAGTCTTCTTCAATTTCAACCATTAGGAATTTAGAAAATTCTTGAAAGCGGAAGCCTAAATTTATTTACCACTTGATTGGATTTTATTGAGTGCCACATCGTTATCTTGTACTTTAAGCTTCAATTGAGTGTGTAGCTTTTTTTCTCTTTGAGTTTTTTATGGATGGGTGGAATGTATGGTTTTGGAAACACATATGGTCTTAGTCTCGGTTGCTCATGGTTTACTTCACCCATAACATCCATTCCATCTCATGAATCAAACGACAAGTTCTCATCAACTTAATTGGAAGAGCTTCTTCATGTAAAGCTTTAATGATCATGGCAATTTCTTCAAGATAAATTTCAATTCATCTTAATAAGGCTATGGTAGACTAAAAAATCTCCGTTTTCCCATTCCACATGTTAGAATAGTCCTAGAAAGAAAACCCTTCAACTTGTTGATCCTTGAAAGAAGTTGGTTGTGAGCAAGCACTTTTTTATTCTGCAATGAATACATTTAACAAATCCTCCAAGGATGGTTTGTTTTCCTCTTGTTGCTACATGAAATTGATATCATTCCTATATGATCCATCATAATTGTTGCACACCCCATAGTTGAAGTGGCTGAATTAGAGTTTTAGGAATTGCTGTTAGATACCACAAAAGTATGAGGTAAAGTGTAAATTTTAAAAAATAATGGGGCAAAGTGTAGATTAGGCGAAACTATATTTTTATAATTTTTCCATAAAAAAATTATCATTTTGGTTTTTTTTTTTTTAACTTTTGGTTAATTATATGATAATTAGACCTAGTCCTAAAACCCCTTCTATCCCTTGAATTTTGTCAACTCAAACTTTTTACCTCTTGAACTCTATCAACTCGAACCTTTTACCCCTCTAACTTCAACTCGGGTTGACTCGCACCCCATGCTTTGTAAATGAAGAACCTTTACCCTCTCAACCCAGTTAAATGAAGCACGTACTGTCATGAGGACCAAAATGAAGATTAAATGCTAACTAAACCATTTTTCTCACTTATACATAATGAAAGAAGAGAATCTTGGCCAAAAAAATCACCATGTTGGCAAAAAAAAATGGAGCTATATAGGTGGAGAGTCAGCAGTTTGCTCAGTTTCTTGGCCAAAACTTTACCACGTTTCCGTTTCAGCCTTTTTATCCTTCAACGGCTTTAGCCCTACAATCCAAAACTGAACAAAGATCAATGTCTCGCCATAACCATTCTTTGTCCAACATCCATAAGTTTCATGGTTGCGTAGATAGTCTTTTTAACTTAAGCACAGCACTGATTTGTTTTTAGATGATAAAACAGATCAAAAGGGAAGATACATTTGAGGAATGTAGCACACAAAGGAATATCAAGCCACACTTTCAAAAAAAAATTCTTTGCAGCTAAGCATATTAACCTAATTAATAAGGAGGACATTTAGGAACCATGGTAAGAAAGATAAAAAAAAACTCAGAAAAGAACTTATTACTTGCACCCTAAATATATCAATATTCTGAAAGAAGAATTGGCTGTCTTTTAAATAGCTAAATTTTCTTAAGAGGTTAAACAGCTTGTTAAGTAAATTTTTTTTTAGAGAAAAAATTATATAAATCAAATGGAGAAGGGAGGTATATGGTTGTACTTTGCTGAGGTTTGCATAGGGAAATTAATCCCACATTTATCACAGATGCCACAAATCATGACAAACAACGAGTTCATCCAATTTTATCAATGGAATTTTGGCCCTTAATTCTACTGCCTAACAGAAACAAACCAGAATTAATACCAAATTAAAGATGGAAAGTTTACGCGCAAAAAAAAACACCCAGCTAAATAAATCAGAACAGACACAACACCTTGAAACCTGTACCAAGGCTAGCTTAAAGCTCTGAGACTCCAGACTTTTAGCTGCAAAGAACTTGCACAAACTTGAGATCTTTGGGTACCTACTTTTGATATAATGAAGATGACTAAAAAATCGGGAAGAAGTATTTTAAGGCATTCAAAACTAAGGATCCCTCTATTCCGAAGCAAGATATAGTTGAATTAGCCAAAGACTATGCCATAGAACTGTTCTTTATTTGTTTGTACTTTCTGTTTTAGTGCACCTTTAGAAACCCAACACAAAGAGTACACACGCACAAGGAGAAGGAAAACGAAGCTAATAAGTAACAAAATAATCACAGCAAGTAGCAAAAACAACCAGAAGCGATGGAAATTCACAAATGCAAATCTGTTAAGAAAACATTAGATCAGGTATTCATACTTTGAACTAAAGTATTTGTGCTTATTGTTTGCTCACAAGAGATAACCGTAAGACAAATGGTTTAGTTAGCCTTCATTTTTCTTTTTATCTTTGTTTCGGTTCTCATATAAGTCAAAAACTCATTTAACTAGGCTAAGAAAGTAAAAAGTCTTAAGTTACAAAATTTGAGAGACAAGTCAACCCGAGTCAAAGTTCAGGGGCAAAATGTCCGAGGTGGCAAAGTTTAGGGGGCAAAAGTTGTTTTACGCCTGCCGACCTCCTTTAGTTTTGAAATCTACTATAACCCCTAGTTTGATTATAAGTTTATAACTATTTGATGTAAACTTTTAAAATTCCTAATTTGAACTATACAATAACTATCTTTTAATAACTTTAATTTGTTTAATGATTTTTTTAAAGTTCGTGGATAAGTTAAATTACCAATTAAAAGTATCATTTCTACTAGAATTTTTTTTTTTTAAAAAAAAGAGCATAAAAGTTGGGATCAGGGCTAGGGTTACGCGTGAGCGTAATTAGTACTATACCTCCAAAGGGAAAATATTATTGACCCAAATTCGTACCTATCCAGTGAAAATAGCACATCATCCATAACTCTAGCACATCATGATGAGTATTAGGGAAAATTATCTAGACTCCCTTGAGTTATAGGAAAACATATATATGTGTCCTCTTTGTTTCAAATAACAAGACGTACTCTCTCAAAAATCAACTTTATTATTCACTGTTAATACAAATAAATAAATATATAGAGAGAGAGAGACTTGAGCTTACCCTCATAGCCTTCATCCACATAAACTTTACCCCCAACTACTGCATCTAAACAAAAAAAAAAGTAACTAAAAACCAAATCTAAGAATTGTATTAACATGAAATCTCAAACATAAACAGATCAAACTGGATTGAACTACCATAATAGCATCAGACATTTAAATTCACAACAAACATTTACTCTCCTCTTTCTTCAGAAATATTTTAGAACCGAAAGTAACAACCAACACCAATTTCACCATTGCAAACATTATTTATAACACTGGCAAGTCCATAAATCAAAACTCCTTTAGAAGAAATTAAATAATTGAAATAGCAAGGACAAACAAACAGAAGCAACCGAGCTAAACTAATTGCAAGATAAACCAGAATCTATGCCTTAAAACGACCCAGGCACATCAAACACATGAACAAAATCTCTGTCAATACCTCTCCTTCGTTAGTTGAATCGAAGAAGAGCAACTCCCTCTTCTTTGGTGTCGTGAAACCAAACGCCCCACTCCTTTTCTTCGCACGGGGACGACGCCACTTCAAGGGCTTTGGTCGGCGAGACAACGACATCCAACTGTTAAGCCAGAGACAACAACATCCCAACTTGGTCTTGCAAACGAGCCCTTGGTTCACCCTCCAATTGGTCGACCCTCTTAAACAAAATCCCAACTTGTCGCTACCCAAGAAATCCTATGTCAAGCGACAAATTGGGAGGAGTCTGTAGATGGGTTCAACCCAGGTCCTCCCTGGCGCCAGTTTCGGTCATCAAAACATTGCCTTTTGTTCAAATTAAATGAATGGATGCAGCAAGCGACACGAATTGTCTGATTTGCAAGGACAAATTCAAGGCTGGAGGAGAAGCGAGAGAAATGCAGCCTTCACAACAACTGTCCGTTTGTTGATATGAGATCAAGGGGCTTGGGTCGAACGTTGAAGCAGAAGAAGAAGGTGAGTTGGATCTAGGTGAGATCAACTTTTTCAAGTCAAAAACCTGAGGGGCGGATTGAGTCAGCTGGGATTTGAGTGCTATATTCTCATGGAGGGAGAGAATTGCGAAGGATGAAGGGAGGAGAATGATCGGGCGGCATTCATGATTACGTTAGAATTAGACAATGTAGAGGTCCATCCGCCACGTCGCCATCTTCTCAGTGGAAGAGCTGGTATTTCTCGAACCCGGTCTCGGTCTTGAAGGAAAGTGGGGAGGGTGTGTGCCATAGATCTCGTTTTACTATATGATAGCGGCAAAGGTAAAAAGTTGGTGGAGCAAAATGTTTAGGGAAGAAAGCTAGGAGGGTAAAAGTATGTATTTTCTCTTTTCCGTCATAATAATCATTAACAGAATTAATTTTCGGATGGGTCAAGTGTAGATATTTGAAAGAAGGAGGACACAAATGTAGGTTTGGTTATACCTCAGGGGAGTTTTGATAATTTTCCCTGAATATAATAGGTGTGCTATGTATACTTTGTGCTATTGTCTAAAGAAATTAGATGTGAAGATTCATTGTTTATGTTATTTCAAAGAACCAAATCTGTAAAAGGAAATTCCTCATGGGCTGTAGTCATGGGGTTAAATACTGCAGTATTATGGTAAGCGGTACACAGTATAAATATTTTCATATTTTGTCATTTTATTATACTGTATACTGCAGTATTTCGTATACCGTTCACTTTTTGTATACATTTTGTCCGAAAATCGTAATATACCGCAAATACCGCAAGGTTACATACCATAATATTTTATTTTTCACATATGTGTGTGAGATTTTTTTTTTTCATTTTACATCAAAATATCATAAA
The DNA here is from genome assembly GCA_005392925.1 of Aquilaria sinensis. Taxonomy (NCBI): domain Eukaryota; kingdom Viridiplantae; phylum Streptophyta; class Magnoliopsida; order Malvales; family Thymelaeaceae; genus Aquilaria; species Aquilaria sinensis. The sequence continues at coordinate 293,892 of SMDT01002891.1, read as the reverse complement.
TATATAAAATATTAAAATATAATTAATACACATATCATAAAATAAATATTTAATTTTATTCTTTTGGTTACTTTTCTTAGTTAACATAAACAATTAATGGTTACTTTTAGGCACATAGGAACTCAATGTGGTATTAGAAAATATATTGTTATTATTAAAATATTATTTTTTCTCTTATATCAATAAATTAGTTTCTTTTTTAGTATTATTTATTTTCCTTTATATATATAACATTTTTTTATGTTTTTTTGTATTAAAAAAATATCTTCTATCATATATATTTTATTTATATTTTAAAAATTACGATGAGAAAAATTAAAATATATCTAAAATATGAAAAAAAAATTATTAAATTTATGTCATCTTAAAATAATATTCTAACACTGTTTTCTTGCAAAAACGTTAATGGTATGAGGCATGGTATATCATACAATATATATTAAAAATTTGGGATGTTGTATACTTAACTGTAACAATATTTAACACCTTAGTTGTAATTCCAGCTTTCTCTTTTATGGATTCTTGAAGCCTTAGTCAACTCGCAAGAGACAAAATGCCCTCATTCAAAGATAAGGTCTTCGAGTCCTATGATTCCGTCTCAAACTCTCCTCTAATTTCTCTTTACTCCCTTAAATGGGGAGTTAGGGAATATTTTCCTCCACAATGCTTTGCCATCACCCTCTCATGTAGTCCATTTAGTCAATGTTATCAAACTCAATAGAGAGAGTAACTCAGAGTGGTGATCGAATTGTAAGTCAATTAGTTCAATCGGGTTAATTGGATAGGCTAACCGTAACACATATCAGCCTTTACACATACGCATCCTTGCACCTCACTAAACATGTTATGCTGTTATTATCCAAAATGTAGCGTACTTTCATGTTTTTTTTTTTTCATACATAAATCATATAATAACAGTTTACTATTTCATAATAAAACAATATTTAATTTCAATCTTTGCACAGTGTATCATTCATATTTCAAAGTTAAAAATCTTCACTACTCCAAAAGCATACTTGAATAAAAGCATAAAGACAGTCATGACCAAGGCCTTTTTATTCTTTTTTAATTCTGCAATTTTAGGCTAACCAGTAAAGCATTACCCCAGAACAATTGAGCTATAGTAGTTACCAAGTTTACACTAAAAAATATGTCAAGCACACATAAATCCGATTTTACCCGGATAAACCAAGCTAAATTGGTCATAAAGTCAACCTTGTTTTACGATTTTGATCAGGTTTTGACATAAATGGTTTTAAGAATGTCATTCAGCCGATTATCTTTCTCATCAAGTTGTGGTTGGACCGGTCCGAGTTTAACAACAATGCATTTAGTAGGCTAAATATTGTTATCTTCAGCTTCAAGTCTTAGTTGCAATTTCTTCATCAGTTCTTATCTTTTGGGACACAAGTTGGCAGCAAGCAGGCATGGACAAAACCGGAGCCAAGCATGAAGGTTTATGCCTTGTAATTTTCTTAAGTTTCATCGTTAGTTGTTCCTGTTTTTAAATGTGTTTAAGTTTCTTAGAGAGCTTTAAAGTGGAGATCGATTGGCGCTTCACTCTGGGTTTGGTTTAATTATATTACAATACATGTCTTTTAATCATTTTATCCTAATATCTTGAAATAAAAATTGATATTTCTTGCTAATTTTCCTTTCTTTAGGATTTGTACGGAAAAGGAATAAAAATTTAATTAACCTCTAAACATATTATTCAGTGACTAATAGACATTTATAACATTAAATTTCAAATGATAATGACTTTAGACCCAAAAAAAAATATATATATATCATATTTCTACAAATGGTAAACAAACTTGCTTTATTTCAAATCACACAACATTCTCTAAAAAATTAATAATAAATGTTAGAAAAACTAAAATGAAATCCTCTTGGGGCACAGCTAAAGGTGGCCGGTGGGCTGACCTGGCCCGGAGCGGCCGGGCCTGGGTCGGATTATCCGGACCTGGACACGGCCCGCATATAAGCGGGTTGGCCCTGGGCCGGGTTAATTTGATTTTTAAAAAAATCATTTTAATATATTTTCAATCGTTGTTTGATAGTAATTTTATAGAATATATATTTTTTTAGAAGAAATACCACCGCTAGTACAAATTTTATTAATAAAAAAGTCAAACGGTACTTACATAATTTGAAATGTGCCTTACACTTGAAAATGACAAAACATTCCATGGAAAAAAAATGAAAAAGTAAAACTTAAGATCTGTGCTTAACAGCATAATCAGATCAATTACATTCTTTAAATTCTAATAAAAACCTACAATCTACTCTTGTTGGTCATAATCAGAAGGGACCTCATTATCGGAGCTTTTAACATCTTGTTTCCTTAAAGCAGCAAGCGCCCAATCCCGGTTACAGACGCAAACCTCAATGGCTTTAGGTATGAGCTTTGCTCATTTCTCCGAGATGACTCGTTTCCCTGCACTAAAGGTAGCCTCGGAGGCAACGGTTGAGACCGGAACTGCCAAAATCTCTTGCGCCAATATGGATAAGATCGAGAATCTTCCTCTTTTATTCTTCCACCACTCAAGGATATCTTCCTCATTGTTTTCAAATGAAGTGCAGAGGTAATCATCCCATTCCGCCAATCCCGGGTTTGTGGGTCTCAGTCATTTGAGGATACTCGCCGCTGGGTTAAACCTTGATGATGATGAGAAGGTGGAATGTCGGGCGGGTGTTAGCTCGGATGACCTAACTTTATCAGAATGCTTAACGAAGTAGAGTTTATATAACTCTCTCAAATTGTGGTCAGCTTCAGCAGAAATAACAAATGCAGAAACTTGTGCTTGACCTAAATATGTGTGATAATATACTTCTAATAATTGCAGACAACCCGTGATTTTGACATTTGGATCTAATGCACATGCAACAAGATAAATTTTGTGGGATTTGTTGAAAATAATCAAGCCATTTGTTTTGTATTACTTCAATAGTTGGTTTCAAAAACTCATCGTCCTTGTATTAGTGGAAAACATAGACGATATTTACAAAATATAACATTGCTTGGTGCACTGTTGGGTAATAAACTTCAGAGAAAAAGTTTGTTGCCTCATAAAAATATCTAAGCAACTCAATTAACTTAAAACATTTTTCCCAGACCTCATCCGTTAGCCAGTCGCCTTGAATTTTTGAGTTCACAAAGCGAGTCAAAAGATTTGCCCATGGTTGAGCGTCATTTAACATTTTAAATGTTGAGTTCCATCGAGTGGGCCAATCAATTCTAAACCTTTTCCAAGAAAAATTCACCCAATTTTCAATACAAAACATTTTAAATTCACGACTCAATTTGTTCGTTGTTTTAACAAAAAGTAAAGTATTTCAAATTGGCTCAATTTGGTTTTGCAGTTGTTGTAAACCATTTTGGACACATAAATTCAAAATGTGACATAAGCAACGAACATGAAAAAAAATTTCATTAAGCGGTGGTTTTAATTATTTTATCAAGTCTCTCACGACTGCATCATTGTTTAAAGCATTGTCAAAAGAAATAGACAAAATTTTATAGGCAACAAAAAATTCACGCAAACTTTCAATAATGCAGTTAAAAATATTTTAACCCGTATGATCAGATTCCATACATTTGAAAGCAATTATCCATTTTTGAATAACCCATTCATCATCTATCCAATGAGCAGTTACACAATAATAATTTTATCCTATTGGAGATGTCCACATGTTAGATGTAAATGACAAACAATGATCAACGGTAGAAAAACATGCTTGTAAATCACATATCTTAGCTTCATACAGTTTAAAGCTTTCTCTTCTAGCCGTTTGGCTAGACATTTTTTTATAAGCAGGATTTAGATTTTCTTGGATGAATCTTTCTAAGTGTTTATCCTCAGCTTGTCTAAATGGTTTTTCAGTAATCATCATCCAATTAATTAAACCTTGCCTAACAGTTTTTGGATTAAATCGAAAAATACCTGGATCGCTGGAGCTGCCAACACCCGTCAGTTGTGTTTGTCCACTGGAAATGCCGCCGATGTCTCCATGGACTTTGCTTAAGTGCCTTGTGAGGGTGCCCGTCCCAAAGTTTAATTTGTGTGCAAATTTGTTGTCGCAATGTTTGCACTTGACATACCTCATTTTGCCTTCCAAAACTTGATCAAAATGCGCCCAAACGGAAGCCTTCAAATTCCCGCTCTTCACTTGACTCCGCTCGAGTTACTCGCTTTGTGGCATCAGTTAGGACCCCTCAGTACCGACTTGGGTCGATGGAATTTCCTCAACATTATCATCAGAGAGTTTATCGTCAAGGCCAAGGTCGTATGTCGCCATGTTGATGTTTAGATCATTGTCGGGAATTTCTTGTGAATGCGAGCCGTAATTTTTTCGGAACAAATATCCTCGGAAAAATGAACTGACTCCTGTGCCGGATGAAGAGGAGGCAACACCTTTGCCCTTGCCAGAGTTCTTCCGCCGTGTAGCCATTAGTAGAAGAAAATAATTAAAGAGATAGAGAGATGATTAAGAGACAATTAAGAAAATATTAGTGAAAGATTAATAAATTTGGAAAGAGATAGTAGAGAGAATGAGAGAATATTGTAGGAGATTGGAGAAGAGAAGATTGGTGTGAGGAAGTGTGGGAAGGAGGCTGCCTATTTATAGGAGAAGAAAATATTTGTTTTCCCCAAAAATCCCTCAAAAACTAGTCGTTTGTGGCTGTTAACTGAGGGTAAAAAAGTCTGGGGGTCAAAAAAAATGTCTGGTGCCGTTGGTGGGGGGGGGGGAGGGTGTAACTTTGCCATTTTTTGAAAAAATCCGCCGCTGCCAATGGAAACTAGAACGGTCAACCCAACCTGACCCAGCTCAGCCGGGTCGTGGGCCGGTCCGCCTATTTTGGGATCCCCTCCTCTCCTAGGCCCAAACTCACCACGCCTTTGCCCGAGTCCAATTCGTTTTGGGCCAGGCCCGGATTTGACCATGCCGGGCCGAGTTTGACCCAAGCCGGGTCCAAGTTAGGCCCGGGTCAACCAGGCCCAGTGGCCACCATTATGAGCAAGTGAAGTGGCATTAATAAATACTTGGATGTCTAACACTGTACGGTCTGTGGAAGTCATGTGAGTTTTAATATGGTAGTATTAATTATTTTTGTATAGATACGTTAATCTGGCGCAATTTGCTCTTCCGTCGATTAGTTCTTTATTAAATACATGCGGATACAATGCAATAAGGGAAAATCACAAAAACCCCCCATGGTTTGGTCTAACCTACACTTTATCCCATCTATTTTAAAAAACCTACACTTTAACCTCTATTTGCTTTACTGTGTCAGACAACAACTTCTGAAATCCTAATTTAAATTATCTGATAATAATGTTTCAGTAATTTTAAGATTTTTGATATTTTTTTCACAACCTACCAATCTTTGAAAAATATTGATATGTATTTATAGAGAGAAAAATACATTTATAGAAAAATAATAATAATTTAAAATGTCTATTAACTATAAAAAAAATATTTAAGAGGTTGAAATTACTGAAAGATGACTATCGTATAGTTTAAATACAATTTCAAAAGTTGTTATAACATAGTGTAAAAAATATAGGAGGTAAAGTGTAAATTTTTAAAAATAGACGAAACAAACTGTAAGTTAGAACATATATCAAGAAAATAATTGTAAGTTTCCTTACAATAAATAGTTTGCTCATGCTATGGTACAAATATATTGCGTACACCCATGGAAAAAAATATATATATTCTAATATTACTCCCTTTCTAATAACAAAACGTTTGACTTTTTTATTATTTGTATTTCAAAATATTTGTCAACTTTCTCTAATTATGCATATATATATTTTTCAAATATAGACATTCCCATCGTGTAAAGCTTAAGTAAAAATATTATTCATTTGTTGGTAAAACATAATATATATAATAGATATAAATATGTCTAATATAAATGTTTATATTGTAAAACATCAGTAATATAAAAAAGTTTAAAGTATTTTGGGACTGATTGAATACCATATTTCGTAAAGATGATTAAAACTTAATAAACAATTAAATTAGATTTTTTTGTAAGACAGTTTTGGAGTGTATTTCTCAAGGAATCTCTTATGCAAAATAATTTTTGCCACAATGAAAGTTTAATAAAAGTGAATAACGATGCAGATACTAGAATAACTAGAATTCCTAAAACTTGAACCAATCATATTTCCAATGTCCAATGCATGGGGGTAATCGTTCGGTTTTTTTGGTTAAAACCGAAGCAAAATTTTTGATTTTTTTTTGTTTTTATTTTTTTTTTAATAATAAATCGAATTAATTGAATAGAAGGATGAAACCGAAGTAAAACCGAATCGAATTTTTTAGTTTGGTTCGGTTTCAACCCGAAATAACCGAAATACTAACTCTGATTTTCTGTTCTAGTGAATAAAGTGTAAACTTTAGTATTTGTGTACCTTGTTAGACTATTTAAAAAGAAATAGAGGATCAAATTGGGGTTTAGCCAAGATTTGTTCTTTATTTGCAAATCTCCGACTGCAATTTCATCAGTTCCGGTGTGACCAGACGGAGCCCGAGCCTCTCCATGATTTCATCAGATTTTTTCACAGATATGAGCGGAATCCTTACCTTATCACTCATTGGCCGACATCGGCGTTTTCTTGTCAGAGTCTTCTCGGTTTAGGAGCAGAGGGCTCATAGTAGGGGTGAGGATGGAAGCGAGGTCCGACTGCGGGGGAGAGGGCATTGAGGAGTGGAGGGCGAGGGCAGATGGGAGGGGCTAGGGCAGAGGCGAGGTCAGACGGCAATGGCAAGATAGGAAGGGAGTAGAGGGCGAGGTCAGAAGGCAGGGGCAAGGAGGGACGGGAGTGGAGGGCGAGGGCAGACGGCGAGGGCGAGGGCGGAGGTGAGGCTGAAGGATGGAGTCGAGAGATGGGCAGAGGAGGATGATCTTGTGATGGAAAAACCCCAAAAAAAGCCATCAATCTTCTATCTACCTTCCACTCAAACCCTCCTCCTTTTAAACTTGTCATTTGGCCCACCAAAACCTCAAATATGACATAAAGAAATTTCAGTTTTTTCGGTTACCGAAATAATCGACACTCATAACCAAAACCGATATTCTCTCTATTCAGTTTTAACCGAAACCGAACCAAAAAACCGAATTAACCAAACCAAATTTTCAAATTTTTTCGATTTTTCGATTTTAACCAAATAATAATCACCTCTACCAATGCATGTGTGGTTTGGTTTTTTTACCCTATATAGTAGTATATATTATTTCGCAAACAAATCGCCTGTGACTTCAATTATTTTAACCCTGTGTCAATGTAACATTAATTCGGTTATATATGGCTTTCACACAGCATATGAAATAGACTATTTCTTCGATAATACTATTAGAATTCTTAATTGTATATATATATGCTGCACCAATGTTATGTGTTAAAAAATATTATATAATTCGTAAAACACATTAATTAATTTAAAAATCAGTTTATGATATGCGGAAAGATCTATCATAATATACTACCATAGTTACCTTTAATTTGTTAGTCCATTTGAGATTTAATAATACTTATACCAAGTCACCTACGTTATTAGTGCAACGCGAGGAAAAAAATTAAAAGAAGAAAATCACAACCGTGTAAAAGAGTTTCACTGAATCCCAAGTTTTTCTAAGAAAGTTACAAATTGCGCCATATACTTCATACAATTTCCAATGCTTTTTAATAATTTCCAAAAACCAATAAAATGGATATAAACATGAACTTCCTAAGGCTCAAATATATTACACATGTCTAACAAATTTTTGTATGAACAGCAGTATTTTTTGTTTTGTGACCATTTATTTTAAATGGGGAAATTAGATCAATTACTTGACCTCCCAAAAAATTATAAAAATATTTCAAAATTACTTTTTTTTTTCTTTTGTACTTCAAAATTACTATATATGTCTGGAAAAGTTGTAACTTGCCTAGGACTGTGAACGAATAAAATATTTGATGAACCATTCGGCGAAAGTTCATTTCTTTTCATTTATCATACTAAACGAACAAAAATGAACATAATTTTTTGTTCGTTTATTTAAACGAATAAACACAAACAATACTATGTTCAGTCATTTATATTCATAAACAATTCGATTATTGTTTATTTCTCTTCATTCATTTATTTGTTCATTTTTTTATTTATTAATTTATTATGTGTAGTAACATATACATACATACAAAAATACATATATAGGGTTTAGAGTTATGTTCATTCTTTTACGATCTTTCATTTATGTTCGTTTAAATTGTTCGCGAACATATTTTATAAATTATTCGTGAACGCGTTCGTGTTTGTATATTGCTGTTCATGAACCTTACTACATAAAAATCATTAATCTAGAATAGAATTGTTATATAAATGTAGATGCGACATTCAAAATACATATATGCAAAAAAAACCCATAATTTAATTTATTTACTAACCTTCAAAAATTATTATATAATTTAAATTTTCTGGAAAAAAAAAATTACCTAACTGTTAAAAAGTTGATGTCGTCTAGTTACTTTAAGTGAACACAGGATTCAATCTTCCCAATGACTATGCGAAAAAATTTAAAATATTTATAATTAAAAGGAGAAATAGCAATTAATAAGTTGAGAATTAAAACAAACTAATGGAAAACAAAAATGAGCTTGTCCGGAATAGAAACGGGCCAGCCAGAGTCTTAACCGGAGCATTTGCCGGTTGAGAACAGTCAAAGAGGAGGAGGAAGAAAGCCGAGCAAAGGTTGTTGGTCGAATGCAGCAGAGGGCGACGCCGATTCAATTCTTTCTATGCATACGGCTGCAACAACCGTCTAAAATCCAGACGTCACGGCCTGATTCGGATCCACGAGAGCTATCAATCAAGTAACTTGGTAAATCTCTGCTTGTTTCTTCAATTGCCTAAAGTTGATGTTTCAGGGACAGAGAAAAGAGCTCGCTTGAAATTTTTTATGTTTCCTTTCCCTTGTTCTGTACTATGTGCGTTTGCTTTTGTTTATGCAATGTAAGTGCCCAAGAAGAAACCCCAGTTACAGTTTTGAAGCTGTCGCGGCTTCTATAACATGACACTACTTGGAGCTTTTCTGCATAATATCTTGAATGAACAATGCAATGTTGTGGTGAGAAGATCCTCCCACTGCAACTGCCTTCTTCGCCATCTCTCTCAATTCTGTGGCTCTTCTTCTTCTCCCTTCGCCTTCCTCTCCTTTGTCCATCAGCTTCTCCACAGCATATTGAACATCTTCTTTCTTCACCAACACGTTAGCCTTTTCATCCGCCCCAAAGGTGTTATCCTCAACTCCTATTCTCACTCCAACATTAAGCACCTGCACAGCCAGTTTCTCGTCACAGAATTGGTCCCCGAACATTGGCCAAGTGATCATTGGCACCCCAGAAGAGATACCTTCCAGAGTTGAGTTCCATCCGCAGTGAGTCAAGAACGCTCCAACAGCAGGGTGTGATAGTATCAATATCTGCGGTGCCCATCCCCTAATAAAAAGTCCCCTGCCCTTGACTCTTTCCTCGAATCCATCATCCGAAATCCATTTCTCAAACTCTGTGTTTTTTTCGGTGCCTCTTATAACCCATATGAAGGGTTTATTTGACGCCTCTAGTCCCAAACCAAGTTCCATCAATTGGGACTTTGACAAGTTGGATAGAGTTCCTAGACAGGCATAAACAACAGAGCCTTTTTCATGTCCATCAAGCCATCTCAAGCATTCACGCTCAGCGACTGCAGTCCTGTTCCCCCTCTGTATCTTGTCCAGATTTTTTTTATGGGTCAATGAGACCGGACCGAAGCACCAAACTTTGTCCTGTTTGGCCTGCCTGTATAATCTCACATATTCCGGCTCCATCTCTTCAAAAGTGTTCACAATCGAACCATATGAGGAATCCTCCCCCTCAGCAATGTTATCAAAGAATTCCTTATACTCTCCTTTGTCCATTAGAGGCACCTGATCTGACTTGAGCTCAACTTTATCTGGCAGGTCTGGAACTGTGAAGTACTCAGATTTCGGCTGCATGCGCTCATAGATCTTAGAGGCCCGAATGTTATGCCAGCAAGCCAGCGCGAAGCAACAAAATCCATGGAACTGAATCCGTGGAATTTGAAACTTCTTGGCGAGCTTATCCGTGTAGTACAAACACATGTCTGAAATGATGCAACTAGGCCTTGGTGTTAGCTGCTCCAACAATTTCTCTGCCTGATCTCCTTCTGAATTCACCACATTCATAAACGTAACACCCTGTCCTGCTGGCACATTGTCCAAATTCTCGCACCCTTCTGGCAAACCCGGCTTCCGCAAAGGGTATCTTGAGATGCACCATGGTTATGAGCTGCCCTGCTTCCACAGCTCGAGCAAGCAATTGCTCGAACCGGGCTGCATTGCGCGGGGTTGTGACTATGGTGACCGCAACACCGCGCTGTGCCAGGAGAACACCAATGTCTACCAAGGGAATCATGTGGCCTGGAGCCATGAAAGGAAATATGACAAAGTGAAGCCGTTCATGTTGTGAACCCATAACAAATCAATCAACCAACCAATCAAGTAAAAGTGAGTGTTCTGTAGCAAGACCAAAGAACCAAACTTCTTTGGAAGTGGCCTTTGTTGATTGCTTCTGCTTGCTGTGTCCATATATAACAGAGAGCTCGGAGCTCTGATGCCTCGTTCAGGTGACGATGCAAAAGCCAATGGGGCCACAAGCCTCCGAGAAAGAGCCAGGAAACGAAGATAATGTTCAATCTCGTGCCAGCCAAGAAACTTGGGACTCACGCCTATTTGTTCGAGGGCCGCCGGCGGCGAACTTTTTCATTCAGAAAAAAAAAAAGATGGAAATGTAGGAGAAAACATTATCTTCGAGATTTAATAACAGATTAATCTGGGTGATTTAATAAAGGAGGATCCTTTTCAACTGTTCATTCGTAATGAAGGACTTAAGTTTTTTTTTTTTCAATCATTCTGATAGAACTGCAAGATTTTTATAATGATTTTTTGAAAAAGAGTTAGGACAACAGAAGTTGGACTTACTTGGAGGTTGGGACATATGTGGTCCCAGTGCCGCTGCCGCAGTCTGACGTTGACGACCAAGAAATTTCATGGGGTGCGATTGTGACCCACTATAATACATTTACTTGCCCTTGGCCGCCACGTTAACAACAATTCCACATGCTTAGGCATGAGGACGTTACTAGGGGTGGCGGCCTGGCCCCGTGTGGCGGTAATTGGCAGCTGTTCCCACTAAAACTTTTAAAATTCTAGGGGCTATAGTGTATACATATATAAGTTTAAGTCCCTGTGCCACGGATCTACCATAATTCATGTATTTAGGAGATTATTAATTAGTGATTGTTTTTGTATATGATAGTTTTTTGCTCAACTTGTCTACTAATTGATACCTTATATTTTGGAAAGCCTAACAGTCACTTAAACTTTTTGTTTTACAAAAAAAAAAGTGATTTATTAATTTTTTATCCCAAAGCTGGGTAAGGGAAGAAAACTGATAAGAATGTTTTTTTTTTTGAAAAAAATGTGATTCAAGTTATTATTAGTTAAATAGGATATTACCTTTCAGAAGATATTATAACTAGATAAAAAAGGCCCCAACTTTATTTTTCAGTCGGTTGGGAGTGCTTACAAAACTACCTTCGTGGTTTCACTAGAAAAACAAATAAATGTTTTTAATTAATATAACTCTCTTGTTCAAGTATGAGGAAATAGAGAGAAATTAAGAGTTATTATCCCTTCACTATCTCACTTCTCTCCTTCATATATTTTTTTCACCCCTTTAAAGTTGTGGGAAATAACTTATCTTTCCCCTTCTCTTCCCTCCACTTTCCTCCCCTCATTTGTTAATTGAATCCAAAGAGGGCTTGGAGGCCACTTCAAAAGATTAATAACCAAAGATAGAGTAAATATAAAAAAACAACATGTCGAAGATAAAAACAAGAAAAAAGTTTATTATACTCATTGAAAGGGGCTGAATGTCTAAGGAACTTGTATTTTACTTAATTTTTTAGGTCTGTGAAATTTTCAAAGAAGAAATTGAGGGCTTACTATCTATTAAAATGATATATCAATCTAAGTCCTCAAATGAAATAAGATCTCTTGAATTTCAGTGCAACTCACCTGCAATGCAAAACATAAATTAGTCTATCATTCTGATGGAACCCTAAGTTCTTCCTGTTCTTCTTCTTTTCCTATAATCAAAAGCATGTATAACAGTAAAAGAATTATATTTATGGCAGGAGTTACAAGAAAAATTTAGGGGTAAATTTTTTGCCTCACGAAACCTGAAGGCATCGAGTTACATTTGGACAACTTATTTGTGAGTTTGTGTGCGTAAAAATTTTTACCGCACCTCAAACCTAAAGCTCGACCGGGGCAATTTTACTATCTGAATTAGGTAGTGAAGACAGAACACTATTTCTTCGTAGTCGTCTTATTTAAGATTTTTGCGCAAACAAAAGCTGGACCAAATCTTGGAACATATGGCTTCGTACTGCAGTCTAAAGTTATTGACGACCTGGAAATTTCGTGTATACTTGTCTAGATTTCTTGACTGATGTTTTACTTTAATTCCATAACCAATCTCTTCAAAATGGTCCCAAATGAAATGAGACCCGCCTGCCACAACAAGTGAGGTGGGACGTTAACACATGGGAATTGTTTCCCAAACAATTTGAATAATAGAACAAATTGGAGACCGTAAAGTGATTTTTATCTTTTTAAAAGAAAACAAAAGATTTCTTAAATAAAAATAACAGTAAAATAAAAACTCGTCCAAATGTTGTGCTAGTCCCTGAACTAGGAAGCTTTTTGCATCATATCTTGAATGAACAATGTAATGTTGCGGTGTGAAGATCCGCCCACATCAACAACCTTCTTTGCCACCTTTGCAAGTCCTTTCACTCTTGCTCTTCTCTCTTCGCTTTCTTCTCCTCCATCCATCAACCTCCCCACTGCATTGCAAATAACTTCTTTCTTCACCATCACGCCAGCTTTTATGTCGTCACGCAATCCACTGGGCTCCTCAACTCCAATGCTCACTCCAATCTTAAGTATTTGGACAACTAATTTCTCATTGCAGAATTGGTCCGCAAACAATGGCCAAGTGATTAGAGGCACCCCGGATGATATGCCTTCTATAGTTGAGTTCGAACCACAGTGAGTTAAGAACCCGCCAACGGCAGGGTGTGACAGTATTAGTATCTGTGGCTCCCACCCCCTTATGAGAAGTCCGGTCTCTACCTTTAACCCTTTCCTCAAATCCATTCTCAGAATTCCACCTCTCGAAATTCCGAATTCCTTTCACCGCCTCTTATAACCCAGATGAAGGGTCTATTTGATGCCTCCAGTCCCAGACCAAGTTCCATCAACTGAGAGTGAGTAAAGTTGGACAGACTTCCAAGGCAAGCATAAACAACAGAACCCTTTTCACGACCATCAAGCCATCCCAAGCATTCATGCTCATCAATTGAGGGTTTGTTTCCCCTTTGAGCCTTATCCTGGTTGTCCTCATGGCTCAATGAGACCGGACCGAAGCACCAAACTTTGCCTTGCTTGACCTTTTTGTATGACTTGACGTATTCTGGTTCTAGCTCTTCAAAACTATTGACAATCACACCATACGATGCTTCTTCAACCTCTTGCATCTTGTAATTTCTTTCATTCCACTCTCCTTCCTTTTTAACAAATAACGGCAGCTGATTTGCCTTGAGCTCAACCTTATCTGGCAAGCCGGGAACTGTAAAGTACTCAGTGCCCCAGTCCACACGCTCGAGGATGTTCGAGGCACGAATATTATTCAAACAGAGAAGACAGAAACAACACATTCCATTGAACTGAATTCGCGGGATCTGTAACTTGTTGGCCAGTTTGCTGGTGTTACGGTGTAGGGCAAATTAACACATATCAGAGATGATGCAACTAGGCCTCGGTGTTAGCTGCTCGAACAATTTCTCAACCTGGTCATATTGGGAGTTTACCAGTTGAGACAATTTAAGAGCCAGTCGCCATGTTGGCAACTCATCGAAACTCTCACATCCTCCTGGCAGTCCTGCTTCTACAACCGGTAACTTCACCTGCAGCATGCTTATGGGCAGACTTACAGCGGCTGTTCATGCAACAAGATCAATCAGAAAAGATATACTAGAGAATGGATCACACGTGTTTTTTTTTTCATTATTTATTTTTTTTATAGATTCTCACTAATTACTTTTGTTGTTTGCAATTTTAGAATTGGACAAACAAGATTTCATGCTACCTCCATTAAAAAAAAAAACCATAGAGAGAGAGAGAGAGAGATATTTATGCTACCTAGAGGGCGATGTTTATGTGCTAACTATATGAGTAACACAGTCCTGTAACTGATCTTTGCCCTTCAACTTTCAGTTGGATTTTCATTTTCGCCGCTGTCAAGCCTAAATGCACCATAGGTCTTTGAATTTTAGTGAGTCACACCATTTTCTACTTTAGGACTAGTCCGTTTTGCATTATTTTTAATATATTATTGTCCATTGTTCTTGTATAAAGCAAATATATTTGCCCAAATTGTCAATTTATTGAAACCTTGCACTTTATGAAATCTAAAGTAAATTTAAGACTTTGTTTTTTCTTTAAAAAAACTATCCCTTGTTTTTGTTAATTTTTAAACTTAACCAACCTTAAAGAAATCAACAAAAAAAAAATTTCACAGAAAACAATATAAAATTTTTTTATTCTTCTTAAAGTATAGGGTTTCAACAATGATATTTTTTGTGAATATTCACTTTGTGTAAGAATAATGGACAGTAATGTATTAAAAATAATTTAAAATGAGTGGCTCTTAATTAGTGTTCTTAAAGGTAGAAAAAGGAATCTTGATAAATTAGGGTCAAATAGGAAAAAATTGATTTTTAGGAATGAACTAAGAAGGTTGGAATGGGGTATAGAGACTTAGTGTTGTCTTTAAATGTTTTAGTAGTAGGGTGTTACGAAGTGGGGGTGAGGGTTTTGCTCTTTTCAAAAGTCTGAATCAGGGTTTTAAGTTGTGGGGGCGAGGCCCTTCTTGGAGTGGAGGGGGTTGTGATTAGATTTGTTCAAAAACTAGTTGGTGGTTGGCTGTAATTTGTATTTCTTTTATTAAAATTTCCTGTTTAGCCGTTCAAAAAAAAAAACACTTAACCATTTAAGTTTCAAAAATTGTGTGAGCAAACTGAACCAACAAGGTGTTAGAGGGAGATTAGGCCAAACTTGAAAAATGATATTAAAAATGATCTATACCCCATACCAACCTTCTTAGTCCATTTAAGACTTTTTTTTTTCTTTAGAAAAAAAAAAACTACCCCTTCTTTTTTGTTAATTTTTAAACTTAACCAACTTTAAAGAAATCAATAAAAATATTTTTTTTCATAGAAAACTATAGAATAATTTTTATACTTCTTAAAGTATAGGGTTCCAATCTAAAGTAAATTTAAGACTTTTTTTTTTCTTAAAAAAAAACTACCCCTTGTTTTTGTTAATTTTTAAACTTAACCAACCTGAAAGAAAACAATAAAAATATTTTTTTAACCAACCCTAAAGAAAATAATAAAAAAAAATTCACAGAAAACAATAGAATACTTTTATACTTCTTAAAGTATAGGGTTGCAATGATGATATTTTTTTATGAATATTCACTTTATGTAAGAATAATGGACAGTAATGTATTAGAATTAATTTAAAATGAGTGGCTCTTAAGCTTTAGTCAGTATAACTAGGTGTTCTTAAAGGTAAAAAAAGGAGTCTTGATGAATCAGATTCTAGTAGGAAAAAATCGGCTTTTAGAAATGAACTAAGAAAGTTGGAATTGGGTATAAAGACTTAGTGTTGTCTTTAAATGTTTTAGTAGCAGGGCGTTATGAAGTGGGGGTAAGGTCTTGTTTTTTTAAAGGGTCTAAATCAAGGTTTTAACTTGTGGGGGCAAGAGCCCTTTAAAATTTGAGGGGGTTGCGATTTGATTTGTCCAGCAACTAGCTAGTGGCTGTAGCCAATTCGTTTGTGCACTACAACCAACTTAAGTTGTAGAGCTTTTCTTGACCTGGCTCGGGCATTTCACAGGTCATTGAAACCTGCTAGAATTGAAGTTATCTTCTGTTTTGGAATTCATTGAAATTACGCAATATGCCACTCATGTGTTCAAACATAACAACCCCCGTCCACACGGACCACACCCCATGACCACCCACTTCCTTGTTGTTCGCCCTTCCTGATTCATGGGCGAGTTGCCTGCTCCGGGACGATTCTTTCATTGAACTCTTAGCTAACCTAAAAAGGAAATATGGGACCCACCGAAACTCATAAGGTTTAGTACATTTGATTTCAATCTTGAAGTCGATGGCTTTTTGGCAGATCTGTGAGTGCAGCCGATAATAAAAGTTATGGTCATGGGGGATAGACAGGGTTGGGTAATGGTAGCAGGAGATGGACAGGATGGCAGGGAGAGGGAGGCTCAGTGGTAGACCGGTCTTTAATCTTTCAGGGGTAGGTAGGTGGCAATTTAGTTAATAGGATAAAGTTGTGGAGGGATGCAAACCTGATCAAAATGGGTCTTGGTCAATGGGAGAAGTTAAGAGACTTTAGTCCAACCAAATAGGCCTAGAGCTACAGTTACAAGGTTTGGGGCCAACCATGAATTGTAACCTAGCTCAGTTAAGATGTGCCTATATAAAAAGATGGAAAAATGCTAAAAAGATCCCCATAATATGACACTTTATTTTTTTTCTTCTCACACTTTTCCTTTAAACAATTGGCTCCCTTATTTGTAGTATTTGAGCCCATAAAATGTTGCTCCTAGTCTTCCTAGGTCATAAATTTTGCTTATTTATAACCAAGTGCCCGAATAGCAAATTTCCTGTGCAACATGCGGTCGATCAACCTAGATGACATGCTAAACTTCTTGCTAACAATACTAAAATAAAAACTAGTTGAAATGTTGTGCCAGTCCCTGTACTTTCAAGTTTTTAGCACAATATCTTGAATGAACAGCGTAATGCTGCGCTCGGAAGACCCCCCCACATCAACAGCCTTCTTTGCCGCCTCGCCGATTTCTTTGACTCTTGTTCTTCTCTCTTCACCATCTTTTCCTTCATCCATCAGCTTCTCCACTGCATCGCGAATAACTTCTTTCCGCACCAAAACGTCAGTCTTTATGTGTTCGCCAAACCCATTAGGCTCCTCAACTCCAAGGCTCACTCCAATCTTTAGTACTTGAACAGCTAATATCTCATTCATGAATTGGTCAGCAAACAATGGCCAGGCGATTAATGGCAACCCGGATGATATGCCTTCTGTAACTGAGTTCCATCCACAATGAGTCAAGAACCCTCCAATTGCAGGGTGTGACAATATTAATACTTGTGGCGCCCAGCCACTTATTAGAAGTCCCCTGCCTTTAATCCTTTCATCAAATCCATCCTCAGAACTCCATCTCTCGAATTCTGAATATTTTTCACTCTCTCTAATAACCCATATGAATGGTCTACCTGAAGCCTCCAGTCCCAAAGCAAGTTCCATCAACTGGGTTTGCGTAAACTTAGACACACTTCCTAGGCAAGCATAGACAACAGATCCCTTTCCGTGACCATCAAGCCATCTCAAGCATTCATGCCCATCAAATGAGGCTTTGTTTCCCCTCTGAGCCTTGTCCTGGTCGTCCCTATGGCTCAATGAGACCGGACCGAAACACCAAACTTTGCCTGGCTTGACCTTTTTATATAAGTTGACATATTCTGGTTCTAGCTCTTCAAAACTATTCACGACCACACCATACGATGCTTCCTCAGCCTCTTCCATCTTTTTATAGATTCCCTTCCACTCTCCTTCTTTGGCTGAAAATGGCAGCTGATTTGCCGTGAGCTCAACCTTATGTGGCAAGCCAGGAACTGCGAAGTACTCAGAATCCCGGGCCACCTGATCGCGGATCTTTGAGGCCTGAATATTATTCAAGCAAGCAAGAGAGAAGCACGAGAGTCCATGGAACTGAATTCGCGGAATCTTGAACTTGTTGGCCAGTTTAGCAGTGTAATACAAACACATATCGGAGATGATGCAACTGGGTCTCGGTATCAGCTGCTCCAACAATTTCTCCACCTGGTCATATTGGGAGTTAAACAGGTTAAAGAAATTCGTAGCCAATTGCCACGATGGCATGCATCAAAATTCTCACACCCTTCTGGAAATCCAGGTTCTACAACCGGCAAGTGCACCAGCAGTATGCTTATGGGCAGCCCTGCAGCGGCGGCTCGCCCAAGCGACTGCTCGAGACGCACTGCATTGCGCGGAGTTGTGACAATAGTGACCACCACTCCACGTTGTGCCAGCAGCCGGCCGATGTCCACCATGGGAATCATGTGGCCCTGGGCCATGAAAGGGAACAAAACGAAGTGAAGTGGTTCATGTTTCGAACCCATCATAAATCAGGTAACAAATTTGGCTAGAAAAGTTGCCTAGCTCTGATCTGTTTGAACGAGTTCAAGCTCTTGGATATTTATAAGGAAACTTTGGAGCTATCTAGCTTTCGAGCTGGTGCTGATGCAAGTGCGTGCGTAAGCATTTGTGAGCATTTCATAGCTGCGTGGCTTGGTTGCAGAGCCAGAAATTGATGATAAGTTTGCTGCCTGTAGCCGGAGAATTTCCAGCCAAAACTTGGTCTCCAGGCAAATTATTTATGTTCTGGAAGACAGGGCAACATATTTTAAAATTTGCAGCCGTCAACCTTGGTCTCCACGACACATGATCAGTCAGAAAAGATAAACCGTAGAATGGATCACTAGTGTTTTTTTTGTCATTATTTATTTTTTTCTATATTGTCACTAATTATTTTGTTGTTTGCAATTTTAAAATAGTTGTGTTCAATTTTAGAATTGGACGAACAAGATTTTATGCTACCTCCATTAAAAAAAAAAAGATTTGTGGTAGGCAGAGGGCGAGGTGTATAACCATAAATTTTTTTAGTAACACAGTAAATGTTGATGAAGTTATATGATCTTTTTAGAAAAATAAAGTGATTTTTGCCCTGAAACTGATCATAGCCCTTTAAATTTCAGTTGATTTTCATTTTGGCCACTGTCAGGTCTAAATGCACCATAGCTCTTTGAATTTTAGCACGTCATACCAGTTTTTACTTTAGGATAAGTTTGTTTTGTATTATTTTAAATATATTATTGCCCATTGTTCTTGTATAAAGTGATTATATTGCTCAAATTGTCAATTTATTGAAACCTTGCACTTTATGAAATCTAAAAAGTAATTTTAATACTTTTTAAAAAAAATTATGTGTATTTTTGTTATTTTTTAAACTTAACCAACCTAAAAGAAATCAATAAAAATATTCATTTTTCACATAAAAAATAGAAATACTTTTTATACTACTTAAAGTGTAGGGTTTCAATGATGATATTTTTTTTGTGAATATTCACTTTGTGTAAGAATAATGGACAATAATGTAATAAAATTATTTTAAAATGTGTGGCTCGTAAGTTTGAGTTAATATAACTTAACCATCTAAGTTTTAGAGCTACATGTGTGAGTAAACGGTAGTGACACGGTGTTAGAGGGAGATTAGGCCAAATTTGAAAATGATCTTAAAGCTTCTGATCTATATACTATCTTCGTCTCACATTCTGTGCAACAATTATTACTTTGGACCATTCAAAATCTTTGTAACACTTTCATATTTCATAAATTACTTTATCATATTGCCTTTTAAAATATTTTTCTAATATTTACTTTGCAACTTTCTTAATTTACATGTAAAAAATAAAGGACAAAGTGGAAACAAGACACAAACTTTTTTCTATTTGTTAATTTTCATGCCAATCCCATATATGTCAAAAAAACATGGGATGCAATGGAGGGAGCATGTAATAAAGTTATTGCAAACCTTCTTAGATTGATTTAGCCCACGCATGGACAAAGTTTATTTATTTTTTGACTGGAGGCAATTTATTTAGTTCACTTTTGTCGCTTGTGTAACTATTATGATGGAGAGCCTTTTATCTTATATGTAAAATTAGGCCAGTCGTTTGTTTGCCACCTAAACAACTTTGTCAACTTAATTAAAATAACTTGAAAATATGCTTACTCTTAAAATATTCTTGTCAACAAACTAATTAACTGTTGGATTAATTTGGTTTATGATAAGTTTACATTTATTATATTTATTGCTCTCACATTTAGTATGTTTTAATGTGTTTTGAATCTTAAAGATCTATTTTGAGTATGTTTTATAGCTTAGAGCATATTTGGACTCAATTGATGAAAAGTGGATTTAATTTACAATTTTACAAGTTTTAATTTGGTTGTGTTCTTTTAGGATGTTGACTAATTGATGATGTTCCAGTAGAAAAATCATATCTTAAGCTACAAAAATTGAAATTAAGTGATTCTTGATTCATTGGAAAGCTAACATCTAGAGTTACAAATCATATATAGATCATAAAACCCAGTTTGCATGTTAAGGAGGTCAAATTTAGCTTCAAAGTCGCGATTTGTGAGTTATTGATGGTTCAAAAGTAGTTGCGGTATTTTAGGCATATCTTTGGATTTAGATATCTATTTTATGTTATTCAGGTGTCATTTCAAAGATAAGAAAGAGTTCTACAGCTTTCATGCTTTGAGTTTTGAGAGCTAATGGCTATATCAAGGTTGAATTCTAGCTCGAAGTTGCTACTAATGTTCTAGAGCGTTTCTTGGCTCACAACTCTAAACCAGTTTTAATTTGGAATAATTTCAAAGGCATTTAAACCATGTAGGTGAAAATCTCAGCTGAATGACACAATTCTCCTAGTCATATTCAGTGGCGGACCATTATTGGGGTAAGGGGTACTACTGGCCCCTCGAAAATTTTGGAAAGGTTTAGATAATAGGTACTTAATTGATCAATTCAAAAGAAATTATGGTTAAATATGCATTTTTGCCCCCTAAAAATGATGGAAGAATATAAAGATGAGGGGGCAATGAGGTAGACTATAAAGAAAGTATGGAAAAATGGGTAATTATTCCCTCTAGCTTTAAGCAGATATTCTAACATGGCTTAAATGCACTATTAGTCTTCTAACTTTTCCAACTTATACGAGTTGCCCCCTTATCTTTGAATTAGTACTACTTAGTCTCAATCTACAGTTTTGCCTCACCACGACGCTGTCACTCTCCTCCAAGCTCGCCCCCCCAGAACCAAAAATCCTGGTTTTTCCATTAGTCATATTAATGCATTCTAATTATTTTGAATCTTTTATATTTGTGTGGGGTAATTTTAGAATAATATAGAAAGTTTATAGTGTTTTCATAGTTTTCTTTCTTTAGGTTATTTACGTTTCATGTATATTAGAATAGGATGATGAGACTTGCTGTTATCCCTTCTCTTTCCCAACTCTCTTTCGTCTATTTTATTGTTTCTTTTCTTTTTTTTTTAGTGATTTTTCATGGTCATGTCCAATTAATTTATTTTATTTGTTGTTAAAGGAGACTGGAACCCTGAATTCTTTAGTCCTGTGGATCAAAATTGTTTTATTCATTCAATTAATACTTTGAGTATTAGATGTTCTTCTATGATTAATTTCATTATTGTTTTATTTATATGCTAGGAGGCTTATTAATTATTATTCGAATTCAATCTACTGTTGGGTTATAAATAAAATCTGTAATTATTTGGTCTCTCTAATCTGTGAAGCAATTAAGGTTTATTGATTTGTTATGTCAAAAATCATTAGGTCTTAGGGAAAACATTCAACTAAATTAAATGCAACTGCTTGTGTTTGTGATATTTGGTTTCATCGATCTCTCTAATTTTTAATGCAATTGTTAAAATATATTGAAACACTTGTCTTAGGTTGTTTAGTAGTTAGGGTTAATTAGATCACTTGTTTTCTAAGTAACTATGATTAAGGAAAGGTAAGAAGATAGCTCCAACAATAAATATTCAAAGTTTTAATTGATTTATCTTTGCATCAATAATCAATTATAGGAATTTGGTGGTGGATGTTGACTGATGTTAAAGCTTTCATTCTTGATTGTTTCATTTTATTTTTTATTTGATAAGTTTCTCAATTTTTGTGCTCTGATCATTTATTTTATTTTATTTTATTTTATTTTTTATTGCAAACAATCCCCCCAATCTCTTATTTCAGTTTTCTGTTATGAAGCTTTCAGATAAAAATTTTCCTTAGGATTCAACTTGGATTTCACCACTTTAATACAAATTTATTTGTTCCGAACTATTTATGAAATTAGAATTATTTATTACGGTTTTGACAACCGACCAATTTAATTAATTGACCTTATTAAGGTTGTATTTTCTCCAACTAGAAAGGCCACTTATAAACCTCTATTTATTTAATAATTAGTTGTACATTATCTTTTTACAAAAATAACTAATGTTATGAACTTTTTTCCTTTCAACTTAATCTAAAAAGGCATATTTTATTTTTAATTTTTTTTATCTAGAAGCAATTTCATTTGAAAGCCAATATTATATAGGTATAATAATTCATTGAAAATATAATTTTTATATTCTTATTATTTTTTATGAATTTTTTCTTTTTAATGCCTAAAAATTCATATAAATTTAATAATATCATAAAAATTTACTTTCAAATGGAATATTATATCTACATAGTATTGGATTTCAAATGAAATTAGTTCGGCAAAAGAAATATATAAAAATAAAAATAAGCCACTTAATTCGTTAAAATGAATTGGCTCTTAATAATTAATAGTTGTACATTATTTTTGGATTTTCACTTAACAATTTGAGACTCTGCAATCTAAGAAACCTGAAAAGTGTTTTTTTAAATATTTTTTTATCAAAATAGGTATTCTTTATTGAGTTTTTATTATGAAAAAATACATTAAAAATTAATTAATTTGTAAAAATTTTCATTCATGTGACTATTAAATAACATTAACTTTTAAATGATATTAGTTCTTGATAAAAATTCAGTAAAATTAATTTAATGAATTTTTGAATTGGAAAAGAAAGGAGTAACCACTTCTTATTGGCAAACTAATATTCAAGTCCTCAAAATTATATGCTTTTAACATATTTACATCCCAACGCCAATATATAAAGATTAAAATTTCACCCTGACTAAGCGACAAGAAAAAAAAAAAAAAAGGAAAAAAGATTAAAACTTCACTTACACTCGTCCAGTTTGGTAACCAATCACTTTACCCTTGAAATTTAGTGAATCTTTTACTTACTCCCTCTAATAATAGTAAAAAACGAAAATGCTTTCATTGTCTGTTTGGGTAGATTGAATTAACTATAATGCCCAGTGAAAGCAATAATACTTTACTAAATTAGCTAAAAATTTGTAAAAAAATATATCTGAAAGAAATCATTTTTTAATTATCAATAAAACTTTGTTGGTCAAACTTAGTATAGATAATACTACTACATAAGAATTGTGTCTTAGTTGTAACATTTGAAATATACAGTTAGACACAACATGTAATTGAATATGAAATATGTTTGAAAAATTAGTAATTAAATATATTTTTTAATAACTAAAAGTGTTTAACAATATAATTGTTCCATTAAGTGAGAAGTAAATTATCTATTAAGCACATAGTAATAATAATAATAATAATAATCTAAGCAATTCAATAAAAAACATGACCAAAGAAAAAAATTCTAAGATTTTAATAAAAAATGAGTTATGGAATATAAAGAGATGAATGTGATGTGTTTGCCACAATAATATAAGGCTAGACACTGACATTAACAAACCCCTCTTTTTATATTTCATAACTTATTTTCTATTGAAATCTTAGAAATTTTTTCTATATTCTTATTTGTTTGTTGAATTGGTTTAGATTATTATTATTGTTGTTGTTGTAGTTGTTGTTGTTGTTAGTACTACTTCTACTACTACTACTGTCTCTTAATAGACAATTTACTTCTCACTTGGTGGAATAATTCTTTTGTCAAACACTTTTAGTTATTAAAAATATATTTAATTTTTTATTTGCCAAATATATTTCACATTTAATTACATATTGTGTCTAGCTACCATATTTCAAATGCTACAATTGAGACAAAATTGTCAAAGAGTAGTGTTATGTATATCAAGTTTGATTATTGATTACTAAAAAAAAAATTTTATCACATATAATTTTGTACAAGTTTTTAGTTAATTTAGCAAAGTGTTATTATTTTCCTAGGGACATTATGATCAATTGAGTCTATATAAGGAAATAAGGAAAGACATTTTTCTATCTCACTATTATGAAGGAGGTAAGTGAATGACTCATTAACTCTCAAGAGATAAAGTGAAGGATTTCTAAATAGAATGAGGTGAGTAAAGTTTTCAATAAATCTCAAGGGGTTTTTCTAAAATTTCCCTACAAAATATTAAAGTTTTAAGGAGAGGTACGTAAAATTGATGTGCTAAATTTCTAGCTAGCATAGGGTTGAAAACGAGTCGAGCCGAGTAGTAGGTTGTTCATGTTCGACTTGAATTAATTATCAAACTTGATATTTTGTTCGTGTTTGGATTGAAAATAATACTGTTACACCTCCAATTTTTATGAATCTTAATTTTAAAAGATATCTTAAATTCCCAGAATTATAAAGTATTTAATTAAAAATAATTTAAGAAATATGAGGTAAAACATTTTATTTAAATTATTTTCCAAACAATGAGAGTATTAAATGAAATCAGAGTAGTTAAGTGACAATCCTAGGAAAACTAATATGCGCATAATGTGTCAATTTAAATAAACCATATGTTTCTTTAGAAATCAAATAACACCAAGTTGAAATCCTGTCCCAGCCAGTTTTACTTTCGAGGGGCTACAGCGTAACCTCACTCAGTCTGCTCCACATCTTGAACCTCATTATATGGTTCAGTGTACTCTGTCTCCTCATAGTACTCACCTAAGAAAAACATGTTAGAAGGAGGGGTGAGCACAACTTGCTCAGTAAGGGGGAAGTATCAGGCACGTCACGTGGGTCCTAATATTCTCGTAACAAGCAACAATGAATATTAAACTTTAATTTAATTAAAGAACAACTTCATGCAACATCATAACAACAATATCAAAGTCTTACTAGCATGCTTGAACTACCATGCATATGCATAATTTCTTTTACCGATTAAATAATATCTTATTGATCAATCAATCTATCCAATACTTAAATACCGTCGGACGAACCTAGGGTGGTGAGTGTGTACATCACTCACTCTCGGGATAACTCTTAGGAAGTGCCACTAGGGATGCCACCAAGCCAGAGCCTCTCGGGATACCTATGCCGAGGTAGAGCCTCTCGGGATATCAACCATAAGCATGGTCCCTCGCCAGCTATGGTCTGACAGCGCACAAATTATATCTCCATACTCCGTGTCAATATCGGGTCATAACTAGGGACGGTCTGCCACCACCCTAACATGCCTTTCGGGTTCAAATCGGCCGTTCCGAACCTCTCATCTAAGTTTACGGCTTGTTAGATCATGTAGATATGGTTCGTTACCAACCTTGCATGTCTCGTATTTTATCTTACTCTTCAAATCTTTTACTTAATGCAATCTTGTGTATGACAAACATCAATCATATGCAACAACCAATTGATGCATGACCGTAGCTCATTTTATTTTAGCTCTTTTTAGTATAATGCCATGATTCTAGTGCATCCTATTTCTTTTATTGAGTTATCTTAGTTTAGTGTTACATGATGTCATGACAATCAATGATATCTTTTAAGTGTATTTATGATAAATGTTCATCTCATTTTTCGTGAATTTTTTCTAAATTGTTCATTTAGCATTTACGCTCCTCATCTTTTATCTATCGGCTTATAATAATTTATTACGGCCCTAACATGCCACTAACGGTTGCTTCCAATCTCATCATGTTGCTAGTAAGTTTGTCAGCCCTAAACATGGTACTAGCGGTATTTGTATCACCGGCCCTAAACATGGTACTATCGGTGTTTATTTAGGTGGTCCTAACATACTTCTAATTTAATTGTTACAACTCCAATTTTATAAACCTTAATTTTAAAAGATATCTTAAATTCTCAGAATTATAAAAGCATTTAAATAAAAATTTAATTTAAGAAATATGAGGTAAAATATTTTATTTAAATTATTTTCCAAACAATGAGAGTATTAAATGAAATCAAAGTAGTTAAGTGACAATCCCAGGAAATCTAATAT
The DNA here is from genome assembly GCA_005392925.1 of Aquilaria sinensis. Taxonomy (NCBI): domain Eukaryota; kingdom Viridiplantae; phylum Streptophyta; class Magnoliopsida; order Malvales; family Thymelaeaceae; genus Aquilaria; species Aquilaria sinensis. Next base: position 267,708 of record SMDT01002891.1, on the reverse strand, counting down.
GCGCATAATGTGTCAATTTAAACAAACCATATGTTTCTTTAGAAATCAAATAACACAAAGTTAAAACCCAGTCCCAGCCAGTTCTACTTTCGAAGGACTACAGCGTACCCTCACTCAGTCTGCTCCACATCTTGAACCTCATTATATGGTTCAGTATACTCTATCTCCTCATAGTACTCACCTAAGAAAAACATGTTAGAAGGAGGGGTGAGCATAACTTGCTCAGTAAGGGGGAAGTATCAGGCCCATCACGTGGGTCCTAATATTCCTATAACAAACAACAACAAATAATAAACTTTAAGTTCTAGCAATTTAATTAAAGAACAATTTCATACATCATCATAACAACAATATCAAAATCCTACTAGCATGCTTGAACTACCATGCATATGCATTATTCCTTTTACCGATTAAATCATATCTTATTGATCAATCATTTAATCCAATACTTAAATGCCGTCGGACGAACCTAGGGTGGTGAGTGTGTACATCACCCACTCTCAGGATAACTCTTAGGCAGTGCCACTAGGGATGCCACCAAGCCAGAGTCTCTCAGGATACCTACGCCGAGGTAGAGCCTCTCGTGATAACAGCCATAAGCATGGTCCCTCGCCAGCTATGGTCTGACAGCGCACAAATCATATCTCCATACTCCGTGTCAATATCGGGTCATGATTAGGGACGGTCCGCCGCCACCCTAACATGCCTCTCGGGTTCGAATCGTCCGTTCTGAACCTCTCGTCTAAATTTACGGCTTGTTAGGTCATGCAGATATGGTTTGTCACCAACCTTGCATGCCTCGTATTTTATCTTACTCTTCAAATCTTTTACTTAATGCAATCTTGTGTATGACAAACATCAATCATATGCAACAACCAATTGATGCATGACCGTAGCTCATTTTATTTTAGCTCTTTTTAGTAGAATGCCATGATTCTAGTGCATCCTATTTCTTTTATCATGTTATCTTAGTTTAGTGTTACATGATGTCATGACAATCAATGATATCTTTTAAGTGTATTTGTGATAAATGTTCATCTCATTTCTCGTGAATTCTTTCTAAATTGGACATTTAGTATTTACGCTCCTAATCCTTTATATATCGGTTTATAATAATTTATTATGGCCCTAACATGCCACTAACGGTTCCTTCCAATCTCATCATGTTGTTAGTGAGCTATCGGCCCTAAACATGGTACTAGCGGTGTTTGTCTCGCCGGCCCTAAACATGGTACTAGCGGTGTTTATTTAGGCGGTCCTAACATATTTCTAATTTAATTCTTGTTATAAGCGGTCCTAGTATGATACTAGCACCAAACATACATCATACATCACATCATTACAACCATACAAACAACCAACCAAAATTACATCTCAATGGAAGAGAACTAAAATAAAATATAATAAAATAAAATTTTAGAAAAACTAATTAATTACCCTACCCATGTTGCCCACGCGTTTAAGGATTTTGTTTAGCCCAATTGTTTACTTAAAATTTATTATTCAGGTTGATGCTCGGTTGTAAATGACAAAAATGCCCTTAGCCTAAAGAAAATGTCTTTGAGCTTCCGGTTTGGAATTTGACTTAATAACTACTAAAGGAATTATCTAAGGATCAAGATTCTAAATTTTATATTGATTTTCTAAAGTGGCAGGTAAAATTACAAAAATACCCTTAGGGACAAAATACTAATTAATTTATTTTTATTTATTTATTTTATTTACTTATTTTTTTATTTTTTTATTTATTTAGGGTAATTTAGTAATTTTATTTTCCTTAATTTCTAGGGTTATTACATTAATTCTTGTTACAAGCGGTCCTAGTATGATACTAGCGCCAAACATACATCATACATCACGTCATTACAACCATACAACCAACCAACCAAAATTACATCTCAATGGAAGAGAACTAAAATAAAATAAAATAAAATTCTAGAAAAACTAATTAATTACCTAACCCATGTTGCCCACGCATTTAAAGATTTTGTTTAGCTCAATTATTTATTTAGAATTTATTATTCGGGTTGAAGCTTATTTTGGGCCTAAGAGGGCCCACGAGAACTAACCCACTCTTCCCCCTTACCTAGTTCAGAATAATACGGCGAAAGGGGCGATTTCCTAGGACGGTCCTACAAAATGTTAGTAAGGTAGAAAATTAGAAAATGTGCTAAAATTTAGAAATTTTCCTAAATGGTACTTGGAAGGTTCATGTTCTTAACATATAAGCCGAAATTTTACCTAGTGGGCAAAAAGGGTCTCGGGGTGTCTTTGGTGGCCTCGTGCCTATTCGAGATCGTGCAGGGAGCCTTCTTGATATTGATCCTAAAAATTACAGCGGCCATACACTAACTTATAAACTCATTTAATGGCTGTAAAAATTGATCTTGGAAGGAAAAAAAAATTTATTTCTGTTACCGATGTGTTTTCGGGATCTCTGATGGTCTGGGAGTCCAAAGAAGCACCAAACCTTCAAGTAAGGATTTTCTAACCCTTTGTAACAACATGGACAGCAAGGAAAAAAGAATTATTAGAGCTGTAATATTCAAAATTGGCAGCCAAGATAATTTTTAAAAGAGGCTACGGTGGCTTACTGGGGTTTAGAACCAAGTATGGACAAGATTGCATCGGAAACGAGTGGAAAAACCCAAAACTTGGATTAATGATAATTTACCAAATATTTACAGCAAAGATATAAGGCCTTTAGGTGCTGGGAAAAAAATTAAAAGAGGGATATTGAATAATTTAGACTTACACAAATGAGTTCAGAATCGCCGGTGCGTGTAGGATCGTTTTTGTGTTCCAATAGGGTTTCTCCTTAATCTAATAAATCTAGGTAAAATATGAAATTAAATTAACATTCTAGTATTTTTGAATAACCAAGAATCAAAGTATGGAGAGATGACTTACATAAGTTTGATGGAGCACTAGGTGGAGACAAACAATCGGCGCAAAGGGACAAAAGAATCGTGGACGATCTTCTTGCAGAAAAATTCAATTTTCTTTCTCTGGCTTAGGCGGCAGTTGATGGGGAGAAGAGCCGAAATGTTGAAAAGGGAAAAGGTCTGTGAGGCGCTCCACGCCAAATAGAAGCGTAGGGCAAAATAAATAATAATATAATAATATGGTAATTAATTAGGATAAACTAGATTGGCAAGTTTTCTTTTTTAAATCTAAAGTTTCAAAAAATCCTACAGGTGCTTTGCGGCTGGAACGTTTTAGAAGAAATAAATTAGGGTTTGGGAGAAAAATAAAAATAATCCTATGTAGTGGTAGCACAAACCCGGTTTAAACCCCACACACACGTTGGTTAAATTTTGGAAAATCTAAGCAAATGAATTCAGAATTAAGTGAGGTAAATTTCTCTTGACTCATTTTTTTTAGAAGAATCCAATGGGGCTCCCAAATTTTCCATCCGATGCTTGGTTGTAAATAACAAAAATGCCCCTAGCATAAAGAAAATGACTTTGAGCTTCCAGTTTGGAATTTGACTTAATAACCACTAAAAAAATCATCTAAGGATCAAGATTCTTAATTTTAGATTGATTTTTCTAAATTGATAGGTAAAATTACAAAAATACCCTTGAGGACAAAATGTTAATTAATTTATTTTTATTTTTTATTTTATTTACTTATTTTTTTTATTTATTTAATTATTTAGGGTAATTTGGTAATTTTCTTTTCCTTAATTTCTAGGGTTATTACAAATACGAACAAACTTTGAACGAGCTTTTATCTGAACGAACTCAAGTCAAGCTTAAGCTATTCACTTAAATTAAGGACAAAATCTAAAATTAAATCAAGTCGAGTTGAATAGTAAACAATTCGAGTTTTGTTTGAATTGTATACGAGCTTTAAATTTTGTTCAGATTTGACTTGATAATTATTCGAACGAATCACAAGCGAGCTTTAAATCGAGCCGAACTCAAGTTATTTGTACATTTTTTCACCCTTAAGCTAGCAATACTAAAATAAAACTAGTTGAAATGTTGTGCTACTCCCTGAACTTTGAAGTTTTTTGCACAATATCTTCAATCAACAGAGTAATGTTGCGCTGAGGAGACCCGCCCACATCAACAGGCTTCTTTGCCGCCTAGCCAATTTCTCTGACTCTTGTCTTGTTCTTCTTTGCCGCCCGGCAGAGAATCTAAAACCAAAACCTTGGTCTCCAAGCAAATTATTTTTCCCTAGAAGACCGGGCAACATGTTTTAAAATTTGCAGCCAGCAACAAGATTTGAGGTTGGACAAAATATCGTCTGCGACATGATCAATAAGAAAAGATATACTACGGAATGGATCACACGTGTTTTTTCCATTATTTGTTTTTTTTATAGATTCTCATTATTTTCTTTTGTTGTTTTCAATTTTAAAATAGTTGTGTTCAATTTTAGAATTAGACAAACAAGATTTTATGCTACCACCATTACAAAAAAAAAAAACGAAAAGGTTTATGCTACATACAGGGCGAGGTGGATGGCCATAAACTTTATGATCAGCACAGTAAATGTTGATGAAGTTATAGTATCTTTTTAGAAAAATAAAGCGATTTTCTCCCCCATAACTGATCTTTGCCCTCCAAATTTCAGTTGATTTTTATTTTGGCCACTGTTAGGCCTAAATGCACCATAGGTATTTGAATTTTAGTGAGTCACACCAGTTTATTTCTACTTTAGAAAAAGATCGTTTTGCTTTACTTTTGATACATTATTGTCCATTTTTCTTATATAAAGTGAATATATTTGCCCAAACTATCAATTTATTGAAACCTTGCGCTATATTAAATCTAAAAAGTAATTTTAAGACATAATTTTTTAAAAACTTAAGCATATTTTTATTAATTTTTTATCCTAATTAACCAACCTAGAAAATCAATAAAAATATTTGCTTTTCACAAAAAAAAAAGACATACTTTTTATACTTTTTAAAGTATAGGGTTTCAATAATGATATTTTTTGTGAATAATAACTTTGTGTAAGAATAATTGGCAATAATGTATTAAAATTAATTTAAAATGAAGTGGCTCGTAAGTTTGATTGAGTATAACTTAACCATCTGAGTTTCAAAGATTGTGTGAGTAAACCGAAGTAACATGGTGTTTGTCACCACTTTGGTCATTAAGTGTGTTCTAGCTTCCTACACAAGTAATGACGTAACAGAACCTAGTGGTGTAGACTAAGCAAACAGTGCATTGCTGCTTTGCCTCTAAGTGGGACTTTCGTACTAAGGTCAACCCAAAAGCTTCAAGGTTTGATTTGGACAAGTTTGCTTTACTAAAATATACCTTCTAAAACAGATTTAATCAGAAAATACAGCTTGAAACGAAAAGTCAACTCAAAAGTCAAACTATTTGCTTTTGCAGGAAACAAATTATGCAGTTTGTTGCTTAATAACTTTATTGCTCAATATTTCAGTAAAAAGTTTGAATCCAGGTTACCAACAAGTTTAGTTTAATAAGGAAAACATGTTTAGAACACACTTGGCCCAAAACATCAACTGTAGTTAAAAGTCAAACTTGGGTCAAACCACAAGAAACTTAGATTCTGGAGACCAGGAAAAAACCTGCTTCTTAACAAAGCTTTTCTGTCTGAAACTGATACAGAAAAGCCACATATCTCCATAAGCAGAGAAGAGTAGTGATAGGGTTAACAAAACCACATACAACACTCAATCTTGTCCCACATATAACCGACATTTAATGTCTGCTTCCTTAATTACAGGAACTAATGTTTGCCAGAACCATTTCTTTCTATTTTGCAGGGCACCTAAATCTAGTTCCCAAAATCCCTAAGTGCTTGATCCTCACAGGTTCTTCTTCAAGCACATATCACCACAGTAGTTGCATCAACTAGGCAAGGTCAGATCACATACACACTCTTGCAGAAGTCACAGAACCAACATCAGATTAACATAGCATTGAAGTTGGCTTTGGTACCTGAACACCCAAAATTTAGCTCCATATCACCTGCCATGGCTGGTTACTGAGGACCTGTGATGTTCAATAAGGTAAGGGGTGAGTTCTAATGAACCTGTAAGGCACATAATGAAACATTTCATACACTATACAATCATCAACAAGTATAATAGCATTGCATAAACAACTAATGGACCTGAGACCTATTAAAAGCTAACAAAAGGTTCAAGGTAAAATGGCCATTCTACAGGGTCTAGAAATCACTAACCTTCCTATCCAATGGTTTACTACAAGGGCTCAATCCTGCCTAAGTCAAATAAGAAACATGCAATGCTAAACTAACCCTTCCCGAGAAGCAAAGTTCATTTTCCTGACTGGAATCCCTAAACTCTCGTTGGTTTCTTGTACATGCACTTGAAGATTTCTCATCTAATGCATGAAGGTTATCGTGAAATAACCTGGAAACCATGTGACCTTACCTTGTTCTCTGGAATGCAGCCCGAAGCTTCAAGAGGCTCAATATTGCTTGGCCGAGAAGAAAATGACTTTGCATGTAATTTGCTCGAGCGTGGATTGGATTCTTCAGAGTTTCTCTCTCTTAATTCTCTCTCTAAGATCTCTATTTCGAAAGCAAAGCCCTCTGATACAGTCGCGAGCTCAAACATATCAAAAGTCTATGTTGAGGGTCAGGGACGATGGTGGGGTTCAAACGACCTTCCGCCTCTTCATCTATTTGAACTTTGTCACTAAACCCCTCATATTTCCTCAGTGTAACAATTAAGTCCTCCCTGGAAAACAACCCCCCCCCCCCCCCCCCTTTACGTTACCCCCTTTATCGGTAGCAAGTCCTAAACTCTTCTTAAAAGTTAGATTAAGTTTCAAACCTTTTTACCTAGCCTCTCTTGGCCTCTACTAAAGAATTTCAGTCTAGGCCCTTTAACTTTTGAGCACTACATACGCCACATGCACATAGCACACATATACAATCAGTCATACAACACAATAAAATCAAATTCATAACAATTGACTTAATAATAATAATAATAATAATAAGAAAATTAAAAACAAAACTTGTGATTGCAAACCACAAGAAATGCTATTACTTGCTAATTACCCGGACTAATAGGTTGAGGGTGACAGTGTTAGAGAAAGATTGGGCGAAATTTAAAAATAATCTTAAAGCTCCTAATCTATATATTATCTTCGTCTTACAATCTATGCAATATTTACAATTTTGGGTTAATCCAAATCTTTGTAACACTTTCGTAGTTAGTAAATTATTTTATCATATTACTCTTTAAATTATTATTCTAATGTTTTCTTTCCAACTTTCTTTATTTACATGTAAAAAAATTAAGGATAAAAGTATAATCAAGACACAATTTTTTTTCTTCCTTAATTTTTGTGTAACTGTTATGTTATTTATAATAGCTTATAAAATTAGGCCGTTTGTTTGCCACATAAACCATCAACTTTGTCAACTTATTTAAAATAACTTGAAAATACGCTTACTCTTAAAATATTCTTGTCAACAAACTAATCAAATATTGAATTAACTTGATTTAATTAATTGACTTAATTAAGGCTGCATTCGCTCCAACTAGAAAGGCCACTTACAAACCATTATTTATTTAATAATTAGTTGTACATTCTTTTTTTTTTTTACAAAATAACTAATTTAATTAAACCTATCTTTTCCTTAATTACAAGTTTTCTTCACATTAAAACTGTTTATTTAATAATTAGATGTACATAATGTTTTGATTTTAAACTTAACAATTTGAAACTCCGCAATCCAAGAAACCTGAAAAGTATTTTTAAAATATTTTTTTTAAAAAAATAAGTATTTTTATTGACTTATATAAGTTGGTTATGAAAAAATACAATAAAATTTAATTAATTTATAAAAAAATTTATTCTTGTGATTGTTAACAAAATTTAATTTTAAATAACATTAGTTTTTTAGTAAAAAATTAAAAATAATAAATTTTTAATAAATTTTTGAATTGGAAAAGAAAGGTGTAACCATAGAGGTCTGCTACTTTTTGGCAAAATAATATTCTAAGTCCTCAAAACTATATGCTTGTATCATATTTACATCCCAACCCCAAAATTTCACCTGGATAAAGAACAAAGCATTGGCAACACCTTTTATATGATTTTCACCAAGTATCTGATGGCGTCCAACAGCTGGTCGTAAAATCAAAGACTAAGCGACAAGGAAAAAAAAATTAAAATTTCTTTGATTAGACAAAATCATATTACAAAATATTAATTGACTTAATTAAGGCTGCATTCGCTCCCTCCATCTAGAAAAGCCACTTATAAACCTCTATTTATTTAATAATTATTTGTAAATTATTTTTTAACAAAACAACTAATTTTATGAACTTTTTCCTTATATTTACATCTCAACCCGGTGGCCCTGAATTTTCACCCTTGCTAAAGAAAAAATTATTGACAAAATTTCTATATAATTTATCACCCAGTATATAAAGGCTGATCGCAACAACCAGACTAAGCGATAGGAAAAAAGGGACAAAAATTTCTTTGAATACACAAAATTTCTAGCTGGATATCAATACTAAAATAACAAAACTAGTTGAAATGTTGTGCTAGTCCCTGGACTTTGAAGTTTTTTTCAAAATATCTTGAATGAACAGCGTAATGTTGCGCTCGGAAGACCCCCCCACAACAACTGCCTTTTTTGTCGCCTCGCCAATCTCTTACTAGATATGGTAAAAACTGACTCAACCCGAAAATTTGGACCGACTCATCCGAACTCAAACCTAATTTGACCCGGTTTGACAAAAAAATCAACAACTGGGCGGTTGTACCCAACCTGACCTGAACCCGGTCCCAATTAAAGTGAAACCCGAAATCACAAAAAACCTGAATGAGCCAAACCCGAAATAACACTAACCTGAAATGATCCAAACCCGATACTGACCTGACCCAAACCCCAAAAGACCCAATTTTAAACCCCACAATACCCAAATTTAACTCAAATCAGCATAAAATATATGGTCGACAAACATTTAAAAATTCATGATTTTTTTTATATTGATTATTTATCTAAAGTGTACATTAATTATGACCATGTAAATTAAGAAATTCAAAAAATACTTCAAAAATATTTTTTGTTTAGGTATCTTATAAAATTTAAATAGTAAATTAATAAAATAATTTATCTTGGTTTGTTTAGAGGCCTTCCAGGATTTATTAGTTGAAAGAACTTAATAATTTTCAATATTCTCAAATTTTAGTATAATTCTATAAAGTTACTAAATCAAACTTTGATTCTTTATAATATAAAGGACTTATTTTGGCATCTATCATCGTTAGTTGCCTTTTACATTTGATAGCAAGACTAAACTATATAAAATTTTAATTCAAAGTACTAGTAAAGCATGCATTGGTTTGAGATTATTTGATTTCACATAGTTCGCATATGCTCGAGCTCAAATTACTTAAAGCATTCTTTTCCATTCAAAATCACAAAAGCCTAAAATCACAAACAATAATTTAAATCCTGAAACAACATAACAAATGATTCCAATATCAAGTTTTGCAACTAAATAAAAAAACTAAAATGAAAAAGAGTATGGCGACAATATGCCACGTTAAAAGTCTCAAACAACAAAGCTAATGATAAAATCTAAACTGTCTGCTTTCAAATATTTGCATTTGTCATACCTATGAATTGCCAAAATAATACTAGTAGTTAGTGAAATACCAAACCAAAAATATGGAGTTGTTTATACTAGTTATAAATTGAATCATTGCTTAAAAAGCACTAAAAAAATCCAACTGTCATAAAGTGACTAGTAGTAATCTTATCTCTGCACCAAAACCAAATTAGAAAATGCTTCAGAACTAGTTGGCTACTTTAATTCCACTTCTATGTCATTCAAATGCTTCAAATCATACTCCTCAGCTTCACTAATTGAAAAACAAAATTAGCACTAGCTACAATGTATTGAAATAAAACAAAAAAATGATAAAAAAGAAACCATACCTTCATAACCATACACCCAATTATAAGATGTTAATAAAACTTATACATTATCAGGGACAAAATGATTCCTATATTTGTTAAGGATCTTAGTATCCATACTAAAAGTTGATTTTGAAACAACAGTTGTGATAGAAATACTCAATATGTCCCTTGCCATTTGTGCTATAATTGGATATCGTGCTTTATTTTCTTTCAAAAAAAGTAAGGACATCTAACTTCAACTCAATTGGCTTTCCAGGCTCATCCAAATAAAGATCAATATGTGATTTTAAGTTGAAAGCCCTATTGTATCTTGGGCAAAGTCCTACATCCACATCAACATATCTATCAATTTTGAGTGTATTGTACAATATAAAAGAATAGATATTAGCATAATAACAAAAAAATAGTTTACTTACAAGAAGATCTCAATTTACTTCTTAATAAGATTGTCCACCACCAGTTCCAACGTCAAATGAGTGAGATGAACTACCACTATGAGTCTCATACTCTTTGAAATGAAAATATAATTGATCTCGAACATTTAACCACTTAGAAGCATGAGCTGTACCCAAATTCTCATAGCAGTACTTAAGAAAAGCTAATTTATACCGATGATCAAGTACAACTGCAAATGAGATGACCACTGAAAATTTTTTCCTATACTTTTGAAACTTCTCATTCATTTATTGTTCCATTTCTCTAATTTGGAAGTCTAGGTTATCTATTGTCTCTAGTATAAACCTTTACATTCTCCATACATTCTCAAAGTACAAATTGGCAGTAAGATTCTCAAAACCAGAGAAAAGAGTGGTCATTTCATAAAAATGCTTCAAAATTGTTGTGATTTTTGCGATTTTATCATACTCGCCATCACTAGGGAAATGTTCGTAATATATGTCAACAATCTGCAGCTGAGAAAATACTTGACGATAAAAAAGTGTCATTTCAAGCATTAAATAAGTGAAATTCCATTGTGTAAGCACATCTAGCCATAATGATTTTGAAATGTTTACCTCAACTGCTATAACATACTAAAAAAACCCAATCCTTCTTGCTTCTGATGTACGAACATATAGAACACTTTCTTTGATTTTTTTAGATGCCTAAAAACTACCTTCAACCTATCTTGAACAATAAGATTCAAAATATATGCACTACAATGAACATAGAAATATTTCCTTTCACAAATCAAAGCATTCCGATGGTTGAGATGGGTACAAAACAAAGTCTGCATACTAGTCATATTGCTAGCATTGTCTAAAGTGATGGAAAAAATTTTGTTCTCAATCCCTTATTCTTTCAAGAGATCAAAATATTTTTCATATAATATGTTAGAATTATAAGGTGGTTCGAGATACTGAAAAGTCAAGATTTTACTCCTTAACTTCTAACCAATGTCTACATAATTTGCAGTGACACAAAGATAACTTTCATCAATCATTGAAGTCTATTTCTCACTAGTTAAGCAAATCTTTACAAAAAGGTTCCTCAAAGAAGATTTAAGTTATTCCCTTAATTTCTTATGAAACTTAACCATGTCACTCTTATGGGTGTTTCAACACACATGTTTAACATTTGGGTTCAGGTATGAATTACAACCACGTACATCTTTATATTCAACATAAGAATACGGTAGGCCATACTTGATTGTGATCCAACACAGCCACTTCCTACAAGTAGCTTCATCTAACTTTTCATGGAATGATCCTTCATTGCTACCACTGTCATTTAAAGAACTCTGATACTTGGAACACTTCTTTAAATGGCGCAAAAGGTTTTTTGTTCCTACTGTTGAATTAGCCTTGTACTCCTTAACTTTGCAATGCTTGCATTTGGCCATTTTCACTTTATCTTCATATAGCTCTCCATTAATACACTCAAACTCATTCCAAACCTTAGACCAAGACCTGTTTTGCCCTTTTTTAACACCACTTGCATTAATATTCTCTTGATTATTGGAGTCATCCGCATTTATGCCAAACATATCCACTGTTGGATCTATTGCTGTAAAACAAATAAGAACAAATAATAATAATTATTATTATAATTATAATAATAATCACCCTAACCTATGTTTCTATGTGATGTAAGAAATTTAATTGACACATGCTCAAACAAATAATTAAACAAAGAAAACAAGGAAAGAAAATAAACATCAAAAGCTTTGCTATTGATGGCCCATCTACAAAATAAAACAAAGTTAGTGACTAGTATGAATGAAGTGAAAAGAACAAAGGGCTAAACAATAGTTTTACCACAAAGTTTTTAAAAAAACTTGGCTGGGGTAACGGGTCGGGTCCCGGTTTCGATTGGGATCTCTCTCTGATTCTCCATTCGCCGGTGACGAGAGACGGGGAGCTGCCTGGGGTTTGGCCGGGAGGGGGCAGCGACTCAGGAGGGAGGAGGAGACAGCTACCGAAGACTGCCAGGCGGCGGCGGACGGGCTTGAAACGGACACGATGCTCGTTCCCCCTTTCAATCGGTGCCAGCAGCTGTGGGGGTCTTCGGAGATGGCGGTGTGGGGTCGGACGGAACAATGGAGGTGAGCTAGGCCCGGTTGCTGTGGCCGGAGCGACGGGCAGGAGAGGGAAGGACCAGGGGTGGCGACGGCGTTAGCTGGGACAAAGGTCAGGGTTTCCGAGGAGGTGAGCTGCGAAAAAGTAGGCGCTTAAGCTGCAGTTTTTCGTTTTTTTTAGCTAGGAGCTCAGGGCTTCGAAATTTTCCTCCTTTTTCTTGAAGTGGTGACTCATATTTATGCTAGAGAAAGCCGAGGCGAAATTAACTAGGTTTGTTCAAGTTTAAGCTCATCCAATTTCAATTTGAAGGGGTTTGGACATAATTTGGTCAAATATCAGTTTTAGTCCAACAACTCTCTTAGGCTATTAATCAGGTCCTATTTTTATGCCAAATTGAAATTTAGCCCAACTTTTTGACTGATTTGTCATTAGACTCAAGCTTGTAAAAATAACCAGATTTTTCAAGAATTTAGTGATTTTGCCCCAAACTTTTCAATTTTGATAAATTTGACTCAAACTCTCTAGAGTTGACAAATTTGCCTCCTAATTTTCAATTTTGCCTAGAACTTTCTAAAAGCCTCTAATTCTCACCTAAACACTTCCATTTCGCCTACATTGACCGCAAACAACATCTAGGGCTTAAAATTAGTAACTAAACAAAATTAATTCATTTTTTAACCCTAAATAATTACTCTAAATTCCTAAAAAATTATAATTCAAATTAGCATAATAATTTAAATACATCTGATCCTACCAACTGCTTAAGTTCCAAAATGATCGAGTTTATAGTTTCATGAATCGAATTTATAAAGTTCAAAATTAGGTATTTTTATTAAAATAATTATATATTAGATTATTTTTTATGCCTAGTAATTTTTTAGTTATGAGGTTCCTAAATTTCGAAATTTTCATTTTAGTCATCTATAGAAATTGCAACATGGGTCTCCAACTTTTCAAATATTTACATAAAAAATCAAATTGTTTAATTTAATTTTTAGCAAAACCTATATAAAAAATTAAATTATTTCAATTATTCTAGCATATGCACCAATAATCCAATTAGACCCGAATATCAACCCAAATATGACCTAAAACCTAAATAACCCAACCTGAAATTACCCAAAACTAAAATTGACCTGACTTGAGTTAAGCCCGAACCCGAATTAGCCCGACTTGAACCAAAAAATAGCTCAACCCCAAATTGACCCAAACCCAAATAATTTGACCTAAACCCAAATTAAAGCTAACCCGACTTAACCCGAATTTAAATGACCTGATCCACCCAATTGTCATCTCTATCTCTGACCTTTGTTCTTCTCTCTTCACCTTCTTCTCCTTCATCCATTAGCTTCTCCACCGCATCGCGAACAACTTCTTTCCTCACCAAAACATCAGTCCTTATGTCGTCGCCGAACCCATTAGACTCCTCAACTCCAAGGCTCAATCCAATATTTAGCACTTGGATAGCTAATTTCTCATTGCTGAATTGGTCTGCAAGCAATGGCCAGGTGATTAATGGCACCCCGGATGATATGCATTCTATAACCGAGTTCCATCCGCAATGAGTCAAGAACCCTCTAATTGCAGGATGCGACACTACTAGTGCTTGTGGCGCCCACCCACTTATCAGAAGTCCCCTGCCTTTAATCCTTTCCTCAAATCCATCCTCAGAACTCCATTTCTCGAATTCTGAGTTCTTTTCACTCCCTCTAATGACCCATATGAATGGTCTACCTGAAGCCTCTATCCCCAATGCAAGTGCATGTGTGAGCATTAGAGAGTTGCGTGGCCAAGCAAAGCAAGCCAGAAATATTGGTGACAACGTTTGCTGTCTCTGGACAGAAAATCTTGAGCCCCACATTTTGTCTGGAAGCTAAGTAATTAGTATTTGTGCTCTAGAAGGGATGGCTTGCGTACGTATTTTGGAGTTTGCAACCAGCGAGCTTCATCTCTTCAGCCTAGTGGCAGGGTATATCTATTCTATATCCTTGAGGTTGAAAGATCGAAGGCCATGGGAAGCAAAATACAATGAGCAAACAGATGGGAGGTTAAGACAAAAGACATCAACGGGAGAAAATTAAGAAATCCAGACGATCACATGTTATTGTCTTTGTTTTGTTCAATTCTAGAGTTGGCCAACGGCTAAGATTTAATCTGTTCCACCTAGAGGACGAGATTCATTTCCTTTTTATATTAGGGGCAGATACAAGTTCAAAGATCGAGTTGGCGGGGAGAATCCATCTGAAAGAAGTTGAAAGCCAGTTCAGCTTTCTGCACTTGCTGCGTGCTAGTCATGTGACAGAGCCATGAAAGTGAACAAAAACTTTTATGCTTCATTTTGGTGCTGATGCAAGTGCGTGGCTCAGTGACAGCCTGAAACTTTTATGCTCTCTTTTGTGCTTAATCTTCGTCTCTGCTTTATCGAGAAAAGAAAAAAAAAATTCTTTGCATCTGCTTGCTTGGCCAGAGAATCTCCAACCATACCTTTGTCTCCAAGCTAATAATTTATGTTCTAGAGGAAGGGCAACGTATTTCAAAATTTTCAACCGGCAACATTATGGGGGGCCGTCCTCCACATGACCAATCAGAAAAGACAGAATGGGTCACATGTTTCTTCATTATTTGTTTTTGTTGTGTTCAATTTTAAAATTGGAAAAGTTTGATTGCCGAAAAGAAAAGTACAGCAAAAACAAGGCAAAGAATAAAATTATTGATAGCCCTCTTTATATTATTGCAAATAGTACGTAGTTATTAGCTTTACACAGCCGTACGCAAATCAAGACTAAGCCACTTGAATCACACAGAGTAATCTTCTTTCTAAAACATAAAAATTGAAAAACTAGAAAAAGGGCCAAAAAAACATATAGAGAAAATTTTGGGCTAGTCCCTATACTTAGAGTTCATTTGCTTAATATCTTGAATGAACAACGTAATATTGTGGTGAGAAGATGCTCCCACATTAACGGCCTTCTTTGCCGCCTCTGCAAGCTTTTTGACCCTCCGTCTTCTCTTCTCACCTTCTGCTTCTTCATCCATCACCTTCTCAACCGCATCTTGGACGGCTTCTTTCTTCACCAACACGGCGGCCTTTTCATCATCACTAAGCCCACTTGGGTCCCTAACTCCTAGGCTTACTCCAATCTTTAGTACTTGCACAACTAGCTTCTCATTGGGAAATTGGTCCCCAAACAACGGCCAAGTTACCAATGGCACCCCACAAGATATAGCTTCTACGGTCGAGTTCCACCCGCAATGACTCAGAAACCCTCCAACTGCAGGGTGCGACAATATCAGTATTTGGGGTGCCCATCCCCTAATCAGAAGTCCCCTACCTTTGATCCTTTCCTCGAATCCATCCTCTGAAATCCATTTTTCGAATTCATGATTCTTTTTGGTGCGTCTCAGAACCCATACAAATGGTTTCTTTGATGCCTCTAGTCCCAAACCAAGTTCCTTCAGTTGGGAATGTGTGAAACTGGAGAGGCTTCCTAGGCAAACATAAATGACAGAACTTGGTCGGTGGCCATCAAGCCATGTCAAGCACTCATGTTCATCAATTGAGGCCTTGTTCCCCCTTTGAGCCTTGGCTAGATTATCCTCATGGCTCAATGAGACTGGACCGACGCACCAAACTTTGTCCCGCTTCACCTTTTTATACAAGTTGACATATTCTGGTTCCAGCTCTTCAAAACTATTTACAATCACACCATAAGAGGCTTCTTCAGCCTCTTCCATCTTGCTGAAGATCATTTCCTTAAACTCGCCTTCTCTAGCCAGTAGTGGCAGCTGAATTCCCTTGAGCTCAACCTTCTCCGGCAAGCCAGGAACCGTGAAGTACTCCGAATCCCAGTCCACATGCGCAAGGATATTTGATGTACGAATATTGTGGAGGCAAAGAAGGCAGAAGGAACAGAATCCATGGAACTGAATTCGCGGAATCTGGAACCGGATGGCGAGTCTACTAGTGTAGAACAAACACATGTCGGAGATGATGCAACTAGGTCTCGGTTTTAGCCGCTCCAGCAACTTCTCCACCTGATCATATTGCGAGTTCACCAACTGCAAAAATTTCAAAGCCAGTTCCCATGTCGGCAACGTGTCTAAGCTCTCACATCCTTCCGGCAGTCCAGCTTCTGCGACTGGTAACTGCACATGCACCATGCTTATCGGCAGCCCTGCAGCGGCGGTTCGAGCAATCGACTGCTCGAAGCGTCCTGCATTACACGGAGTTGTGACAACAGTGACGACAACCCCACGTTGCGCCAGCAGCCGACCGATGTCCACCATAGGAATCATGTGTCCCTGAGCCATGAAAGGGAACAAAACGAAGTGGAGTGGTTCTGGTAGCGAACCCATATCAAACCAACTGGCGAATAGTCGGTCTTTTTTGACCTGAAAAAGATACTTGCCACTGTCTAAACTTGCTCAGCTTTCTTATGGGAGAGGTTTGGGGGTGGCTTTTGGTCTTAATCTAGGTGCTGATGCAAGTGCGTATCTAAGCGTTTTTGTGTGGATTAGAGAGCTGTGTGGCTAGGAGAGAGAGACAGAAACTGACGATAATGTTCGCTGTCTCTGACCAGAGTCTTCAAGCTAATTAATTAATCCATTTCTGTGTTCTAGAAAGGAGGCGATCGATGTATCTTGCTAGCACAAAAGACGAAAGGCTTGGACAAAACCAAAATATTAAATTATCTATCTTACCCGATCATATCTAACCGTCTTTTACCCAAACGTTACCATCAACTACAAATATAATCGCCTATACGGACAGCTCAATGGTTCAACTCCCCACTCGCTCGCCTTTGGCTTGCAGTTTGTGGGATAATGTCAAGTCAAATAAGGCTGAACGACTCAAACCAGTTGAGCCTGAGTACCCTAATTTACCTTGAACAGTAGCTGTGGAACAGATCGACTGTTGTTCTCAAGTTTATCACTGGCCAAATAATGAAGATGCTGGCTTGTTTAAAACCGGGTTGCTAGCACCCATAGGACCCAAGGATTCCAGGTCACCAAAAGAAACTAAGATTAAATAAATTTAATAGAGATACTAACTTCAAAGTGGTCAGAATTTCTACTCTTCCTACTCTACCTCTTTGTAGCCTCCATGAATCCGTGTTTCCTCTCGTCAAGCGACGCAGCCCTGAGCACCGCTTCAACTTCCTCCAGTTCGCTGCTCTCATCTTCTCCACTCCACCGCCCTCCTCCTCTCAAACCTACTTCCCTCCTTCCCCTCTCTCCCGACCTCTTCTTTGCCTTCCCCTCTGTCCTCCTCTACATGACTACATCCATGCAATATACCCCATCTCCTCCGCCGCCACCTCCGTCAAGACCTCTAATTCCAGGTCAAATGTGACTCATTCTTCGCCCGCATTTCCACTTTCTACTCCGCGCTTCCTCCGGCGCCAATGCCACTAGCGGATCTTCCAATCGTATTGTCCTCCTCCCCTCTGCCTATAAAGCTGTTCTCGGCCTCCATGATCCCCTTATACTATTGAAAATAAATCTTAAGCAGCCCAACACAGACCATGAAGCCGAAAGTGAACATGAACATCATGTTTTTTTCTCCATTCCCATACCAAATCACACGTTTCTCGACCACAAATTTTGCACAACAATATATCATCATGCATTTATAATTTCTTCTAGACAATGTCTTGGTAATGGCCATTTCTCTACCATCATTATTACTTTTTCCCCCTATCACAGAATATGTGCATGCAAATGTCCACGTATATAGCACCTCATTATCGATTATTGTGCCACAAAATCTCATTAGCCCTTGTTTTCCATCACCCCTCATCAATATGATGCAATTATTCCTCAACAATCGTCGCTCTAAACATCGATTACTTGGCAATCATTAATCTAGGAGCTCATGATGTTAGTTCTTAATCATCACCTAGCAAAGATTGAACGGCGTCGTTTTGATCGGGTACGCGGCAACAAAAGAAGGTTTTCACATCCATTATTTTTCTTTTATAGATGTGTTTTTCTAAGCTATTGGTAAGGTGTTTTTTTTTTTCTTATTGTTAAAAGTGCATTATTTTTATGATTACCTTTTTTTTTTCTAGAATCAATGTTATTTGAAAGTTGATACTCTATTTATCACTTGAATCTTTTGTCTGCTATTGCTTGTCACTTAGATTTTCTAAAATTGAGCTTAACTAAACTTATATTTTTGTAAATAACATAGAAGTATATGAATTCGGATGCTAAAACTTAATCAAACCTTGCAGTTTCTACAGTATATTTCAAAAAGAATTTTACCAAACTTAATACAAGAAAAGAAAACGGTCACACTTAATTTCAAAAAGCCAAAAAAGTATCTGAGTATTAAAAAAAAATAAAAAAGTAATACTCTCTTTATCACACAAAGGATTATGTGCTCCTCCATGCATGAAAATTAGAGTATATGCAGTTTATGATATGTTTTCCTTTTCTACTCCTAAAACTAAAATTAAAATTAAATTTATTTTGGATTATGTATATAGTTAGAGTTTAAATGAATATTAAAAAAAATTCTTTTTGAGTTTTATGTAGTAAGATTAAAAAAGAAAAACAATCTCCTCCTTGTGTTTTGTGTTGTATCAATTTAAATGAAGGTAATAAGTTAAATTGAATATTAAAAACTTTCCAAAAATCAAAACACTTAATATTTTTTGTAATAACCCAAAAAAGAAATGTGTTTCATCCTTTTTGGACAAACAAAACATATATTATGGGACAGCTGTTTTTTTTTTTTTTCAAAAAATAACTAATTCTTGTGATTCTTTTTCTTACCCAAGTCACATAGAAACTATTATAATTATTATTTACATCAGGGTCAAACGTATTCAAATCCAATTCATCTCAATTTAAATTAACTTATTCAAAATGACTTATTTTTATTTTTATATATTTTTTATCAAAAATCAATTTCATTTAAAATCTATATTATATAGACGTAATAATCCATTCAAAATAAAATTTTCAAAATATTATTAAATTTTTATAAAAATATTTTAATATCTTAAAATGAAAAAATTCATAGAACTTTTATAATGTAATAAGATTTGACAGTCAACGGATTATTAAAATCATTATTTACAAGTATTAATTTCCAACTTCTCTACAGCTGAAAAAACATACTGCAATTATCCTCTTACTTTATCTGGGAGTCTGGGACTGCAAATAAACAGGCTCCAATAATCCTCCAGTAAGGTTCAAAGCAAAGAGACAAATAATCTCATTTACAGGAGGGGAAAACCTCGAGAGTCCTTACAACCATAATACCAGTTTCCAACTTCTCTATAGCAGGAAAAAAGGAGCTACAGTTCCTTTTTCCCTTTGCTTCAAAACAATCAACTGGGGCCGCAGATAAATCCCCCTATTCTGGTTCAAACAAAGAAATAAGAATATTCATACCTGTGACTAAATATTCTAGCATAATTGGTACAACCAGCAATAAATTTTATGCAGATGAAACAATGATTTGGCTAAAATTTTTCAGAGCCATGATATAGGTTGAATAATGAAAAAATGAGACTAGAGCCCTGGTATGGACTCAAGATTGTATTTTTCCGAAGCCAAGGCCTCAGAGCCTCGGCTGTACTGCAAGTTTTGCTTCTTGATGGCGCCAAGATTATGCAAGTACGTGTAGGGAGTGTTCCTATTAGAGGGAGGAGCAGGATTGCTTATTCTGCTGGCAAGGAAGCGGCGGATCAGACCTCTGAGGAATGGAGCCATTGTGTCTGGTTCATGTTCCAGGTAATACATGATTCCTCCCATGCACGCTGAGAATAAGGCCACCTGAAAAGTTGGGGACAAAAACACATGAGCTAACTACATCATAACACCACTGACCACTTTGATCAGGAAGTGATTGACATGAACATCTTTTTGTCTCATGTCATGAATGTTAGAAATGTCGCTTGCATTGAGTGCTGACTGATGTGAGCAGAAGGATAATGTTCGAGCTATAACATGTATCAAAACATAACTCACTTCATTGTACAGAAACTACAGTTAAGCTAAACAAAAATGAAGCAAGATGTTTTAGGAACAAATTAACAAAAAAACTTGAAGGGTTGTCATGCACTCGGTAATTGTCAGGATTATTATCATCCGGGCCAACAAGTACCTCGGCATTTTTTATGTCAGGAAGTAGGTGGCGGTTAACCAAAATATACCACAACGAATCTCCAGCTCGTGGCAGAACATATAAAGCAAGTTCACTACGTCTAGCTTTTTTCTCCAATAGTACAGAAAGAGCAGCTACTCCTCCTGCAAGCCAATATACCAATTTATGGTCCTTCACTGCAATCTTTCTGTGGGCACATATGACTGCCTGAAACAACGAGCAATAAGTTCAGGAATAAAGCCATAAGAAGTCTTAAAAGTTGGAACCATTTAAAATTCAAGTCCGAATCTTCCAATTTTTCATTCCGAAGTCTAAAACCTTTCAATATTCATTCCACTTTGTCCTATGCGTTACAGTTCATAGCAAACATTATTCACAGGACAAGAAAAGAAAAAAATGTTAGATTTACATGGAATTGTTTACAAAAAAAAAAAACATACTTGGTGAGCTGTAAGCATCTGATTGATACGGTACATAGTATAACACCAACAGTTAAAAACAATTAACTTGATAATCGCAACCCACCCTATCAATTAAGTCTGCGATAAAATTATGCATGTAATCTTTTCTAGAACAAGAAGTCTAATCTTTGTGTATAAATAAGAAAAAAGGAGTTGAGCATTGTACGTTCTTCAGGGCTTCTGCTGAAACTTTTGAAGATTTAGTGACTTCTGATGTTATATTCCCAATAAGTTGAGACATATTTCCCAGTTTCATATAGATTTATGTGACAAACATTAGTAGAAATGAAAAGACAACTACCTGGAAGACCCCAACAAATGCAGACAAGAATGAAGTTGATCGAACAGCACCTTTAAGTGCATGCCAGCTAGTACGTGCCGGGGCTTCCATGAACTGCATGTGTAATGGAATAGAATACAGGAGTG
Organism: Aquilaria sinensis; assembly: GCA_005392925.1. Classification (NCBI taxonomy): domain Eukaryota; kingdom Viridiplantae; phylum Streptophyta; class Magnoliopsida; order Malvales; family Thymelaeaceae; genus Aquilaria; species Aquilaria sinensis. The sequence goes on along the minus strand of SMDT01002891.1, from coordinate 246,274 downwards.
AAAGAATTCCAAATGAAACTTGATTACTAGTATGGGGCATTTTTCACATATGAAACCCCGAACAAAAACTTTCAAAACCTCTGAACCACTATTTAGTATAGAACACATAATTCCCCCAATTATTACAGAACACCAGACCTCAATCATCTTAATAAGGTTAAATTGTTAACTACTTGTATCTGAGGCACAAATAAAGTCCCACTGAATGCATGGACAAGCAAATATTTAGAACTAATATCAAGCCTTACTATAGATTAATAGCTTGACGGCCGAAAAGGCCCTCCTGATCAGGAAATACACTGATAGATTTTCCAAACCTTTCTTTCAGGAAACAAAGTGGAACATTATATGATTATCCATCTCCTGGCTGATTAAGATTAAGAAGAACCGGAAAGAGAGAGAGCGCACAGAAAAGAGAATACCAGTGTTAAAATTTTTTCATCTAGTTGCAACTATTTTATATATTTATAACAACAAAATTAAACAATTGGAACCTTTAATGTTCACTAAAATTCTGGGAAAACAGACAATGGCAATTAAGGTGAAGGTGAAGGATGGTCTTTACCTTCTGAAGGTGCAGAACAACAAATGGCACAAAAGTCAATGAGAAGTAAAGAGGAAATGTTTTTCTGAACGTGTCTGATGTTGCTTTTGCATTGTGTCCTAGACATGAAACTGTGTCTGGATGAATAACAGAACAAGGAATAATAGAAGGGAACTCCTCCAACTTTAAATGGTTTGCGTTCCTTCTGCTTGATATGTAAGCTGATAGAGACGCTATATCAACCAGACCACCTCTACAGCTCTCCCTCACAGCCTTGTACACAGGAGCTGCTACTGGACCAGTCTTCTGAATAAAATCTTGATATGCTTTTGGCAAGCTTTCAGGACGCATCACAAAAGCATACATAACCTGGAATGAGTATCCTTATGAGAAAAATACATCAAGCTATAACCTGTCAAATTAAAAGGATGCCGCACTATAAAATATTGCAATCATTTAATCTAGCTTTAAAGCCAATGATGAATTTAATAACCTCCAGAAGGGCTCTATTGGTTAAACAAGTACAGTTCTAGGACGATCTTTAATTGCAGTCCCAAAAAGAGAATCCAGTAGCCCATTGCATCTTAAAAATTCAATCAGAAAGGTATGCCTTGTCCAACCTAATATCTTTCAAGTCACTGGAACACCTACATTGCTAATGCATGACATGAATCTCTCTCCTAAGTTTTGATGCAAAAGGCTGTAACAATTAACGGTACAATATCAAACTAATACTACGTAAAGAAATTAAATATTACCTGGGCACATGCTAAAGAAAAGAGCAAAGAGTCTCCATGCCTCCAATGGCTTCCCCAGAGATGAAACTTGTCTTTTGACTTTGCAGAATTATAAGCACACTGGTCCCAATAAAAAACATTAAAAATTGATATAGGAACCTCCTCACAAAAATTTCAGACAGCTTAAAATCAGCTAACAGACATATATTAGTGTAAACCTGAGCAACCCTAGCCAAAAGATACAACGCAAGAGTGCGCCTTCTGTTGCGATCATCTAATGCTAATACAGACAACCCTGCAACTGAACCTGCTAAAAAACTGCTCAATCATCACCTTAAAGAACGTCATACATAAGGGACAGGCAGTAGATTTCAACAAGTTCAAACCATTCAGGCATTACTGTTGGCAAAATGTGGTTATCTAAAAATAAAAATAAACGTAAAACATAACAAAATGCTTTTATGCATCAGGCTTACGCATTCAGTGGAGTTTCCTTCTTCCTCAGCTTCCTCAGTAAACATCTCAAGGCATGATAAGCCCCAGTGAATCCACCGAAAAGCAAACCAATCCTGCATGCTTCTTCTCTGACGATCAGATCTTTCTCTGAGACAAGTTGCTGGAAATAACGTTTAGGTAAGGAACCGTCAATGCCAGTAAGCAGGTCTAGAACTCAATGCATTGAAAATCCTCTGATTTTACACAACTTCCAAGTACAAACAACAGATGTCAGTAAAGTAGGCAGAAGTAAGGTAGTAACTTCATACACTTCCAATGCTAAAATAGAACTTTAGTAAGATTTCCACTATTAACAACATATCGAAGGCCTAATTTTTAAATTCCCATTTCCACTAAGAATCAGTCACAATGAAATAGTCCATTTGGCTGATCGTATCAACTAATTACCAGAGTGAAAAAACTTGCAATTTTAAAATAAAATTTTGGTAGATTCTATTAACAATTTCCCAAAGGCCTTAACTTTTATATCCACATATCAGTTAAGAATCAGTCGCAATGAAATGCTTCACGTAGCTGATCTTATCTACTCAATGGCAGAGTGAACACGCAATCATCAACAATGACGCAACAGCCACAAGAAGCCTAACCTTGAGATCGAGGAGAGAGGAATAAGATTGCCGTCTAGCGAGTTTGAAAGCGCGGAGGAGAATTCCGATGCCAACTCGAACGCCATAAGAGAGCAGGAAGCTCTGGCAGAGGTTACCAATGGCGTTTGCGACGCAGGAGTCGTCGGCGTGGTCGCAGGGCGGGTGGTGGCCACTCGCCGCCGACCGCTGACGGCGCTGCAGCTCCTCTATCGCCTCCCGCAGACGCTCCTCCGCCTCCCGAAGACGGCGTTCGGCCTCGGCGTTCTCCGCGAGGAGGCGCGGGGAGGAAGGAGCGGAGGAACTGGAGGTTTTGGAGAGGGATCCGGGCATTGTGAAAGTAGCATCTGGGGTCGGGATGAGGAGGAGAGAGTTAAAAGGACGCGATGCCTATAAATGAGTATTAGAACGTACAGAAATTTTTATTTTTTGCTTTTTTGAGGCAAAGGTAAAAAAATTTTCCATTCCTGAAATCCCTTTTTTTTGGTATGTTTTAATATTAATGTAATATCTAGTCCCCCAACTTATTTGTTGTTAACGGAGGAGTGTCTAACCTAATTTTTATCCTAAATCCATTGCTTATAAGTTCCAAGATCGTGCCTAAAGGCACTCAGTTCTACCTCTTTCACTATTAAGTGTGATAGAATCTCAGTGGAAAATAGAATACAAGTTCCTATATGCCGTTATTTTTTTACGTATAAGCCTACTAATTTTCATGAAAAGAAATTGATTATACGTGAGCTTAAAAATTAAATAAAAAAAATTTGTAATAATTGAAACCAGCTTTAACGCTCCGTATTTCATCGAGATGTGGAGAAAATAAATTTAAAAATTTGAAGTGTATGGATATAAAAAAATAGTTTAATATCTGGTGTTGTCATATGACTAAAATGTTAGAAATAACTAATAATGTAATAACAATTGTAAATAAAATGATATGTAAAAATGCTATCCATCAAAACAACACTTTACAAGTAAAATAAAGTTGTAGTAATACGTGTTTTGGTATTTCATAGAATAATTTAAATAAAAATATATGATTATACAAATTAGTAATCACATTTTGTTAGTTAAATTAATAAAAAAATCATATACAAAATGAATGGAATATTCTACTAATAAAGCTTATTATTTTTATTTTATATAACCTGTAGTATAATAAAACATGAATTAGATAAGGAATTATAAAATGTCAAATTAAGGTAATTATGTAAGACACTTCAAAAAAATTTAACAACTAACAATTTCTTGAGTATAATTTGTATGTCAGCATGAGTTGATATAAATTTTTATCTTGATGCACTGTTTACAAAATTTTGGATTCATAGATGAGAAGAATATATATTCAAGAAAAACATAATTACTCTATCTCGCAAAACTTGTCCCCTTTTACTATTTACGACAATTAACTTATAATTTATTATAAAATTTCTTATAGAAATATAAACTTTTTTATATGAAAATGATATCTCATATACTCTAATTTATAAATATAATTTTTAAAAAAATTTTACAATATAAATTAATATAAATATATTTAAATCAAACTTTAGTTAAAAAATAAATTAAAATGACCAACTATTGTGAAACAGATGGAATAATTTTTATGGAGTGTCATGCTACTAAAATAAGTATGAAAAAATAAGAAAAATAAAAAAAAATATAAGCATTCTGAGTATTAGTTCCAGCAACATAATCCTCTCCCCCCTCCCCCCACTATGAATGACACACAAACCTGGCTGTCACTCCTTAAACTATCAATTTGTCTCGTATACCCTCCAGGTGTTAAGAAACAAACAAGTTACTGTCGATACTTTACAACAACTTTGAAACATCCTTACAAATAAATGCTTCTATTTTTTTAAAAAAAAAACCATAGATACATCAAGATGTTCAAAATGATAGATTTTGGTATGGGATAAATCAAATCCTGAGGTAAAGTTGGGCAATTATACTTAGTCTTAGGATTGATTTATCCCATACCAAAATCTACCTTTACGCTACCTAAATCTGGCCACCTGAACTCGACCCTAACCATAAAGCCTTATGAAGGTTATCAGTTTAATTAATTTTACCTAATCCAACCCCTTATCGATTAGTATATGAATCTCTAAAATTTGACCTTTATTTCAAAATAAAGTCATAATCTAGGGTAAATCCGATATTACTTTATTTCATAATATATCCCAAATGGATGTTCATGTTACTCATCTATGAGTGGGGCAAGTACCAACTGACTTAAATAATGAAACTGATTTGGTTTAGCAATACTCGTATGGAATTTCTTTATTTACATATCTATCTACCAAGGAAGACACATTACCAATAATTGACTAAAGCTAAAACTATTATTAAATTAATTTTTTTAAAAACTTTAACACATACTTCTAGTCTGATCCCTCTACCGATTAATCGGAGATATAAAATCTCCCCCTTTGGAACCCAAAACTGTTATAGAATTTATGTTTGTAAGGCTACTTGTGGAGGTGGCTAATTGGCCGGGTTAACCTGGGCTCAACCCGAATCCGGCTCGGGTCAAACTTAGCCTGGCATGGTCAAACTCAGGCTCGGCCCAACACGGAATAGGCTTGAGAGTTGGTGGGGTGAACATAGGCCTGGAAGAAGAGGAGAGCTCAAAATAGCATGGCCCGGCCCATTAATAGGTTCAACCCGAACCAGCCCACAACCTAGCCAAGCTGGGCCTGGGTCCGGTCAAATGTTTCTAGGAGCCGTTGCAGTTTTCAATTTTTTTTTAAAAAAAAAAAAAGGTAAAATGACAGCCTGCCCCCTTAACGGCTCCAGACAGTTTTTTTTTTTTGCCCCATACTTTTTAACCCTCACCTAACAGCCACTAATAGCTAGTTTTTTAGGGCTTTTTGGGCAAAATCAATTTTTCCTTCTCCTATAAATAGCTAGTATCCTTCCTATACTTCCTCACACCAATCATCTCACTTCCTCACACCAATCATCTCTTCTCCAATCTCCTAAAATATTCTCTCATTCTCTCTATTATCTTTCTCCAAGTTTCTTAATATTTCATTAATATTTTCTTAATTTCCTCCTAATAATCTCTCAATCTCTTTAATTATTTTTTTCCACTAATGACTTCACGAGGGAAGAACTCTGGCAAGGGCAAGGGTGTTGTCTTCTCTTCCTTCTCCTCTGGCACCGGGGTCGGTTCATTTTTGTGAGGACATTTGTTTCTAAAAAACCGGGGCCTGCATTCACAAGAAATTGATTACAACGATCCCAACATTGACATAGCGGCGTACAACTTAGGCCTTGACAATCAACTCTCCGATGATGACGTCGAGGAAATTTCACCAACCTAAGTTGGCGTTGAAGGGCCCCAACCGACACCACAAAACGAACAACCCAAGCAGACTCAATTCAAAAGCAAGAATTTAAAGGCTTCTGTTTGAGCACATTTTGAGCAAGTCTGGGAAGATGATACGAGGTATGCTAAGTACAAACATTGCAATAACAAATTTACACACAAATTGTGTTAGTGTTGTGCCCAAAAGCCAATCATGAGATGATTGTATTTTTGCACATTGAGTCATGATATTTTATTAAGGCATTAATCCAGCAATTATGTTTGTTGTTTTGTTCCTGCGTAACTTAACAAACATAATTGTAACCCTAGAATAATGATATTCTTAAAAGTCTCTGGTCTAGTATTATTGTGGAGCGGGTTGCAATAATACATAACGACTAGCATATGTGGAGACTAATATGAGATATGTAGTCTACATATGGGTACAAGTTGGAGAACTTGTGTACTGGACCGACCCACCATGAGAACACTACATGGATCGTTATATGAGTGTCATAAGTGATTCCCATAGTGATCAGGGTATATGTAGTCCTTCGACCTAAGATCATCAAGGTTCCCTACATGTGAGTCACATACTTTGATACTTTCCTTTGTTGCTCGTAACTGAGTGAACTTGAAGGAGGTCATTGGGTATGTCACATATCATGCGGAGGGATTTGTATGATCAAGATGGGATTTGTCCCTCCTATGTAACGGGAGTAATATCTTCGGGCCCCTTGATAGAGTGAGACTTAGAAAAATGCATGGCCATGCTCGGATGAGTTGATATACGATATCAATGTCATCAGTTTAAGTTAGTCTACTTGGTAATCAAGAAACCAAAGATTGGGCTATACGAGAGTGACACATTCCATGTCTCGTGCTTAGTCTTGATATCTTGGACAAAGGGACAATGGCATATATTGGTGATGATCATAAAGGTTTAGTCGAATCATCGACAATCTTGTCACTTGGGTAGCAATGATGTGTTGCTAGACACCGCTCATTGCTTATGATCATAAATGTGATTTATGATCATTGCCAATGTGATAAGAGCCTATTGGGTCGCACACATAGAGCTATTTGGATCATTAGAGTGCATGGGCTAATTATTTGGGTTATGGTTTCACAATAATTTCGTATTAATAATGGGCCCAAAAGTTGAGCCATTATTAAGCCCGAAATTAAATCCTAATTGGATTAGGGCTTTGAAACCCATTAGGCCTGGAAGTTGAGTCTCACTATAAATACAACTTTTAAGTGAGAAATTCGCAGGTCTCCTTGCCCTAGCCTCCAAAAAGGACAGCCGCACTCTTCTCTTGCAATTCCTTGGAGGACGCAAGCTAGCACTGCGAGCGCAAGAGAAACGCATCTACCGGGACGTGGTGGAAGCGTGGTGATCCCGAGAGGCTCGTGTGGATACCATAGAGAGCCTGAACACGTCAACTGTTCAGGTTTTGTGATTCGACTCTACAGTTGAGTGAGAGATCTCAATCGAAAATTAGGTATGAAAATTTTCGAACACCCGGTTTACCCCGTTTTACTTGGATCCTGGAGGGTTTCGGTTAAATTCCGCTGCGCTGTTTAGCTCCCGAAACCCAACAAATTGAACTCCGGGACGGGCACCCTCACACGGCACTTGAGCAAAGTCCATGGGGACATCGATGGCATATCCGGTAAACAAACACAAATGATGAGCGTTAAGAGCTCCAGCGGTCCAGGTATTTTTTTTATTTAATCCAAAAACTGCTAAGCAATGTTTAATTGATCAAATGATGATTACAGAAAAACCATTTAGACAAGTTGAGGATGAACACTTAGAAAGATTCATACAAGAAAATATAAATCCTGTTTATAAAAAAATATCTAGGTAAACGGGTAGAAGAGAAAACTTTAAACTGTATGAAACTAAGAGAAGTGATTTGCAAGCATATTTTTCTATTATTGATCATTGTCTGTCATTTAGATCTGATATGTGGACATCTCCAATAGGACAAAATTACTATTGTGTCACTGCTCATTAGATAGATGATGAATGAGTTATTCAAAAATGGATCATTGTTTTCAAATGTATGGAATCTGATCATACGGGTTAAAACATTTTCAACTGCATTATCGAAAGTCTGCATGAATTTTTTGTTATTGATAAAATTTTGTTCATTTCTTTTGATAATGTTTCAGACAATGATTCGGCGGTAAGAAAATTGATAAAAGAAATAAAACCACTACTTGATAGAAATTTTTTTCATATTCGTTGTTTGTGTTACATTTTGAATTTATATGTTCAAAATGGTTTACAATAACTGCAAAACCAAATCGAGCCAATTCGAAATGTTTTACTTTTTGTTAAAACAAGGAACAAATTGGCTCGTGAATTTAAAATGTTTTGTATTGAAAATGAGGTGAATTTTTCTTGAACAATGTTCAAAATCAATGCCCTACTCAATGGAACTCAACATTTGAAATGTTAAATAACGCTCAACCATGGGCAAATCTTTTGACTCGCTTTATAAACTCAAAAGTGCAAGGCGACTGGTTATCAGACGAGATTTGAGAAAAATGTTTTAAGTTAATTGAGCTGCTTAGATATTTTTACGAGACAACAAACTTTTTCTCTGAGGTTTATTACCAACAGTGCACCAAATAATGTTATATTTTGTAAACACCATCTATGTTTTTCATTAATACAAGAATGATGAGTTTTTGCAACCAATTGCTAAAGCAATGCAAAAAAAAAATGACTTGATTATTTTCAACAAATCCCGTAAATTTATATTGTTACATGTGCATTAAATCCAAATGTCAAAATCATGAGTTATCTGCAATTGTTATAAACATACTGTCATACATATTTAGGTCAACCACAAGTTTCTGCACTTATTATTTCTGTTGAAACTGACCACAATTTGAAAAAGTTATATAAACTCTACTCCGTTAAGTATTATGATAAGGTTAGGTTATCCGATCTAACATTCATTAGACATTCCACTTTCTCATCATCATTAAGGTTAAACCCAGCGACAAATATCCTTAAACTACTGAGACCCACAAACCTGAGATTGGCGGAATGAGATGATTACCTTTGCATTGATAGAATGATATAATTACCTCTGCACTTTATTTGAAAACAATGACAAAGACATCCTTAAGTGGTGGAAGAACAAAAGAAGAATATTCCCGATCTTATCCATACTAGCGCAAGAGATCTCTGCAGTTCCGGTCTCTATTATCGCCTTTGAAACTGTCTTTAGTGTAAGAAAACGAGTTATTTTGGAGAAACAAGCAAGGCTCACACCTAAGGCCGTTAAGGTTTGCGCCTGCAACCAGGATTATGCTCTTGCTGCTCTTAGGAAGCTAGATATGAAAAGTTCGGATGATGAGATCCCTTTTGATGATAGCTAGCAAAAGTAGATTATAGGTTTTCATTATAATTTAAAAAATATAGTCAATCTAATTATACTGTTAAGCACAATCTTAATTTTTACCTTTTTTTTTTCCTAGAACATTTCGCTATTTTCAAATGTAAGGCATGTTCCAAATTATGTAAGTGTCATTTGTCTTTTCATTAATAAAATTTACACCACCGATAGTATTTATTATAAATATATATATATATATAATTCATAAAATTACTCACAAAAAATGGTTAAAAACATATTAAAACATAATTTTAAATAATTTGATAAACTTGACACAACTCAGACCCGACCCACTCTGGGCTTGGCCCCGGCTCACCCCGCTTATACACGGGCCATGCCCGGGTCCAGAAAAACCCGACCTGGGCCAGGTCGGCCCTCTGGCCACCACTGGCTACTTGGACCGCTGTTCTGCAGAAGTGATTGGTCCTTGGCTCAGTCATCACACATGTAATAACAACAAAATCGTCATCCTCTTGAGTTTCCTCTAAAAGAACATATACTATTCTTAAAATAGCTATTTGATTCTTATATCCCGCGTAAGCCTGGGTTTGATTTTGTACTTGAGCTTTTGTCTTAATGGTATTTTGGCTTTACCTCAAAAAAATAAAAACACATACATCATTTTACATCAATAATGGAAAGAAAATATCATACGACAAATTCATCACTAGACGTCAATAAAAACGTTAGCCCCTGGAAAGAAATTTCATATGACATGCCCATCAAAGGAACTTCATGGTTTCTATTCGTGGCTGAAAATAATTTGAGAATCCTATAACATTGAAAATGAGACAATTCCTCCCGGGGAACACATAAAGTTTGAGCTGGAAATGACTGTACTTTGAAGACTCTTGAGAGTGTTGGGATGTAAGAATGGTAAACAGGAAAACTGTAAACCCAGTAGAGCGACATATGTGTCATGCTTCCCAACCCCTCAGGAGAGTTGCTCGCGCAACTCTGTTTACTCCGAGGGTGAAAGCGCCCATCCGCAGATTGCAACCGTGTGTCTGGCACATGTTCTTGATGTGGCGGAGAGCTCGCGTCATGTACTTCTTCAGCTCTTTGTTTACTTTCTCTTCATCCCACATGAAACCTTGAATATTCTGCAAAACCGCATCAGCTGTAGTAAGTGTTCGTATATTCTGCTTCTAGTGTGCTTCGCATTACTTAGATGAACCAAACAATAAAAATCTCTGAGATTCTGTCCAGATCATTGTTAAGATATTCGAGTAAAACAACATCTAGTCCCCACCATGTAGTTAGTAGTAACGACCTTCTTTTATTGCTGTCTCATGGAATTTGTCCTTACCAGTAGTGAAAAGAATTAGCTGCCATACGAAAACATGGCACATTTTTTACCTGAACCCATTCGAAGTAGCTGACGGTCACTCCTCCAGCATTTGCATATATGTCTGGCAGAATAATGACTCCTTTCTTTGATAGTATCTGCAGTTATTTAAGTAAAAGAGAATCACTATGCTAAGTTTTGACTTATGTTAAGAAGAAAATGTAGAGGCATTACCTCATCAGCATCTGGATCAGTAGGGTGATTTGCTGCCTCTATTATGAATTTGGCTTTCACATCTGCAGCATTTTCCCTTCAAAGAGCAAAACAGGAGAATAGAGAGACTTAATTAAGATGCATTTGAGTTAAAAGGTTATCGAAAACAATTTGCAAAAGCAGCACTATACAGCCCATTAGTTGCCCAATCACAGGATTATGGATTCCTCAATGGAAATGGAGCAAAAAACTCTGAAGCCTATATAATTCACTGTCCCTAATAAAGAAATGATATTCAGGGGGGAAGAGAGTGAGCCAACCTGTTCAAGACTCCACCTAATGCACATGGGATGAGAACATCACAATCATGCACAAGCAGTTCACCAGGATCCATAGAATCTCCACCACTAAAACTTGAAAGGATGCCCGAGTTTTCTCTGTGCTTTATCAATTCTGGTATGTCAATTCCATTGGGATTCTTGATTGCACCAGTGACATCACTAACTGCAATGACCTTCCCACCTCTCTCATGAATGAGTCTTGCAGCCCACGATCCCACGTTGCCGAATCCCTGACAGATCACTTAATAAGATTATTTCAAGGGGGAAACGAATGCCAAGTTATATGACAATGGAAGCATTTCTTGTTGAGATGCACGAATGCCCAATGCACCTGAATGGCAAATGTCAAACCCTGAATCGACTTCCCATGTTCAGCAAGTAAAGCTTCAGTAGCATAGACAACACCACGACCTGTTGCAGCCTCCCTTCCTAAAGATCCGCCTAGGTCCTAAAGAAAAAAATTTATCAAATTAGATTGATAACAATTTCTTCCTACTTAACTTTTTTCATATATCAAAGCATGAATCAGTAAAGCTTAGAATCTTCTACTTACTATGGGCTTCCCTGTGACAATAGCTGGTGAGTGCCCATGGAACTTTGAGTATTCATCTAGAATCCATGCCATAGTCTGTGCATATTACAATTTACCGCTCTTCATAATGCACAAAATGATGAAAAGAAAAAACTTCTAAAGCAATCCCCAAGTCTATAAAACCTGAGCATTAGTTCCCATGTCAGGGGCAGGAACATCAGTTTGTACTCCAATGAGATCGTGAATTTTTTGTGTGAAAACACGAGTCAGACGTTCTAGTTCACTCTTGCTTAAGTCCCTCGGGCTGCATCCGATCCCACCCTTTGCTCCACCATACGGGATGTCTGCAACAGCAGTCTTCCATGTCATTAGTTGGGCCAAGGCATTTACTTCATCAGGATCAACCTTTAAAAGAAGTCAAGTCTATTGTCAAAGATGACAACTATCATCTCTATTGATGTTCATGTCCTCCCAAAATACGATCCAGTTCATAATGATAAAATGCTCTATTTTGTTTTCAATGAGAGAGGCCACAGCTGAGGCAAGAAAGAAGAATTGCTTTTGCATATACAAATATGGGATGTCAAGGAAAGCCTTAAAAAGAAAAAGGAAGAACAATGAATCAAGAAACAAGAAGCAGAAGCAGACTAGTGGAAGGCATCAGCCACATTACACGGAAAAATCCATCAGTTTGAGAATTTTGCCCCTCAGCTATTATTCACCCAAAAAGACACATGCCAGTCGCTTGAAAGCAGGCAGCATCAACAAGCCACAGAAAAGAACTTCTTGTGATCTAGAGTCAAATATCATTTGTCCAGCCAGAAGCAGAATTACAACTATCTGTTACACACATTTCTCAAATCAAGGACCATACCTCACCACTTAATTCCTTCCATAAAATGAGTTTGGAATTAGAAAGGTCATGTTTGAGTTGCAATCTTATGCTCTGGTGATAGCCAAAAGACCAGCTCAAGTCAAATGTCATTCCACATTCAGTTCAATCCCTCAACTTGAGAATGTAACAGAGAAACCCAAACTCCCATATCTTTCTTTATTAGAAAAAAAACTAATGATGGGGACAAAAAACCAAATCACAACAATTGCCACAAAACAAAACAAAACAGAAAGGTGGGAAAAGTGACAAAAAGCAAATCATCACATACAAGAAAAAGAAGAAAAAGAAAAAGAAAAAGGGATTTCGTCTCGACACGCACCTCAGGATGATATCTGATCCCTCCCTTCATGGGACCACGAGCATTATCGTGTTGTACTCTGAATCCAACGTACGAAACAAGAGTTCCATCGTCCTTCGGAATCGTGCACTCCACCTGATTAAAACCCACTCACCGATCAGTGCACATGATCCCAGAAACTGGGAATTAGTTTAACACTAGAAACAGCTAAAACTCTTCCCCATTTTGCTCTTCCGGGAAAACAGAAATCTGGGTTTTGGATTTTGGGTAATACCTTGATCTCTCTGAAAGGGATGAGAAGACTCTTCTCAACTTTGGCGTCCAACCCAAGTAGCCGCGAGGCAAGACGAAAATTGCGGTTAGTTGCTGCAAGCGCGTTCATGGCTGCTTAGCAATACAACTTGTCAAGAGAAAAAATTTCTAAAAAACCTAGAATCTTGGTCTGTGAATTTGGCAGGGAAATTAATGAAAGAATGATGAATGGCTAAAGCGAATGGCGTGGGTGAGGTGAGGATTTGCGTGTTTATATAGGGGAAGGTGGGGAAGCTACTGGTGACGGTGAGAGGTCTAACGGGTGATGGGAGGGGTAAAGAATGGAGATTTGGATTGGAGATGGTGACTGGAAATGACAAATGGCAATTAAGATCGAGATTTCCATAAAAAATAACTCACGGAAAACAACTATTGGTTGTACTTCAGCCCAAATGGGCTACTGTGTTTTTTTTCCGCTCAAATATAACACTTATAAATGAGTATGTTTTATAAAAAAAAATTATCATGTATAATAAATTCTTGATGACAATGACGAGATGAGTATGTTTTGTTCCAAATTCAAAAAAAAAAAATTGCGGCTCGTTAAATATATTAGAATTTTGTTAGAAACAACGCAATAATATAAAAATTAACGTGCAGAAATAAAGTAAATGTATTCTTGAAGTGTTTTGTTGCTATCAAATATTATAAGCAATGGTTTAACGCCGAAGTAACTATTAAACTTAAAAGAGTGACTAATTTGGCCAATTTAAAATATGAAAGTTATATTTGCGCTAACTAAAAAACGAGTAGTGGCCAAATTAGACCAATTCACAAAAATTGATGATTTTTCGTAATTTTTTCCTTTCCATAACCATCTAATTGCCTAATTGGAGCAAGCAGAAAGGCTGGCCCAGCCAACCTCCCTGATTCAATCAAACTACTCTTCTTGTTGGGTACGTTACCAAGTAGGGCTTTAACTAAGGGATTCAAACTGAGGGAAAGGTCAAACTGAGGGATTCAACTATTCAGATTTTATCATTGAGGGCAATAATGATATTGGTACCTGCATTTTTTTGTCTTCTACCATTATAATTTTATCTGTCAGGAAGTTAGACCTGCATTTATAAAATATTCATAATTGGACCCCTTTTGAATCGTTACATTTTTAGAAAGAATAAATTTTAAACTATTAATTGAGCATTTTAAATACTATAAGCCTTTGATTAAATATAACATAATTGGTAATATTTTGGTACACCAAAATTGTGCGCTTTTCTCATTTAAAGTGATTGAAAACTCATAGAAAAAGTGTTAGACACCATATGGAATGAATTGCATAATTTCGTGAAAAAAAATATTAGGCTACCACGTGTATGGGTGCGTGCTTTAAATACAGTTTTTTTTGTCGTATATTTTAATCTGTGTTTTTTTTTTAAAAAAAAATCGTGAATATAACAAATAGTACAAAAACACAAAATTCACTATTTGTCATTTCTTCATACAAAAATAAAAGATACAACTTCTTAAACTGTGTGAAAAAATTTAAAGAGTTAAGTAATTCAAAACGGAAGAAGTATTTATTTTTTTTTCAAAAAGTACTCAAAATATTTCACGAACTGTAAAAGCAAGTATTTATACTTAAAAGTTGGAGCACATAATCAAATTTATGGCCTAGTTGACTCAAATAAATCTTTGATCCCTTAATTGATTTTTTTTTAAGAATTAAACTCACATTTTTTTTAATGTATTAAGCCGATAGACGCAACACGTGGGACTGAGGCGTTATTTAGGAATCTCCCATTTGACCTGCCTGTCCATCCTCATCCTCCAACTCCAATCTGGAAGCGTATCAAACTTGAGTACTGAAATGAACAAATATTTGATTAGAATTTTCTATAAATGTGCAACGTGATTCCTAGATTTGAATAAGTGATTAAATATTGAGCCTAATGGTAACTTTCCTTTAAATAAGCGTATCAAACATGTACTGGACATCTTAATACATTTTTTCAACTTAATAATGCAACGGGAAATTTCTGGTAATATATATGACCAAATGTGAGTTTTCTCTTAGCTCTAGACATTTCTCATATAATGGAGTCTTTTGATCATTATTCGTTAGTTGTCATACCTCATCAGAGTGTTATCCAGTGTATGATTCTGCTTCATCCTTATTTTCTTCATTCATACGGTAATCCTGTTTTTTCACTTTTGAATATTAAAAAAAAATGAACAGGTATTTTCATGATAATTTTTTTTTATAAAATAAAGTTTGTATGATATGTGCACACGTGCGAAGGAAAGGTCCATATGGTGAAGCTGACTCTTCCTATACAGATTGGCAAACTGCAAAGACAATTCCTTGGTTAATAAAACATGTGTTTGCCCATTCCAAGCTTTTAGAGCAAAAAGCCAAAGAAAAACGCGTGACAAAGCTACAAATAACAAATGTTATATACATACGTCTGTAGCAGTAGAACCCTGGCAGGCTGTGTTTATTATTTGATTTCTATGTGTAGTGGTTAGTTGTAGGAATTGTACGCTAATTGAAACCATACATTTATTGGAGCATATTTTGTGAAAAGCAAGTATCTTTTATTGTTTTTCATTTTATTTTAGGTTAGGTAAGGGATATTTAAAAAAAAAATAGAAAAATATTTTTAGTTTGTTATTTTTATGTATATAATGATCATTTGTTCAATTTTGTACCATTTCAAACTATAAACTCAAAGAAGCTTGAATAGCACTTAAAAA
The DNA here is from genome assembly GCA_005392925.1 of Aquilaria sinensis. Taxonomy (NCBI): domain Eukaryota; kingdom Viridiplantae; phylum Streptophyta; class Magnoliopsida; order Malvales; family Thymelaeaceae; genus Aquilaria; species Aquilaria sinensis. The sequence goes on along the minus strand of SMDT01002891.1, from coordinate 230,582 downwards.
AAAATTTTAGAAACTTAAAGAAGCTTGAATAGTACTTAAAAAAAACTTTTTAGTAAACTTTTGATTAGTTTTTTCCTTTTAAAAAACTGTGCAAGGAAAAAATATAAACTTATTTATTTTCTAAAAAATAATATTTTAAACGATTATTAGATTGATAGAGTATTAACTTTCAAAAGATATCAATTTCACACAAAGAGGAAGGAAGAAAAAAAAAAAAAGAAAACGATAATTTATTATTAATGTCAATTGAGTCGAGTTTTAATTTTTTTTAATATTATTCAAATGATTATTTAAGAGATATATACTATTAATCTCAAAAGGCCTTCAACTGCTAGGAAGACAGTAATGAAGAGAGCCTTGCCCATCTTGGCTTTGTAATGCTCTTTCAGCTAACCAGTAGAAGGTCTTGATTCTAGCTTAAAAAAAACTTCAATTAATTCCAAGACAGAGAAAAAAATTAAAATAAAAAGAATATATTTTTAAATATATGAAAATCAGCCTCCCTTAATTACTTACTTGAAACTATTGGTACACATATGATATAATTTTTCTATTTTAGGTTGCATTTCTGCTCTTACGTTTTCACTTCCATTCTCAACTATTGTTATTGTTTTTATTTTTATAATATTTTTATTTAATTAAATTTTAAAATGTAATGTTTTCACGCTCTCACTAAATTAAGCATGTTTATGCCATTTTCCATCTGCCAAGGCCGCAGAAACAATTTTCCCCAGATGTGTTCTTCACTTTCCGGGTTGGTGGGCCGACGACATGACGTGGGCGCTTTGCTGTCGGTGTTCGGCTTGCGATCCTCGAAGATAAGCGTTTCGCCGCGTCTATCTTCATGACGTGGAAATTCGGCTTTCCTATTTCTTTTTCCTTTTACACAATTTTAGTCCTCTTGTTTTTTTTTTTTTTCCTTTCCCTTGCTCCTCTTCTGCTTATTGGCCTTTTTTTTTTAACCCCTGCTTGTTTCTTTCTAAAGAAATGATCGTTAGATTTTAGTATGTGCATTTCTGAAACATCTATGTATGACATTGGGTGTGGAGAAGAGTTATAAGCTAAGCTGATAGAACTTAAGGGTAGATATACTTTCTTAAAATTGGTAAGATGCCTTTTATAAATAATATGGGCTAATTATTGCTTTAAGTGAAATTATACTTTACATCTCCTATTTCAGAAATACACACTTTGCCCTTACCATTTTTTATACAGTCATCTTCAAATAATTTTAATCTATATAGTAATTTTTTTTACAATTAATTGATATTTTCAAAATTAAAAGAAATACAGAAAGAAAAATTGATAATTTAAAATGTTCATTAACTATAAAAAAATACCGTATAAATTGAAATTACTGGAAGATGACCACCGTAAATGTCTAAATTAAAATCTTAAAATTTGCTGTTGAACTGTATTAAAAGGACAACAATAAAGTATATATTTCTGAAACAGGAGGGGCAAAGTGTAATTTCATCTACACCTCAAGAATTAAATTGTAATTATCCCTAGTAATATAATTTAGAAAGATATATATTTTAATTCATCATTTATTAGAATTATGAATACTCTGGACACTTGAATAAAAAGAGAAAATATTACCTAAATTAAAGGTATATAATTTTTGTTATTTTGAATTGATGCTTTAAATTACATAGAAACAATAAATTTCAATAGCCATGCACAATATTGTACTTTTTTTGTCTCACATTCTTTGTGGCATTTGCTAATTGGGCTGTCGTAGATATCTTACATGATCTCCATATTTGATAAGTTTTGAAATTCAATATACATGCTATCCTCATTTTCAACTTCAAAATTATATAGTATTAGTTCCTAATATTTTTAAAAAATGTAAATTGTCCCCCATTGTTTTTAAAAAAAAAATTTAGTCTTATACTTTTCAACAATTTCCAAAATGGCCTAGAAACTTGAAATTTTTTTCAAATAAGTTACTAAAGTTTGAGAAGTGATAGTTCGGTCATTAACATAAACATTTTCATGAGGAAAAATTGAAAAATAAAAAGTAGAAAAGAAATTTGGACAGGGAAGTATTAATTATTCTTAATCATAATATTTAGCAATAAAAAATTTCATACATCTATTCATATGTTTAGCTTTTTCTTTAGAAAAATTGAAGAGCAGCCGTGTGAGCCAGATGAGAAACAGGGCTAACAATCTAACAAAGTACGAGGTTAGAGAAGCTGAAACCGGATAGGGTTCTGGGACAAATCTGGGGTAGGTTATTACACATACTAAAATGCATGACTCTTATCGACAGTAACACAGGCAATCTAATTTCTAGATAGTGCCTGGCTCTGCTTGAAAGTGAGCGCTTTTCTTTTTGGATGATAGCTTTTGGCGCAAGTAATTTCTGTATTTCCCTATTTTTTCTGAAGCTGTGTCAAGAATAACTCTTTCATGATGAACCCTCATTTAGCGGTAATCAATTTTTACATTTTTCTTTTTTAGGGGTTTCGCCTTTTCTGGCCCATGGTTAAACCTGCATTTCGTTCCTTACATTCTTGCTCTTTACCACGTTGGTTACCAATGTTTCCTATCCAACGATAGAGGCCCCAGTCAGTTAATCCCCACTTCCAGTCTCTAAATTATCAGCCTTTACCATGTTAGTCCCCAAACTTGACCACCTGACGATCCAACTGCCAACACTGAAATCCCAGACTCAAGACATTTGATCTCATAATGTCATTCTTATGTTTTGGGCCATGAAGCACAGATTCCAGTTATTCAGTTTCCCACTAACAGCCCAAAGACAAGGGAACAAGACATGAAAGACAACTCAGACAGGACACTGGATGACATGACCAAAACAAAACGAGTCGCTTAGAACAAGGGTCATCAACGTAAATCTTATTTCTTTGAAACACACTGCGTTATCCTGCTCCAAATCATATATCATCACACATGCTTTTGAACCACCAAGGCTGGTCAATGTTCAGTTCAATACAAGTTCAGCTTCCAATCATCGACAAGAGGCATGGCCTTCTCACAGAAAGTGCACCAAACATGCCAGGAACCAAAATAGCAAACAAACATTTCTATACGCTTCATGGGTATGATATGGAACATAATGCATCCGCATGGCCAAACAAGGAGATCATTTGGCAGTGATAACAATATGTGCATGGAGTAAAGGTAAAGGAACAGCACTCCCAATGAGCCTGAGGAGCCACCACTCTATTTTTGTTTGCTTGACCCAAACCAAGCAATGAATTCTGTACTTACGCATATGAAGAAAGTAGTCAAAATTTTACAGCAGATGCATTTGCAATAGAAATACGACCAATACTGCATATGAAAAACTTTGGCTTCAACTTACAATGAAGATTTAAAGGCTCAGAAAATTTGCTAAAATCACACCCCAAGAAAGCATTAAAGCATTCATTCAAATAACTAATTGATCCTAGGTGCATGGGGTTAATGCTACTCTTGTAACTGCTAGAGCATCAACCATGTTACTATCAGAAAAAGGGAATACAGAAATGTCTATCAAGAGCAGAACCTCTGACAGAAAAAATTATGAATTAGCAATCACCTCAGCAGCTGCAGATGGCCCTTTACTCCAACTCTGGATGGTGTCTCAAGGTAAACTTCTTTCCTGTTGATATTAAATAGTGTTTCAATAAAAATAGTGTTTGCCATTGTACATGGACATGGAACACCACCAGTTTACGAATAGCTAATTGACAGTACCAGGACAGGGCTTTTGAAAATATGATCATTTTCCCAAACTTGAAACCAAGAGGAGAAGAAAGTACTTACATGCTTCCTCTTCCTTCGGTCAATTCCAGTATTTCTCATATCATTCTTGGCAAGAGAAGAGCCAGGGGGAATTCCATAAGGCATCGGCGAAAGGGCTGAAGCAGGAGATGGGGAAGGAGCGGCAGCTATGGAAGGGTTAGAAGCTGGAACTGGCAGCACAGGTGGCTGAGCTGGAGTAGTTTGTGATTGAGTTACAGCAACAGGGTCAGGTGGAGGTTTGGGCAGAATGAATTTCAATCTGTTGTTTCTATAATTCTTCCAGAAGAAGAACTGCTGTCTATGTGCCAATTCCTAGACAGTTAACACCAAATACTTTCAGGAGGTATAACAAATAATCGTAAGAATCGGTAAAATAAGCATCAAATAAGGTACACTCATTCACAGAGCACTGAAAATTCCAAACTCCTGTATCTGGCAAACTCATGACATCACAGCACTAAAAGATTAATTTTCTGAGGACATGTCTCAACTTGTTGATATATGAACAAAAAACATTGCATGCCTTTACTGACAAAACTAGATAAGTTCTCTGCCAAACTGTTCACTTCTCCCTTCATCAGGGGCGCAGCTGAAAGAGTTCAAGTGTAAAGTCTTGGCAGACCGGCCAGGTGCATGCAATTTAACAAACAGAGCCAAAACCCTGAAGTACATTATCCCATACATTTTAAAAGGATAAAAATACCATGTTAAAGAATAGGCAGGGCCTGCAATTGTCATAGGCCATGTACTAAATCATTATTGGAATGCACCATCTAAAGCACATAAACAGAAAATCAGCCTTTTATATAAAAATTCTAGTTGTACCCGATCATGGACTGGTGGAACAAGTCAATTGTTTAAACATGACTGAATGAAATATATCAACAGTTGAAGGCACAGAAAGCTATGAACCATCGTACACCTCTTATGAGTACCAGAAATTGGGAAGTCACCTTGTTTGCAGGGTGTGCCATGGCAGTGCGGAAACTTGGATTTTGGAGAAGCTCAAGAAAATAGAGGCAGTGAGGATACCTGCAATTGTTATAGCAAATAATCACTCATGAAAAGTAGCAAGTATGAGGGAGAGTATGACATTAATTAAAAATTTAAGTTAAAAACCTTTCACCCTGAAGCTAAAAGTATATCTGAATTGAAGAAAACTGACCAAAATTCTTAATGGCAAGACTTTAAGAAAATAGGAAATCAGCTTACATTATAAACTTTATGTACTCCGGACGTTGCCAGTACTGCAGGTATTTCAGATAACCAATAAAAGCTTCATCTTCAAAATATCGGTTTTGAGCCAAATCTGATCCAGAAATTTCAAAACCAGCATCAGAACAAATTCATAAGCAGAATCATACCTGGATTTGCTTATCAACATGGTAATCCTTGCGTTTCATTTCACCAGCAGATACACTGATGGAAGGGATGGACAAGGGCAGTAGCTTGCAACACATTGACAAGTCAAATTTATTTAATAAGTTCAGCTGCTCATCCCAACTGCATATCCAACAATTGCTTTTAAAGGTGCTCAAGTAACAAATCAAGAGTAATTCGATCTTTTCAAACTTCAAAAGAAGAACCATCATTAAAATCACTGATCAATTTATTTGGCAAAAGTGACATCATTACAATCTTTCTTCAAAATCACTAATTCTCAAAATAAAACTCAAACACAACTGAAACACCCTCCCCAACCTTCCCTGTCAAAAAAAAAAAAAAGATCTGAAGCTTACAGTGAATGTACGTGGGATTGGCAAGACATTGCATGAATTCAAGTTCTAGTAGAAACCTTTGCCGGCCATCATCAGGATCCTTGTAGACATTTTTTGGCCTAAAGGATAAAATGATTAAAGCAGATGGTTAAATAACACAATACAAGAAAGCAGTAACAAAAGGCAAAAGTCAGGGAGACACTAACGAGGAAAGGCTGCCTGCATGAGCATCCTCACTTTCTTTGCTGGAAGACATCAAAAAGTTCACACTGATGGCGCACAAACCAGATTCCGGACACAAAAATTAGCAAGTAATGAGAAAATATGAAGTGCAAATTTAGATGGAGCCTCATCATTCTAACTGTGGTGATTTCTATACTGTTTATGTAAGATCACTACAATTATTGTCATTATTATTATTATTATCTCAATAAATAAGATCACATTGTAATAGTCCTATATGTTATTGAAATAGTAAAACCTCATTACCCACTTTTTAAATCATTAACAACCTTCTTTAATGATATAGTTGATCAAAAACATAAAGAGCAAAAAAACAGATTACTGACAAAGAAAAAGGAGGAAGTCAGAATGGCAGCTACATAAAAATTTAAACATCCTGCAATAACACGTAGTCTACACAACCCAGGGCTGTGAGGTTTTCCACCTGTACCCTTCCCATTTCTTTATGATGCAGGGTCTGTTTGGACCCATTCTGTAAGGGGAAAAAGATTCTAGACAAATATATTTAAAAAATTTACAATTCTGAACTTATTTTCAGTGACCTAAAACCATTCAATTCATCAATTGCTCCCATAACAAATACAGGCAATTTAGCTTGACCAAGATTGCACTACTGCAGATCTACATCACTGTCTTGAATAATCCTAATTCTAGTTTAGATGATGAAGAAGCATGTCCAATTCCAAAATCACCCATGGCATAAGAAATCAATTGAAAGCTGTGTGGATTAGAATCCCTGTCGCTTATCCATTTGCATTTCCAAATAATAGGGTATCAAAACTTAGTCGCAGTATGCAGAATCCTCACTTGTCGGTTAAAGTGGAGTTTCTTGCACGCTTTGGGATACTCTCCAGTTCTATTTTTCTTTGGACAATGTAATAGAGTAGTAAGCAACTAGATGCTCACCTAAGGTATATTTACGTGGTTGCTTTGGGTTGAATTAGATGCTATCTATGGACTATATCATAAGATCCAACTCAATCAATGCAATGCAACCAATTGAACATGCCTGCAGTTATTTGAAAAGAATTCGAGAACAACAGAAATTAGCTATCACAAATTCCCTTCATTTAAAAATTTTAGAACTTCTTCCTAGTGGAGCTCAACTAAAGCCACCACGCAGTTAGGAAAAAGTCCATGGAAATGAGTTCCATAAACACAAACTAGAAGCATCATTCCATTAAGGAAAGAGAAAACCTAGGATTACGAAATGTACAACTAGACTTTCTAAGAATCGAGAACAGAAATCTTCCCAGTTCCTAGTGGTTAAAAAAAAGAAATCAGAGAAGAAAGTTCAAAAACAAGAGATGGGGATTGATAGCGCAAGAACAAAGAAGGGTGGGAAACCGACCAGATCAGCCGATTTTGGAGTGGACTTCAATCTCCTGATTGAAACAAGGCCGAGGAGCGACTATGCGTCAGACGAGAGACGGACTCCGCGAGAGCTTGACGACAAGAGAGAGCAAGAGACAGACGAGAAGCTGCGAGCGACCCTGTGGCGGGGGCGGGGTGGAAACTTAAATTAGTTGCAAACTTTCTTTTCCTATTCTTCAGTACCGTGAAGAGTGAATTCAAGCAATCGGAGATGCCGGTCGTCTACGGCGTGGGAGACTGGCCTTTGAGCAAGAAGAATAGCGGTGTCCGACGTTCAAAGTGGCTGGATTCGGAGATGAGAATGAGGGATTCGGCGGCTTCCAAATTAACCCTTCTTCCTCCCTCGGTTGGCGATTGACGGTGGTCGAAGGGCTGCTCGTGTGAAAGTTTCAGCAAATGAGGACCCAAAAGAGATTTTCGTTGATTGGTGCCCTTTTTTTTTTTTCTAACCATTTGCAAAAAGAAAATGTAAATGAAAAAAAATATAAAAAACAAACTCTTAGGATGTTTTGAAGTAATTATTAAAAATTGATTATAAATTACATTCTCATATGCAATGATTTTTTTTTTGCTGAAATTATATAATTTTAGAAGCCAAAAAATCACTTCTCAAATTTTTCTCTTTTTTTTTTTAAATCAGTGAAGAAACTCATAAAATTTAGTTAATTTGCAAAAATAAAAAAAAATGAATGAAATGATTACTAGTCTAGGATACCAATTTTTAAATAATATTGATTTTAAAAAACTAAAATTGATTTTATAATGCCTTAAATGCAAATTTAGTCCCTTAACTTTTTCAAATCAAACGTGTTAGTCCCTTATCTTTGACTCAGTGAGAAATGGTCCCTCAAGTTTGCAAAATGGTGCTACTTAGTCCCTTTACTCACAGTTTGAGTACGACGTTAGTTGCTTGTTCAGGTGAAACTGTGCTCTGTCATTGAATTTTATTTGTTTGTCTATGTTTTATTGTTTTCAGTAAGGGTCTCTTTCCCCAAAATCATTTTGGGATTTCAGTAAAATTTTCGGCACAACAAAAAATTGTGAACAAAGTGCTCCGAGCGGCTGCCCCCATTGAGACAATCAGGAAGTTTGATGCTGGCCATGAACGCCCCTAGTGACATCGGAATCGCTTCTTTGTCGTAATCCTCAGCTGCCGTGACTCCTCCGACTTGAGGCACCAGTTAAAATCCAAGCCATCGACTTCGGTTTCCTAGATTCTGGTGGACGAAGATGATAAACTTGATGGCATCACAGATGGATCTTCTGATTCCAGCCCATCAGCTCAGGCAACAGGAGCGGTGCCTCCTCATTTGCCGGCGGCTGCCCCTCGTCTCCCTCATCTCGACAAGAACCAACACCACTTTCAAATACATGTAAGCATCTCACCGACGTCGTTAAGGCCACGTGCACGCGTTCCGTCTCACAATGGACTAACTCGTTAATTTAGAAACGTTGAGGGACTAAGTCACCTAATAAAGCAAACTTGAGGGACTAAGATTTACTGAGTCAAAATTTAGAGACTAACTCGTGCGAGTTTGCAAAGTGAAGGACCAAATGTGCACTTAAGCCTTTTATAATTGATTATATTACTTGATGAAAATGTAACATTGTCATGACTTACTTTTTTATCCTTCGACTTTAATTCTCATTAGGTGTTTGAAGATATACAATTTTGTAATTTAGTGACCAAGACTTTAAACTCTTAAAGTCTTGTTACCAAACCGTGAGAAATCAAACAAAGTTAACAACAAACGGACCGAGTTATTGACTTCAATAAGCAAAATATCCTATTGTTAATATTCGAGGGAGCAAACTGCCTAAGTCATAGTTCAGAGACTGAAAAATCCAAATCAACATAGTTCAAAGGACCAGAATGTGATTACTTTAACAAAGTTTTCACCTTTTAGAGCCGATTTAGGAAAGTTAAGTTTTAAGACTCAAATAAAACCCGTACAAGTTGTAACGCTAAAATGAACTTTTTCCCTTTTCACTTTGGAATATCTCGAAGTCCCACCTATCACCCAACTTGCAAATCATTAGGTCACTCATAGTCCAAGAGCTAGGGTTTAGACTTAAACCTCATTTAGAAGAATCTACCTTTCCTTACCTTCTCCCTGTACATAATCATAATATATTTGGAATATTTAGAATAATCATATTAGGAATCCCTAATGATACAAATCATAGCTGCTTGTCCCAATTTACAGAAAACACAAAAAACCAAAAAAGAAGAATAAGAAGAGGTAAACGGTTCAACTGCTAACTAAAAACTCTCCTACATTTTAGTTGTAGTCTAACCCTGCAGAGACTAAAAGAACCATAAAGCAGGCTGATTCACCTCAGCAACAGTCGTCAATTGCTATAAAGCATGAATAACAAAATTTTTGTTCCATCATTTTAACAATCGAAAAGGCAAAATATTTGAACTCCACCACATCAGGCATCTACCACGATGAATTGTATTCATAACTCATTACAACATTCTATTCCCTGATTTCTGCTTATCCCATTTGAGGAAAGTAAAACGCTATACCAACAAATTAGCTAATCGCTTCCCATATCTACCAACAATATGGAAGAATCCGCCTGTGGCGTGGAAATGATGGTATATCCTTTATTCCTTCAAACAACAGAACAAGGATGTGACCACAGTATGCCACAATGCTACAATCTGCTTGGATTCCTGCTTCAGCCAATGTGCTCTGCCTTAGTAAGGCCTGTACCGCATTGGCCGCCTGAACCTTGGAACCCTCCTGTACAAGAGACAAGCAAGTTCGATGCTCAAAACTAGAAGAGGTGCTAAAAATTAGCTATGAAGGACAGGTGGTAACTAATTTCAGATCACAGGTATATGGTAGGAGAATACTTCATGGCTGTGAATAGATCTTATGGCATAGATGATAATAACTAGAAGTTTTCTAACTGATTGATGAAATTCTTGATGTACATGATATCTATAAGAAACTTCAATAAGAATCAAGCAATCTGATTTAGCCCTTCCTGCTATGACATAAGCGTAAGATATCCGGATGTTCAGCAACACAATAATCAGAATACCTAAACCCTTTTGACAGTTTAAGCCAAATGATACATTTTAAAAGTTTCTCATGACCTAAAACAAATCATATGAATTGATTGTAAAGTATGATTTTCTGACACCACCCCCAGCATATTAAAAACCCATAATAACATTTTATAGGTAAGGGGATATGAGTGGAAGGGAATCAAATAGTAAAAATAGTTAGGAAGCAAAACACCCTGAACATCTGTATAAAAGAATGCAAAATAGTAATTCCCAATTGATATTAAAACAAGAACAGTTTCTAGCAATTGTTCTCCCCTAATCCCGTTTATTTCCGCATCAGCAGCCAAATAAAAAAAAAAAAAGGTGGCAGTGTGCTCATGCTTACCCATATCCATATGGTGGATAAAAGGCAGGAGCAGGCATAAATGGTCTTCGGAATCCAAAGAAAGGGTTAGACCTCCTCCCTCGATACTGTTTCATCCCTGGGATGTTTGTTCGTTTAGCGGAAACCTGTTTTTTTGTTTTTTTGTTTTTAAAAAGAAAAAGATACAATTATTCTTCTGCTGGAAAAAAAGCATCATGTTCTACTATATCTGAGCCACTATAATTTTGAAAAACAAACCTTCAGCTGACGACCATGCAATTCAGTCTCATTCAACAAAAGAGCATTTGGGACAGCATCAGCTTCAGCAAATTCAACATACGCAAACCCTTTGGGCTGACCAAACTTGTCTGTCAATATTGTCACTCTATTCACAGTCCCACAGGATTGGAAATGTTGCTGCACTTCCTCAGGAGTGCATCCATAGTCAACCTGTGCTCAACACATACACAGAAAGGGACTATCAGGCTCCTTCTAAATCATATAGTGTACTCCCATTACAATTCAATCAAAGTAGCATATTCCAAACCATAAGCTCTTTCCTAATTAGTTAAAAAACCATTTGAATTCAAACCAGTAACTTCCTTTTCTCAAAGGATTGTTCAACTAAATTGAAAATGAACAGTTACATGGAACTACACTACAGATTCAAGCTTGTGTTGACTAAATTTTCAAGCAAGAGAGAAGAAGAAAACAAAAGAGCTGAAAAATACTTGGCTTACATTCCCAACATAGATGGACCGTGAATCTACTTCCTCCTTTTCAGCTTGTGACGCAGAGGCGTTTGGATCTTCATGCATATAACAAAAATAAGAAAGCCAATAAGCAAGCTACTCAAGAAAAAAATGGACAGAAGAAAGCCAGAGGACAAAGGAACAAACTACAAAGGCTAATTAGCAGCTAGTGATTAGCTCTCTTGAAAATCGACAAGATATCTTCTTGCCATTGGCCAATTTAGGCCTCAAGCTAGAATAATGTTATGCAAAGATAACGGCACAGCAGCTCAAATGTTGCTTCATACATAACGTTTCGAAGAAAGCATGAACTCTTAGATATAACACTCATTAGACCCACATTGTAACTATAACTAATAGACCACAACATCCAGTTTAGAATCTCAAACTTAATATATTAGTAACAACAGATAACACGAACCCACCATCAGCTAACACCAATATATATAGGCAAAACCCAAAACCATAAACTCCACCTTTCCCTCACTTTCCATCAAACAGAACCAGAACTCAAATATAAAACCAAAGCACAAGTACTAGGCAGAAGACATTCAGAATCGAACCTTGAACAGAACCCATCTCTTTCTCGACTTTGGCCTGCAACTCGCGAAGAGCACCAGCCTCCTCTTCAATCTCCCTAAGACGCCTCTTCGTCTCCTCCAATTCCTAGTCACAGGTTTCCACGCAATCAAAACCCGACCCAAATCTCGAAGAACAAGCTAAAAGGAGGTCGAATCGAAACCAACCTTAGAATTGGAGCTCAGATCGTTCCCGTGGGCTCCTTCATCCTCATATCCGCCCTCTGCGTCCATCTCTTCCTCCTCCGGGATCTCTCCTCCATAAACCTCGTGTTCTTGGTCCTCGTGTTGCTCCATCGGCGGCCGCGACTTGAATTTCTTGGTATCTGATTAGGGTTTCTGGGTCTGTAGGGTTGGAGGATTGTGAGAATGGGGCTTTTAGAGGTGGGGAAAACGGCAACTCCAAGGTCGATCAAGGGAGGAGGGAGGCACTTCAGACTGAGATCGATGGATGGAATTCGGCGGAAATGGAAGAAGGAGATTTTGTAATTGCGATCAACATCCCTGGGTGCTTTTTGGGATATGGAAAGAGAAGATATTTATTACCGTACAATTAGATATATTATGGATTTGGGTTGAGCCCAAATTTCTTTGTTGGACTGAACTTTGCGTCTTTTCCTTATTCACCTAAACTGGCAATCTACATAGCTCCTCCATACTTAAAAAAAATAAAAAAACGGCAAAAGTATAAAATTACCACAAATATTTAGGTAAAGGCTAGAATCTGTAACTATAGTTTTTTTTTACCAAATCTCCAGCTAATGTTTTAAAACAGGCTCAAATATGCCAATATCGTTAAAAAATAATAGAAAATGTAAATAGTAAGAAGTTTTAAAATTTTAGGATGATAATGTAACTTTCAAAAAACTACAAAGGATAGGTAATTAAACTTATCTTTAATGTTAGAAATTTCTCTGACCACACCTCCAGTGACTTCGTGTTCGGTGCAATCTCGCTTTCAACAACATCCCGTCAGACCGAGGTCGAGGTAGGAGCACTAGCAAAAGGCTACGGGCAAAGCATCTAGCTAGCTAGTTTATTGGATTGATTTTAGAATAAGAACTAACGAAATATCTAGTATTTCTTTGGATTTAATCTCTAGTGTAACAATTGAAGTTTTCAGAAGCATTAGCTTCGTATTTTGTGCTGGAGATTCTGGAATGTGGTTTTCCACCTCTGGTGGAGCGGCAAAAAGAAAAAAGAGGAGAAAAAGCATCGGACTCAATGGAAGGAAGCATCGAAGATGGCGTAGGGAGTACTTTCGTGCGAAGGAAAAATAGCTCTTCATCTCAAATCTCACCGATGGCGATAAGAGAAGAAAAAGCTGAAACTTTTTTTATTATCGGTCACCGCAAATGGTGGCTGGAGAAGCTTTAAAAAGCGGCAACAATAGATGCAATTTGAGAGAGAGAGAAAAAGACTAATTACATAAGATATTTAAAATTTGTTAAAACTTGTATTATCATCCTAAAATTTCAAAACTTATTATTTTTAATGTTTTTTGTTAAATTTTTTAACGGTAGTGTCATATTCAGCCCCAAATTGAAATTTTCGCAGCGTATTTGAGCCAATTTTGAAATATTAATGGGTGGTTGGGAAAAAAACTATAGTATCATATTCAAGCCTTGACCTAGATATTAGTGGCAAATTTGATACTTTTGCCAAAAATAAATTGTTTTCTTTTATAATAATTTTTTTTACCATCGTTTTACCATATTACACATAAACTACTTTAATTGAACCCCTAGAAAACCCTTTCCTCCGATCGTTGCCTCCACTAAGGTCCTACAACCCCTAGCAACTGTCACCTCCATCAAATGACACTACACTGTCACACCCATGTCGCTGTGTCATGCAACCATCTACTACATCGCCATTAAGGAAAAATCGCTTTTTCCATTCACCAGACATTGTTCTTGTCGCCAATCTCGCATACCCATATAATGTCCTAAGCAACAAAATCAGAGGCTTCCTTTTAATGCCAACTTGATGGAGGGGGTTGCACTGACATGTAAAATGTGTAGGTAATTCAAATGTTTTAAATGGATTTTAAAATTTTATTTAGAATGAAACTATGTAGGCATCCCATCAAATTCAAAAACCAACTAATGCTCAATGCTTGTTTATAAAAGGCCTTGTTTGGAAACAACTTTTGTTATTGATTTTGACATTATGGATAATTTAAGGGAAAAATGCAAAAAAAACCTCCTATGGTTTAATGCAACCTACACTTATCCTCTAAACTTTGAGAAACTTATACTTACCCCCTTTTACCAAGCTCCATTACACTTTTTGTTCACTGAGTGGGACCCATGATAAAATGATAAAATGGGAGTCTTTTGTCTTGAGTCTCAATCATTAACTTTGATTCTTTATACGTTTAAGGTTGTTTTTGACGAACTGTGTCTTGAGAGTTCAAAAGGAAGCACGTGTCCTCACCGTTAGTGTTCCACCAGAAAATTGGCATATCCCGCAGTGTAGTACTAGTTGTCAAGCTCCAACAATATCACCTCTAAGAAACTCTCCTCCATTCCCTACAAATCGTTCCTTGCCTTCCATAACAACATTATGTATTTGCTGCACATGTCCGTGTCTTCTAGCTCCGCAATTATCGCTTCCTTAAAATAATCCTTAGCTCTATTTTTAACCCCAGCTCATAATAATCATTAGTACTAACCTTTATAGTCATCGGCGACCATCGAGTTCCATAGAGTCAACTCACTTTTGATATCTGCTTGTCACTCTTCCTCTTCCATTAACCTTAGTAAGGGTAGATGCGAAGCTCTGTTAGCCGTAGTTGGCCTTAATTGATTTGATCTATTGAACTTCTAATTGCTGCGACCTTTACTACTAGCCACTCGGGAAAGCTTATTTATGCCACCCTCATTGTTGTAGCCTATGGAGATAGCTTTACTACTAGAAGAAGAAATAGAGTAAGCATTTACTGATCAAGCATCAAATCTTTAATCCTTTAAACTCTAGTCTTGAGCTCAGGGCACCATTTGAAAGTAACTGCCAGTAGAAAACCAGTGATGGCGAAAACGGGAGCAAACCCATGGAATGCATCAATTAATTAGTCAACAAGATCATGAAAACCATGAAGGTCAGTGTTTGGGAAAAACTTAATAGAAAAAAGCCATACGAATGAAGCATTCATATTTTTCTAAACTTTAACCAAAATTTCCTAACACAAATGAGCTAGTTTTTGGATGAGGTTGACAAAGGGTTTGGGCGGCATGTAAAGGGAAGTGCCAGTGGCTTGGAAATAGTCGAGCCAAGCTCGACACTTTCATGGTAGTGGTGATTATGATGATCACGATCGTGGTAAATGTTGTTTGGTGAAGTTGCAATGAATTCACATGAATGAGAACGGATAAGGGTTTTACAGTGGTCCAAGGAGGACGAACATGCTCTTTGAATTAGAGGGAATAGAGTTGCCCAAGTTGGCACTAAAGGATGCTCAAAGTTAAGAATTTGGTCGTGGAAAAAATGGATGTCTTCATTCAGGTAAAATCTTAGGATGCACAGGCTATGAATAATGGGGTCTAAAATCATAACAAAAGAAGACTTGACACAACCACCTCAGTAAGTGCTTAAACGCCATCAATTGTGTATAGTATATTTTGGACCAACTCGCATACTTTTACAAAGTCCAATGACCAATATTTAGTTAGTAGTAAGTTGTGGATTAACTTGCTCAAGTTACATAAGTTGAGGGCCAAATGTATAGTTTGGCCGATGGTAAAATATGAAAATTTTAGGGAAAATTATCAAACCCCTGGGTTTGGGTAACCTAGAGTTGTATCCCCCATTTTTTCAAAAACATATACTTATCCCTTTCAACATTTTACTTCGTTAATTGCTGTTATTAAAGAAAAAAAGAAAATGTTCAATTTTACCCTCCCTGTTTTCCTTCTTTAAAACTTTGCCCTCTAGTTTCTAATGATTTTAATTGCAATCATCCGCTTGATTTTATTATCACTATCATACCCTAAAACACTAGGCTATCTCTTCGCCGCCTTTCTTCTTCCTCACCGGCTCTTCGGCTCTTCTTCTTCCTCCCCATCCCTCCCCTCCGGCTCCTCTTTGTCCTTCCCCTCTGGCTCTCAGGCCCTTCTTCTTCCTCTCCCGCGAACTCGCCTCCGATGACCCCTTGCCTTTGTTCTCCGTCTCCTTGATCCTCACCTCCGTCTCTGTTTCCGCCTCGAATGACCCTCACCTTTGTTCCTCTCCCGCGAACTCACCTCCTTGACCCTCGTCTTTGTCTCCGTCTCCTTGACCCACGAACCAAGCCAGAAAACTAGGGGTCTAAATGCTGGTATGGAGAATTGCCGTCATTCTCCACTAGAACCCCCACTGTGAAACCTACAAATCTCACGTCTGCGAAGCACGTCACGCGTATTGATCCAGATGGAGGCGTCGAGAAGGAAGAGGGAGCATTGCCGGTGGTGGATTCGCGCCTCCTCGTGTTCGCCGGTCGATTGGTGTCAGATTTCAGGGATCAATCGAGGCCATGGTAGCCGGTGGTTCGTCGCGCCGGTATCACACCTGGGAATCGCTTCGGTTCCTCCCGCCTCCGCCTAGAAATCACCTCCGTTCGTCGTATTGGAAATGCGTCTAGGAATCGGGTTCGATCGACAACCGCTGCACCTTAATCCGCCTGGGAATCACCTCGTCTTAATTGGACTTGCATCTCAATTCGCGACGGTGGTGATGAGGAATCGACGCCGAGTTCTAGTGCCGGCGCCTGTTACGGTGTTAGTCACGAGTAGAGAGAGAGAAAAGTGTTGATAATAAAAAACTGGGGAGCAAAGTTTTAAAGAAGAAAAGTAGGGAAGGCAAAGTCGAACATTTTCTCTTTTCTTTAAAAACGGCCATTAATGAAGTTAAATGTTGAGGGGATAACTGTAGATATTTGAAAAATGGGGATATAACTATAGGTTACCGAAAATCTAAGGGGAGTTTTGGTAAGTTTCCCAAAATTCTATGATGTCTTTTTTCCCACGCATTTTTTTAACCACTGTGGCATATTTGCCTAAATGACTAATGAGTGGTCTGCCTGAAACAACAAAATCAGAACACAGTCGCTTGGTCTCTTCATCCTAGTATAAAGGAGTTTCTCTTCATCCTAATATAAAGGAGTTTATTGGCCCATTTTACCTCCTCGTGGCGGCCTTCCCATTTCCAAATGCGAAGTGGCCATTCTATTCAATTTTCCCTCTGCTCTGTTTCTCCTCCTTCCTTGACAGTTGTCACCATCCACCAACTCTGCAGCCAACCCATTAACTCTTTCTTAGTGACCACCTTTATTAATCCCAACTCCCTCTTTCAAAATCTTTAACAACTTGTTTCTTCCGCTCTCAGCAAAAGCTTCATTATTTTCAAGATCCGGGTCTTCATAATTTCCCGATCCAGCATCCAGCATGTTAGTGCTGGTCAACTGCTCCAACTGCCACACGCCGCTCCAGCTGCCGCCGGGCGCCACCTCCATCCGCTGCGCCGTTTGCCTTGCCGTCACTCTCATAGCCCATCCCCGTTCGGCGCCTCCACCCTATTCCTCCGCTGGCCCCCACTACCAGCAGCAGTCGTCTCTTCTTCCTCCTTCTCCCTACAACCACGTGCCGCCGGGCCCGCCACCTCCGGCCCACGGGAGGAAGCGCGCTGTGATTTGCGGCATCTCCTATACGAATAATAAACCGTACGAGCTAAAAGGATGCATAAATGATGCGAGATGCATGAAGTATTTGCTGATTAATCGGTTCAAGTTCCCCGAATCATCCATTGTTATGCTTACAGGTAAGGCTAATTGGTGCTGATTGATTTCCATCGGTTGTTGCTTCACCAGTTCTTTTATGTTTTTCTTTTTAAAATCTTGTTTTGGTTTTACTTGGAATAGTTATGGTTGTGGTCCTCGTTTTTTTGAATAAATCACTGTTGCCTCTCAATCTTTGTGGTTAGTACTTAATAGCCTTGACTATAAGGAAAATTGATATGAGAAGAAAAAGGAAAAGGAATATCTACTTTGCTGAATACAGTTCTGATGCTCTAGAATAGTATTATGGGATATAACATCTGATCATTTTCCTGATGCTGTTTGGTCCCCCATAACCATGTCTCGCCTCATCCTGTGAAAATTAACTGCAGAGGAGGAAACTGATCCTTACAAGCGTCCAACCAAACACAACATAAGAATGGCATTGTATTGGCTTGTGCAAGGTTGTCAACCAGGGGACTCGTTGGTGTTCCATTATTCTGGACATGGCTCACAACAGAGGAACTACACTGGAGATGAGGTGGATGGATATGATGAAACACTTTGTCCACTAGATTTTGAAACGCAAGGGATGATTCTTGATGACGAAATCAATGCAACCATTGTCAGGCCTCTTCCTCCTGGGGTTAAGCTTCATGCAATTATTGATGCTTGCCATAGTGGCACTGTATTGGATTTACCATTCCTCTGCAGAATGGACAAGTTAGCCAACTTTCTGAACTAATTTTGCAGTTACCTCGTTTGTCTTCATGCATTTTCCTAGATGGATCTAAAAAGTCTTGTTGCTCAATTATAAAAGCACACATTTTTGTAATCTGGTATACTTAAAATAGACATAGTTAACGTAATAATCAATTGAGTAGGATAAAGTGTTTGATTCTTGTATTTGCACGTGACATTTTCTCTTTCTTTCTTTTCTTTAGAAGTATGAAAGCCGGATTGGGTGATTAGACTTTAAATCTTATGGCAAAACTAAAAACTTTAACAGTTAGGCTTTAGCCTTTTTATACATATCGTCAGGCCTTTGTTGTTACACCCGCTCAATTTCTAGATTGGAACTTTGTTCTTCTAGCGTACACTAGCTTTGAAGGTGATATATAAATGTATATATCAGTTCAGGCGATATATTATTAGTTACGATGAATCACCCTTCCTTTGTAGGCAAGGAAGGTATGTCTGGGAGGATCATCGCCCTCGATCTGGCATGCGGAAAGGAACAAGTGGTGGGGAAGCAATATCATTTAGTGGCTGCGATGATGATCAGACCTCTGCAGATACTTTGGTAAAGTTCTTCCCAATTGTTGTCACGCTGGTTCTTTATCTCATTCTTAGGTTACATGTTGACATGAAAGTTGGATCCATAAATCAGTAGGAAAGCCCCTGTTATTTTGAAACTTGACAAACAACTTCCAGCCAGCCCACTGCTGAAGAATGACCAAATGCAATGGTTCTATCAGATTCTGAATAATGTAGATTACATATAATGATGTACTTGATAAAGAGTTTAACCATGCAGCTGATGAATGCAAACAGGCACTGTCCAGGATTACTTCTACCGGAGCAATGACCTATTCTTTTATACAAGCCATTGAACGGGGACATGGTGGAACATATGGCAGCATGCTAAATGCAATGAGGTCCACAATCCGTAACACAGGAAATGGGCCGGAGGCAGCTGGTCTTGTTACATCTCTTCTCACTATGCTCATAACAGGGGGAAGTCTTGGTCTTGGAGGATTGAGACAGGTACATTTATTTGTCATGGGTTTCCTTGGCGATTAAAGAGCAGTACCTTTTGATTTAATGTTTATGTAAGAAAGCAGTTTTTTTATACTAGCTGATCGGGTGAAAGTGAAGAAAGAAAGACTAAAGATATGAGTGCTATGTAGCTATGGATTGGGAACCTGTAATCCGGTAGAATGATAGAGCATGAATTGTAAGCTAGAATACAATGCTAGGCACTATTTGACCATTTTGACTGAAGGAAAATGTTAACAAAGAAAAAGGCTAAAGGTCTAAATCTAAATAATCAAGAACAGGCATAAATGCTTGGAATCTGATATGCTTCTGAAAAAGATATGATCCGTGGATGGTGTGGACTCTGCACAGATGCCTACAGTTGTTTTCAGTTCCTTCTTCAGAAGCATGATATTCAGTACCTTTGTTTCTATTTGTTTTACTTCTAACAATTTAATTCTTCAAAATTCAAGACAGTTTTAGCTTTTAATGCTTACAAAGAAGCCATCTTTCAAGTCTTTTACCTGTTTGTAAACAAATACCGGATCACTTCACTTGAAAATTTTTCCCCTTTTTCAACTGAATTATTTAGTCTGAAGATTGTTACGAGAACTATAACAGCTGATTAGATGATGTCTATAACTTGTTGCAGGAGCCACAGTTGACTGCCAGTGAAACGTTTAATGTATATGCTAAACCTTTCTCCCTGTAACTGGTAAACACATCATACCAGACTACTTCTTGTGATTGTCTCAGAAGAGCACACAATGTACAGTTCAGCAAAACTTTGATACATAATAAGCTTCCCACTTTCTTCTTTAGAGCAGATATGTTGTCCTATAGAGTACCTTCTTTATTGTGTTCATTCATTTGTCTGACTCTTGATGTGCATTTTCTGATTATATTTTCAAGATCTCTGTTGGTGAATTTCAGCAAGATTCTTGAAACTTTGGTAGACACTTGAACGATTATTTGTTTGGTACCTCAATTCAATTCCGGATAGTTTCCATTCCATGAGGTATGATATAACTTGGAAGCTTATCCCTATATTGCTAGTATTGCTGAACTTGGTTATGGAAAACCTGAAGTTAACATGATTTTACTCTTATCTATGTACACCCCTCTGCCTCTATAAATCATAGTATTTCTGCTGCCGCTGAGAAACTGCAAATTGTATTAGAGATGGTGGTCCTTTACATGATTGAGGTTTTCTCTCTATTGGTATAAAAGTGAGAAGCAAATTAGCAAGGTATGGGAAAAAAGCACTTTGATACTTGCTAGGGTGTTGGCAAATGATTTACATTTCACCAAACATGTGCAGATCAATATTTGAACAGATTATTTTCAAGCGACAAGAAGGTTAACAACCTGAAGTATATATGAACTGTGTAGTGTGTGAGAAGTACATTTAGAAATGGTAATGCTTGACTGAAGAATGAAAATGATCATTTGGAAGCAGATTCGTGATCAATGACGCTCTGAAATGCCCCGGCTAGCGCCAAGACCCTGCTCTTCCTAGATGTTTCCATCAACTTCTTCTTCGTCTCCTCGATTACATCGTTGTACACTTGCCCTCCTCGTTTGGGTGTCTGACTTGCCGATCCTGCCTTCTTTTCCCCCGTCATTGTTTCTGCCTCCCCTCCTATTTTTTGGGCTTTCTCACAAGCCTCTTCTTTTGTTTCAACTTTGTTTTGGTCATTTTGTGCAACCACTTCTACAATTATTTCTTCGCTTGCAGCCTTCTTTTCGGTACTTTCATTAATATTCTCCTTCTCTAGCTGTTTGACCTTGTCATCGTTAGCTTCCTGAAGGACTTCGGCCATTACTTCTTGAATAGAATTCGTCTTGGTTTCTTCTTCTTTTTTGTCGGAAAGGCTCTTGTCATCATCATTGCTTAATTTGTGTTGGTCATGGGCTTCCTCCTCCTCTAGAAGTACCGGGGTAATTGGTTCCTCCGAAACAATGGAATTGCGTTCACTTGATTCCTGGTTGTAATAACTATCATTCTCTTCTGTTTCTCCTTCCTCTGGTTGTTGATCTTCTTCGCTGCTCTCAGCAAGTTTCTCTTCCCCAACTTGGACACTTTTCACGCTTCCTTCCGACTCTTCCTCTGCTATCTCTCTGGGAACTTCCTCCTGGCTCTCAGGTTTTAACTTCGTTTCTGCTTCATTGTGATCATCATGTCCCAGACTAGAATTCTCCTCAACATTGCCGTGCTTTGTCGTGGGGCTTGCCTCTTTGTGATCATCATAGGCAGTAGCAACAACTTGTTCCGCTGCTTCTTTCTTAACTGGGCTCTTCCTTGGAGCAGATTCTCTCCTGGAGCTACTTGGGGACAAGGCCTTTTTATTGGTCGATACATTCTTGGACGAACCGAAAGGTTGTGACTTGGCGGATGACTTTGGTGTTAACTTGGGGGTCACGGAAGATGACCTACTAGAGAAAGAGGCCGACTTGAGAGAGGCGTTTGTGGAGGGCGAAGTTCCAAGCGCTCTCTGGACACGGGAAGGGGAAGGAGGCTTATCAAAGGACTGACGACGCATGAGATTGGGCTTCTGATCATCGGCAGTCGCTTTCTTGACGTGTTTAAGAGTAGTAGTAGCAGTAGAAGTAGTGGCATCGGAACGGGAGCTTGAAGTGGGTTTGAGGTAGCCGGGGGAAGAGGAAGGGGAGGGCTTAGAGTGCTGCTTGGTGGCAGCTCTTTGGGATGTTGGCTTGGAATGAGGAGAGGGAGAAGGCCCTCTCTTTTCCCTCCCTGGACCGGCTTCTCTTCTTGTTGTTGCCATTAAGCTGCCCAAGTAACCTGTTGGATTTCTAACTCTGACCACAGCCTGCAAGTTTCAAATCCCCAATAAAATTTTTATGCATGAATGCCAGAACTTTGATATAAAAAGGAAAGGCATACCTTGGTGAAAGTAAATTCTAAACAAAAGGGAAGAAACTTAACGAAGCGTTGGGAGGAGGAACATATAAAAGGGAATTTTTAGGGTTTATTTGTTTAAATAGAAAGAGCGCCATAAAAATAGTTGGGGGAGGCTATGAACCGTAGAATTGTTAACTGAATTGTGTTGATAAAAACAGAGGATTGGTTGACCTTTTCCATCAAAAGCGTTTTTCTTGTTTCTTTTTTGTTCCAAATGCTAACACAAAACAACTAACGCTCATGCCTCAAATTACTAGCCATCCAATGGAAGTAACATAAAAATCCACCGAATTTTATGACATTATCCTAGGGCAATTCTTTTCTTTTTCATTTTTTAATAAAATACTCCATCTTTCCATTTTCTTACTATATTGGCTGAAGCACGGAGAATAATATAATGTATATTCTTTTAAAAAAAATTCATCCATAAATAAAAAACCTATTATTCATATCATATTTGACCAGCAGGTGTTTTTATTCCATTTATCAATATAATGCTCAAAATTTCTACGGACAAAATAAAATGATTTTATCCACAAATTAAAACCATTCTTCTTTAACCAATAATCATTAACCTATTATGTTCTCCCAACAGCGACTTTAGATGCCTGGCTGGCTTAACGTCGAACATATGACAAACATTACAACAGCTAACATATTTTAAGGTGAAGCACGTAGTGTTTCATAGCCTAAGGATCAAAAGTAAATGCAAGGAATTCTGGGACTTTTCTTGTCATTACGCTCTATTGCAATGTTACCAAAATTGCGATATGGTCCATATAGAATTCCGGTACGATTGCAGTAGAATCGGAATTGTGGAATTGTTATGAGTTTAAAACATTTTACCAATATGAACCGGCAAACCCTTTTTTTTTTTTTTTTTTAAATTACATTTAAATCTTTACACGATAAAAACTTGTAAGAGAAAATTGCATTAAATGATCCCTAATCTTTAATTATTATTTTATTTTAATCCCTAATCCATTAAATGTTCTGTTTTGGTCCTAAATCTATTAAAAATGTTTTGTTTTAGTTCTAAATATATTAAAAACCTTTTATTTTGGCCCCTATTGGATGAAAATTTTTAACTTAAAGTATTTTTCTGATAATAAATTTTTATATTATAATTTAAATTATTTGGAAGCTATCTTACAATAAATTTAATTTGTATAATAATTTTTTTATAGTTAATAAAAAAAATTCAAATCACTTTTTTTTGTCTATCTGTGAATTGAACTTATTTCATTTAGGAAGAAAAACTACTAATTTAAATTTTCTGTTTATTGTAAAAAAATATTAAACTGATTAGGTTTACTGAAAGATAATTACCAAATATTTAAATTAAAATTTTAAAAGTTTATGTGAGATAATTATTTTGAATTGCTAAATTTCATTTGGTAAGGGACCAAAATAACACAATTTTAATAAGTTTAAGACTAAAATAAAACATTCAATAGGATAGGAGCTAAAATGAAATGATAATTAAAGGTTATAGACCATTTATACAATTTATTGTAACTTGTAATAGGAAAAAGAAAAAGAAAAAGAAAAAGAAAAAAAAACAATTTACAACTTATCCGGGTAAATTTCATTTATGGTCCCTAACCTTTTCGTGTCATCCTAAACGGGTCCCTAACCTTTATTCTATCATCTTAAAGTCCCCGACCTCCATAATTTTGTCTAATCGTGGTCTTTCCATAATTTTCAAGGTTAACTTTGACAAAATTTTTATGAAAAATGACAACATTGGTCATACATTTTCTTATTCCTACTCAAATTACCCTCATACTAATAAATTTGCCACTACAACCATCATCTCCCCCTCTCTCACAATCTCCGAGTGTCACGATCCCAGCCCATTTACCTGAAATCACATCCTTGTATCCTCATCCCCATTTGCTACCTGAAGTCGGCTAATTTACCACTACATTTGTCCAAGTTTGTTCAAAATCAATCTAAATTAGACACAGACAAAGAATGCTTGAAATTCAAATTCAAAATCCAAATCTCTCTTCATAAACCCAAACCCATTAACCTAGTTCCATCAGGTCACTTAATTGAATGATAGGAACAACAAAAAAATGTAGTGGTAAATTAGGAAAAACATTTTTTAGATATCTTAAATGCACTTGTGATTTTTGTTTCTTTTTTGCAAAAGCATATATGTTTTATGATTTATTTTTTCTTTTTTACGTGGGATAATAAAAAAATAGAAATTAATTTCAACCGGATGGAACCTTAATTAACCCATAATTTCAAATTAACATCTAAATAGAGCTTGAACATAACCCTGAAATGGAAACTATCTCTATGGAACAAATTTAGCATAAAAATTCTCAAATTAGCCTTAATTATGAAATTGAATAGCAGATCCATTACCAAAAATCAAATCAATCCCATATATATCATTTATTTGCCAAACTTGTTGAAAATTCTAAAAATGGTAGGGAAAAATCTACCATGTACACGAACAGATTCTAAAATTCATGTCAAAAACACAGAAACCATTATAAATATTCTGGACAAGATTCAACTTTCTTCACCAACAAGTCATCCAAAAAATGGTGATCAAAACCGTAGCAAACATTCTTTATCTCCTGATACTTTCCCAGCTCCAACCTTTTGCTTCAAAACCCAGTCTCGGTTTTAGTCTCAAACTCATCCTAAGTTACTCCCTACACTTCCCTTTCTTCCAGCTTAATCTTACCCACTATGAACGTCTCGACCGGATGATCAAATCCTCCATGGACCAAGCTCGGAACTCCAGCTTCTTAGGCTTAGAAATGATCCATTTGTCAGTGTCGCAAAAGCAATTCTACTTTGCAATTGAAGTGAAATTAGATAGGGATCCTGTCACCGTTCTGCTGTACATGGACACTGGCGGCGGGCTTACCTGGACGCAGTGTAAGCCCTACATCAATTGCTTTCAGCAGAGGATCTCCAAATACTAGTAGGATGCTTCTTCTACATACCGGCCTCTTCCCTACAGCCACCCTCTCTACCAGGGCCTCAACCGCTGCTACGACTGCATCGATGATGCTTGTCACCATAACATTGGTACATTGATGGTTCGAGAACCAAAGGTATTGCTTCTCTGGAGACCTTCTTCCTCCAAATCAACCATTCGACCGCTCTAGTGGTTAATAATGTCACCTTCTTCTTTGGAGACATTCTTCCTCCAAATCATAAGTGCATTTAAGATATCTAGATGGATCTTGAGTGAACTTGGACAAATGTAATGGTAAATCAACCGACTTCGGGTAGCAAATGGGGATAAGGATACAAGGATGTGATTAATAGGTTGGGATCATGGCAACTAAAGATTGTGACAGAGGGAGAGAGGGGGGAGATGATGGTTGTAGTGGTAAATTTATTAGCTTGAGGGTAATTTGAGTAGGAATAAGAAAATGTAGGACCAATGTTGTCATTTTTCATAAAAATTCTGTTAAAGTTAACCCTGAAAATGACGGAAGGACTACGATTGAATAAAAATACGGAGGTTAAAGACTTTAAGACGATAGAATAAAG
Source organism: Aquilaria sinensis (assembly GCA_005392925.1). Taxonomy (NCBI): domain Eukaryota; kingdom Viridiplantae; phylum Streptophyta; class Magnoliopsida; order Malvales; family Thymelaeaceae; genus Aquilaria; species Aquilaria sinensis. Next base: position 204,805 of record SMDT01002891.1, on the reverse strand, counting down.
GTTAGGGTCCATAAATAAAATTTATCCCAACTTATCCTAACGAAACTTTTTTCCTTTCTATGTTTAGACCCTCACATAATTAAAATTTGTATCCAAAACTTCTACTCTTTTATAATTATGATATTTCCTCCTATGACCACCAAGCTTCTACTCCTTTCATACTTAGGGATGAAAGATAAGTGCCCAAGCCCAACACTCAACCTAAAATATTAGGTTAGGGTTAAGGTTAGGCCAGAGAATAGAAAAGTGTAGTTTGGGTTGACTTGTATTCGACCCGATTAAAAGAAATAAAAAATGGTTTGCTTCAATCCTGAACTAACCCAAAATGCCTACCTAATTCCTAGACTCATGCCACTGTCTCCTTCAATCCTTATCCTAGCCCATCTAAGCCCAACCTATAAACAAACTCCCCTACCCACCGCTAGTCTCAGCTCAACTCAATTCCCTAACCCTAACTAAGCTCTAAGTTCTATATTTCCTTAACTCCCTAATGTCAAAGACTCAAATGCTTTTCCTTTCCTTCATCCCTAAAAAGTTCCTTATCATCTGACTTTGGAGACACTTGTCCCTCATACATAGCACTCCTTAGCCCCATTTCTCCATCTTGACACAATGCCAGACATCTTCTCTCCATCTTGACCAAAGCCAATAGTGCCACCCTACCTCACACTTGCTTCTAGATGTCAAGTGGAAAAAGAAAGGAGATAAGGCCGTAGAGACATTAGAGATGGAGAAAGAGAAGGGTAGAAAAGTTCCTTGTTTATTGGCAATGAAGAGGTAGCGCAAATACAAAAGAGATGAAGTGGTGGATAAAACTGGCGGCGACGGTGGATGTTGGGCTGAATGGACCCAACTCAACCCTAACCCAAGACCCAATTTTTTTGAGTTAGAGTCGGTTTGGGTTGGATGCTCAATTAGATTCGGGTTCAAGTCAAGTTATGAAATTGCAGCTAGGATTGGCCAAAGATTTTCAGGTTTTGACTCAAACTCAACCCAATGGCCCAAACTTTCAAACTTAATCAATTTTCTTCATTTTGAGAATTTTATAATTCAATTCAACCATACAATATTCTCAAATGATAAAAATATTCTAGGTGAATCTCAATTGTAGCAACCTTGAGCTTTTGCATAAATGTTCATATGCTAAGGACATAAACCGCAAGCAGTAATTTGTCACTGAACTTATCTCAGGTGGCTAATTGAAGAATATGAAAACAACAAAATGTGCATATATTTTCTTACTTAGAGGACTAAATTTTTGGAGGAAATTTATGCAACTCATGAGGCTAGAGACTGGGACGATGCCAATTTCATATGAAATGAAAAGGTTGGGGACTACCAGTGTAACTTGCGGCTGTCACGATCGTTGAGAAAAGAAAAGAAAATAGGACATTGTCAGCCACCAGATAAGCTTGCAAGGACAAGGATCCTCGTTCTCAGCTCCCACCACCACCACCAGCGCCACCGGAAATTAAAACTTCCATGGCCCTCCTCCCCCTCTCTTCCCTCCACCCTCGCCTCTACTGTCCACAACGCCACTTCGGACTGACCAAGTCTTCTTTCTCAACTCGGCTTCCACTCGGCCTGCGAACTCGAGCGCAGAGCATCGACCTGTTGGGTGACTTTGGCGCGAGAGACCCATTTCCAGAGGAGCTGGAGAGTCGGTTTGGGGAGAAAGTACTGGGGAATGGGGACACGGAGCATAAGATTCTGATACCGAATGCCACCGCTCTGTCTCTCTCGCAGCAGCAGTGCTCCCCTGTGTCTCCTCTGCAGGCTCCCATGTCCGCCGATGATGCTCAGAAGTTGTTGAAAAAGGTGATTCTTTTACGTTACTTCAGCTCATCTTCCTAATCATTTGCTTTAATTTTTAACTCGATTTTCTGACTCGGAGGATTTTGGGATTGAATTGCTTGCTACGATTTGACTGCAGAAGTGCTAACAATACTTGGCATCACTCTCTATTAAAGTTTGGACTTCTGGCTTTTTTGTTTTTCTTCTCTCTCTCTCTCTCTCTCTCTCTCTCTCTCTCTCTCTTTTTGAGGATTTCTTCGATATGCTTAACTCTACGATGGTGGGAGGATCATAAATTTTCCCTCTCTAGAGAAATTCAACGTTCTTTTACTAGATTTCAATTGCTTTGAAAGAGAATTGTTGTAGAAGCCTGGACAATTGGCATTTTGAAGTTGTTTTTATTTTTTTCCCCCTTCATGTAGATTCCAATTCTGTTACCAATTAAACTGTCCCAAAGATGTCCAGTATCTTCCTGAGATTAGTATCATTTCGTCGCAGGTTGTTGGCTGGAGGCTGCTAGATGAAGAAGGTGGGCTTAAGCTACAATGCTTGTGGAGGTTGCGGGACTTCAAGTGCGGGGTTGAACTAATTAATAGGATTTATAAGGTCACAGAATCTACAGGGCATTTCCCAGATCTCCACATAGAACAACATAACAATGTTAGGGCTGAGCTATGGACGAGTTCCATTGGTAAGCTTTTCGTTGCTCCAATCCTTAGGCTATCAGCCGATGTTAGTTCCCTCATTATTCCACGAGATAGCAGCCACTGATGGATGTATATTTCAACTTGCAGGAGGGTTGAGCATGAATGATTTCATCGTTGCTGCCAAGATAGACGAAATAAAAACATCAGATCTTGCTCCCAAGAAAAGAGTTTGGGCCTAGTTGAGTTGAAGCACCATTTTTCATTCCCGGACTTGGTATGATAAATTCATGTTCATCGCTGGTGAGGGCCATGGCATAAACTAGATGAGTAGATTATAGATGTTCGAACGATTATTGCTGCTTACCTCTTTTCTTTGAGCACGTTTTTTATTTTTTTTCTCTTCTTTTTGGTGAAGTCTTTGAGCTCCTATATTTCCTATTTGTTGATTATGTTCCAAACTTGTAAGCCCATTTTCCTCCCTTAACTGTAGATACATGGGTTGGAATTCAAATGCATTTCTAATGCCTTTTCCTTCCTTGTTACCTAAAGTCTACATGTACAAATGCTAAGTGCTGCACCTTGGTAACATTCTTGCTCCTTGTTTTGGTTAGTTTTGTTGATTCATTAAAGCTACCCATTTCAGATTTCCATCGTTAAATAAAGAAGAAACAATAACCTACCTGAAAAAATGTAACGAGATAGACCTGTATTAGATTTGATAGAAATGGATGGGGGTCAAATGTTGCACCAATACTTAGTCCTAGTGAAAGCAGGAACTGTCCATCATCCAAATGCATTCAATAGTTGTTGAAGAATTTCCAGAAAAGCAGATTCATGGTGACAAGAAGTTGAAACTTGCTATCATCTTATAGGAGTCATCTTCAAGGACAGTAGGCCATCAAGCAATGAAAGCTTTGAATCCGCATTATTGGGAGGTCCAAATATGTTCCATAACCGAAGAGTACAATCCGCAACAGCCAATGCTACTGTCAGTCCATCAGGGCTCTGAGACCAGAAACAGATAAAAACATGAGAAACTTTTGGTAGGTTTTGGTCGTGGTGTTAAAGATCTGTATGATCAATACCTGGCACAGATCGATAGCTCTGGATGTATAGTCTCCAAATTCTCCCACTTTAACCATTGATGGATACTTCCACAGGCTCAGCTTATTTTGATTCTGGCTAGAATTTAGGCTATAGCCATGGCCACTTGCTATTTCCTTGTGATGTTTGTTCCACTGCAGGCCACAGATCTGTCGAGGCAAACAAACCTTAAATGACCTATTCGGTTTAGTCCAGTGCAGAATATGAAAGAATAAAAAAAGCTGGATTTACCTGTGCGTTGGTGTCTAAGCTGCTGATGCAGGCTCCCTTTTGGATATTCCATAGTTTGATACTTCCATCAGTCATTCCTCCTCCAGATGCCAGGACTTCGTACTGATAAGGACACCAAGCAAGGGCCTTAACTGCAGCACGATGGCCATTGAAACGATGCAGGAAATGGGATGAACTCATTTTTGATGCTTCCCATATGTATAACAGGTTATCATTGCCACCACTTGCTAATGAATTGCCAGTGAGTGACCATTTCAAGCCACATACCATACTTTTATGCACTTTTATGCGGGAAGTCAAACTGTTTGCTGCTCTGACTGCATCAATGAAATTGATCAAATAAAAACAACTCATAAGCTAACGTTTCAAGTCAGCTACGAATGCATAATGTGTATGAATCAGGTTTGAGATACTATACCGTCATGGTTGATGATGGATTTATCATCGCTCCCAGATGTTAAAATATGGCGATTCCATGAAGTTACCGCTATCCTTCCACTGTGACCCTCAAGGTTCCTCACAACTCTCAGAGTTTCAGCATCCCAGAGCTCGATTTTTGAGCAGCTGTTACCGATTGCCAAATTTGTTGCATCCTGAGACCAACATATACTTGTGGGGTAGTCATCATGGGCAGGAACTCGCTCCAGCTTCTGCACTATTTGGGTGTTTGAGTCCCATAGGTAGGTTTCTGGGCCCAAAGCAAGAGCAAGAATATTGTTTTTCCCCCAGTCAATGATGTTCATGTAGTAGTCATCTCTAAGATCGGGTGCATCTAGAATTCTCTCTTCCTTCTGCAAAAATCCAGCATCAGGCGCGTTACACGACTAACAAGCATCATTATATTCATTCCTGCTCACAAGCCTCAAAAATTGAATGGAGACACAATGATTCATGGAATACCTCGGGAAAGCATCTTTTGGGATTCTGTTTGGGGAGATTTTTTGGTTCTTCCTTTCCAGAATTCCTTCTAATTTCCTGGAGAAGAGGGCTGGAGATGCCGGCGGACTTGGGGCTGCCTCTGAAAACCAGCATCTGGAATGGCCTCCCGTCGGAATCCAAACTCAGAGTCTCAACCAATTTCTTTTGATACAGTTTCTGCAACGAAACGAAACTTTTGGATGACAAGAATAAAATCAAGAAATTGAAGAAAACCATGCCACCAAACAGAAAGCTTCAGGGAACAAATTAAAACCAGATAAGGAACTCGCACATTGGGTCTCGAAGGGGCGAAAGAAGCGCCTCCGTTGGTCAACAAACTGTGGGCTCGATCAAGATCCATCAAACTCCTGTTTGGTACGAATCGATCTCCCTGTTAATTGCCAATTGGACAGAAAGTGAAGCGAGATCGAAGTAAATGGTGGAAGGAGAAGAGAGGGGAGCCGATCGAGTGAAGAGGAACTTAATGGGTACCGGTGGAGAATGGTGACCGGTGGGGCTGGAAAGGAGCCTTCTTGGAGAGTACCAATCCGATCTCACTTCTATGAAATCACCGCTTTGATCCATTGGGGGCTCTGGATTCAGTTGAAATCAAGTTTTTGGGTCTCTAATCTTCTTGGACGACCATGGAACCAACCGTATGGAAGATTTGAGACCTCCCGCCAATTCCCCTGACCGTTTGGGTTATAACAACGGTTGAATTCTCGGGTCGGTTCAATCCGATCCGAATATCTGTTTCCCTTCAGCCGCTGTCCAATTTTATTTTACTCAAGCTTTTACTTTTTTTGGTCGAATGAGAAATGGACTTGTAAATTTAGCTCGCTTGAGATTTTTATAGATAAAAACTTTCCTATGCATTTTATTAATTACTACTACCATTATTTGAATAGAAGAAAAGAGATTTGGATAAGTGAAAACTTGACAGGAAAGAAACGAAACCATTAAGATCGATTCTTACAAAAACCTAAAAACCCTATCCTTACTTGCATTCAAAGAAAAGAAACATAAGTAGAAGTAAAATTAAGGCGGGCCACTCGCGAAGAAAATTAAAACATGAAAAACTGAGCATCTAGAAGTTGTTTTAGGCCTCGGTAGGAAGCCAGGGATGGCGCCCGTCTTGGTTGTCATGATTGCCCCACAGCCATTGGCAAACCTAAGTACCTCTCTTAACTTTTTGTCTTCAACCTCATGAACGGAAGGGTCTTCAATGATCCTGCAGAGCAGCGCCCCGACAAAGGCACTAGTCGTGTCCACAATGTTCACCTGGAAGCTTTCAACAGCACCTCGAAAGTCCATGGTATATTATTTGCTTCCGTTCTCGTGAAGCATGACAAGAGGCAGTTTCTAGTTTGGGTGCCAGAGCGACATGAGACTGTTTCATCATCAATCTTGCTGCTTCTCATTAGAAACTCTACCTCCACCATCGCTCACCTTGATCAAGTCAGACATGTCCCAGATGCTCATTATCTGCTTCCATGCCTCCTCTGCGGAAGGCCATAGAGGTAGGCGGAGATTTGTGAAGAAGCTGAGTATTGTTTGTGAAAATGTTTTCTTGATTTTCTATTCTCAATCGTAATAAATAAATACAAGCTGCTTGGCTAAGGCTTACAGGTAGATATGACTACAAAATATGTCTAAGTATTTATCTATACAACAAGTATTTCATCTAGATATAGCGTCGACCTTTATCCGTCGTTTGAACAGATCCATCCCTCCCCCTCAAGTTGGTGAATGGAGATTGACAATGCTCAACTTGTGCAACAACATCTTAAATCTGTCTCGTCCAAGTGACTTTGTGAATATGTTTGCTAATTGAGCCTTTATCCAAATCTTAATTTTCAACTGCTATTTCAACCAATTGAATCGCCCTCGAACAAAATAATGGTCCATCTCATCATGCTTTGTTTGTTTGTGGAATACCAGATTCATGGCAATGTGTAATGCTACGTGATTATCATAAAAAAGTGTTGTTGGCTTTACCTAAGGTGCATGTAATTCTGGTAATAACCATCTTAGCCATATTATTATTTCTTTCACCACCGTAGCCATTGCTTGGTACTCTGCCTCTGTTGAAAATTTTGCAACTACAGTTTGCTTCTTCATCCTCCAAACTAATGAAATAACCAATGCAAGATCGTTGAGGCATCTGAAATCCACCCCAATTGGCTTCGCTATATGCTTCAAGATTGAGCTCTCCATTGGTCACTAGCAAGATAACTTGCCCATTTGACCCTTTCAAGTAATTCAACACACATTCAACTGCATTCAAATGGGACTGCTTTGGTGCAGCAATTAACTGACTCAACACATGAACCGCAAACATGCATGATGTCTGGTCTTGTTATTGTCAGGTACAACAGACATCCGACAAGTCTTCTGTACCTTGTCTCATCCATGCTTGGCTCATCTATGCCTTCCCTTAACTTGCAATTTTGCTCCATTGGAAAGGTGCTAGGTTGAGAGCGCTACATGCACATTTCTTTAAGAATGTCAAGCGTGTATTTGAGCCAAGTACAATTCCTTACGAGGATCTAGCAACTTTGATTCCAAGAAAATATTTCAATGATCCTAAATCTTGGATAATGAAGTTTGTTTCTAGATGTTGCTTAGTCTCCTATATCTTCAACTTGTCATTTCCTGCCAAAATTATATAATCCACATAACTTAGCGCAATAACAAAATTCTCCTTCTTTTGTTAAAGAATGATCTGCCCTTGATTGGTAGAAGCCCGCCACTAGTAAAGCTTCTATGAACTTTTGATACCAGTTTCATGAGGCTTGTCACAAGCCATATAATAATTTCCTCAATCTGCACACTCTTGTTTCCCCTTCATTGCAAGGCCCTGCGGTATGCCCATATAGAATTCATCTAAGTCTCCATGAAGGAAAGCATTATTTACATTGAGTTGATGGATCTCCCAATTTCTTTCTGCCGCTACTGCCAATAAGCTTCTTACCATCACAATTTTGGTGACCAGTGCAAATGTTCATGAAAGTTGACTCCTTTGACTTGTATGAATCCTTTAGCTACCAGGTATGCCTTATAACATTTGATTTCTCAGTTAAGCTTGTATTTGATTTTATACACCCATTTGGGGTCTATGGCCCTTTTATAAGTGGAAGTGACTCCAATGTCCACGTCCCATTCTTCTCTAGGGCCTCTATTTCCTTCTTCATTGCGTCTTGCCAACATTCATGTTTCATTGCTTGAAAGAAAGTCCTTGGCCTATATGTGCGGTGATGGCAGCCAAAAAGGTCTTATGTGAGTGCGAAAACTTATCATACAAAATAAAATGTGATAAAGAATATGTCGTTGAGTTGCCTAAAGGAGGGGTAGACTATCAGCAATGGATGGTGGTAGACTGACCTCGTACTCTTCGAGGTACTTGGTTTTTGCTTAACACGCTGACTTTGCCCAGCTTCACTTGCTACCAAGATGTTAAATATAGTTACTGTTAGATATACTGTACCGCATACTGTTATTGTTTTCACAAAAAAATAAATATTAGAATATTATTTTAATATGACATAAATTCAATAATTTTTATGCACATTTTATATGTATTCTAATTTTTCTCACCATAATTTGTCAAATATAAATAAAATATATATGATAAAAGATATTTTTTTAATACAAAAAAATTAAAAAAATGTTATATATAGAGAAAAATAAATAATAATACTCAGAAAGAAACTAATTTATTGATATAAGAGAAAAAAATAATACTTTAATAATAACAATACATTTTCTAATACCACATTAAGTTCCTAAGTGGCTCAAAATAATTATTAAATTTTTATGTTAGCTAAGAAAACTAACTAAAAGAATAAAAGTAAATATTTATTTTATGATATGTGTATTAATTATATTCTAATGTTTTATATTTATGATATTTTGATGTAAAATGACTAAATAAAATATCTCATATGCATCCGCAAAAAATAAAATATCACGGTACATACCTCGCGGTATACCGTGGTTTTCAGACAAAATGTACATAAAAAATAAATGGTATGCGAAATATGACGATATACCGCAATATACGGTGTGATAAAATAACAAAATGTGAAAATATTTATATCGCGATATATCACAGTATTTAACTCTATCCTGCTGCACTTCACTAATTGTGGGTTCCATGTTTAGTTTGTTCAACACGGCCCTCACCCAAGTCTTTTTGTTTCATTCAGTCTATCATTATTCAAAATGTAAATACTTAGAGGATTTTCCCGAAATTTTACTCGAGATTAGGGAGAATGATAAATAATTTTTTGTTTACATATTGGAGAGATACACTTGGTTTAGAGTTTTGTAGCAAAATAGTACGTAGTAAAGCAATGCTACAATGTCGTCACGATTATTTTGGACGACGGAATCATAGCAAATTAAAGTGGTAAAAAAAAATTTTACCGGCAGCATTTCCCGCATGTTGTGTCTGATGAGGATATTGCTATAATTAAAATCATCACGAAAATAGGATTGTGCGACGATTTCTTTCGCTGCAAGTTATGCCGTAGTCGTCAAAAATGCCCCATAGTGCTTGTTGGTATTCTAATCAAGGAAGAAGTTGTAGGACACGAATTTTGAATTGTTCAGAATTAAAACACTGAGGATATATTTTCGTTTTTATAATTAATGTAGTCGAGTCCGAATTGATTTCTGAATTACAAAGGTGTCCTTAAATTAATTACCACTCCTTATTCCTCCAGGACTTTTATCTCTATTTAAACGCCGTAGCCCCAACCTAAGGCTCTTGTCTTCTCTCACCCTTGTCTTTGAGCCGGCTTCACATCAATATGGCGGCCGCTGTTCAAAGCAATTACCACCCACAGTTCAGAGCGAGACTTCCCGTCTGCAAGTACTTTCTCTCTGGCACCTGCAAATTTGGCAATCGCTGTCGCTACCTCCACCCCAAATCCTCCCGTGTCGTGACCCCCAAACCGACCGCCCATGGAGATACGAAACAGAAGAGGCCGCTTGAGATGAAATCCGAGGACCTTCCTTCGTCTTCTCGGTCCAATGCTAGTGCCCCGTCCTCCAAGAAACGGGTTTCTGCATCGCGCACTAGTGGTGTTCCACCGGAAGCTGACTGGTCGAACAGCGGTGTCGGGTTCCAGCTTCTGGCGAAACTTGAAGGGCAAGGAAAGGGTATCACTGGAATCACGATTCCGATGAGTTCCGACAAGCTCTACACTGCCGACCGAGATGGGTCGGTCAGAGTTTGGGATTGCAATAGCGGGGTCTGTGTCCGGGTTCGACATCTAGGGCAAGAAATCGGGTGCTTGATGTCCCAAGGGACGTGGGTATTTGCCGGGATGAAGGACATGATATATGCCTGGAACGTGGCGGACAAGACAATCGACGACGAGCCCTTGTGTCTGAAGGAACCAGTCGGCCAAGTTTCTGCCTTGGATTCTGACGGCCAAGAATTGGTGTTCGCCGCAGCTGAGAACGGCGCTGTCCTGGCGTACAGAGGCTGTTCAGATGCCAAACATCCATTCAAGCTAGCTGCCCTTCTCGAAGGGCACACGAAGGCCGTTCTCTGCTTGGTCTACGGCGCTCAGAGGCTCTACTCCGGCTCTGCGGATACAACCGTGCGGGTCTGGGACCCCTTCAACTTCCGATGCCTCTGTGTTCTGCAGGGACATTCCGAGAACGTGACATCTCTTGTTTGCTGGGAAAGCTTTCTGTTGACTTCTTCATTGGACAGGAAGATCAACGTTTGGGCAGTAATAGACGAGGAGCTGCAAGTGGTACACACACAGGAAGAGGAACATGGAGTTTTGTCCCTCTCTGGGATGAATGATCCGGAGAAGAGTTCTGTTCTCTTCTCTTCTCTTGGCGATGGCTCCGTTCGGATGTATCAGCTACCGGACTTTGCTCTGAGGGGGAAGGTGTTGTCAGGGCGAAAATTGGGAGCTGTGGAACCAGGACCGCAGGGGCTTTTCTTCACAGGAGATGGGATTGGGACGGTGGCTGTGTGGAAGTGGAAACAAGCATCAAACAGCTAGCAAGCACGAACGTTGCGTCGAGAATAGGCATTGATGGAAGTTCATCTGATTTTGACATTGGTAGACTACTTGTTCAAAGTTCAAACTGTAAATTGTGACCGAATTTTTTAATGAAAATTTCTTTCAATCCCTCTCAAACAGTCAGACTCAATTGCCATGTCTACCTGTAAAAAGTTTTATGTAGCCAGTTTTCGTTAAAAAGAAATTTCAAGAGAATGAGTAAAGTTGAATAAAAGACTTGATAGAATTATAATGTGCGAAACTTTTTGCACTTACTAATATAGGATAGAGAAAGAGTGACAGAAGCCAAAACGCCCAAAACAGAATTATAAACATTCCCACCATATTTGATTATAATAAACTTCAGATAAGTCTTGTTTGATTGATTTCGAAAACCTCCTAGGATCACAGGAGCCTCTATAGAATCTCCTGAGCGAAGGCTCATCATCCTAGATAGGACTAGTTTGATAAGTGTGAAGTGTCCAGCTTTTCATGGAAACAATTTGTTGCAATTGGTTTGAAAGCTTTATATACATTTGAATAAATTAGTAATCTAGCTACACTACAAAAATGAATCCTATGTTCTATACATGTATAAGACTATATACCAGGTAATAATCAGACCATAGATTTTGTATCTGGTAAGCTTACATTCTGCTCCGATGACAGATGGGAAACAAAAGGGTTCCCGGAGGCATCCACATCAACAACGACGGTATCACCAGGCCTGTAATCTCCAGTGAGGAGGGCTTCACTCAAGGGATCTTCAACAAGCAAAGTAACGGTCCTCCTAAGCGGTCGTGCACCATAGCTTCGGTCATACCCTTGCTCGCATACCATCTCCTTGATTGGTTCAGACACCTCCAGGCCAATGCCCAGAGACATGAGCCTTCTTTTCACCTCTTCCAAAATCACGTCTAGGATCTCAAACATCTTGACACAACCAAAAATAGAGATGAGACTGCTTTAGAGATTTCTCATATACACACTTCAATCATGCCATAAATCTATAGCTTAAGACCAATAACAGATCCCTCATATGTTCATGCAGTCTCGGACCTGACTGCAAGGCCATCAATTTCTTAAATTCTATATTCAGCATTCAATGTATGGTTTAGTTCATTAACTTTAACAAGTTTGAAAAAAGCACGACTTCACAAATGTTAGAACTCATTATGTCATAAAATGTAGTCAATAGCAATATACCCAGCAAATTACACTTGAACAATATTACATAAGAACAAAAATGCGGAGGCTTCTTTATTTCATCCTTAAATGGGCAATTAATATAATATAAAGAAGTACAGACTTAGAGAGCAGTTAAAATTGTTTTGTAGTAAAACATGGAAATAGGTAGTATGAAAGGAAGAAAGAAAACGATCGTAAGGTAGGGTGGAATTGAAAATCTAAAGTCTAAACCAATGAATGTTCTTGCAATTATATCAAAATTTGAACGGCATTACACAATCACAACCAACTTTAGATTACAATCAACGTCACATTAACGAAATAAATGCCCTATTAACATCAACATATGTTTATGAGGTTTATTAATATACGAAAATACTAGTAAAATCTATGATCAACTGATTAGACAGACAAAAGAATTAGGACCACACACAATAACCCCACTGTTGTCTGTTGTTGATTAATAATGAACCTCACATGTGTGTACCATGCAAAGAAACATGCACATGCACTAAAGACTTCCTAGTTCGATAAATCATTAACAAGCAACAAACCTGAGCTTTCTCAAGGGGTCTGAACACAACTACTTCATCTATCCTGTTGAGTAATTCTGGTCGAAAGTATCCCTTTAACTCTTCTATTACCAGTGCCTTCATTCCAGCATATGAAGCTGACTCCACATCATCGTCAAGCAAAAAACCAATAGAACGCCTGCCCTTGGCAATGGCAGTTGACCCCACATTTGATGTCATCACTATTAACGCATTCTTAAAAGAGACTCTTCTCCCCTATTCAACCAAAATCTTATATGAGGATAGAGATAGTAGAACACATTAAAGGAAGAAAACAATTTAAAGAGAAAGCTTAGTTAGAACTTGATACTGCAATTTCCCAGCAATTATCAGATGCCTGTACAAGAGATTATGCTCAACACTAACCTGAGAGTCTGTAAGGTGGCCATCTTCAAACAATTGGAGGAGGATGTTAAATATATCTGGATGTGCCTTTTCTATTTCATCAAGCAAAAGCAATGTAAATGGGCGTCGTCTAATTGCTTCAGTAAGAATGCCAGCCTCTTCATAACCAACATATCCCGGCGGTGACCCAATTAGCTTGCTTACTGTATGGCGCTCCATATACTCACTCATGTCCAGTCTAAGCATGGAGTCTTCCTGCAGACATAATTCAAATGAATATCAGTTGCATATATTTGTTTAGCTATGAAATGTAGAAAAGAAGCAACTTAAAATGAACTTCACAAGAGTGAAGGAACAGAGAAGCATTATCACAACAGGAAGCCTTACCGATCCAAAGTAGCATGCTGCTAAGGCTTTTGCCAATTCTGTTTTTCCAACTCCTGTAGGGCCACAAAAGAGCATCGTGGAAATTGGCCGATCAGGATCCTTTAGACCAACCCGGGATCTTTTGACAGCTCGAGAAATAGCAGAAACAGCCTCGTCCTGACCAATAACACGCTTTTTGAGCTGCTGATCAATGTTGAGCAGAAGCATCCTTTCATCAGCAGTGAGCTGCTGCACTGGAATCCCAGACCAAAACGAGGCCACCGCTGCAATATCATCAGGTCCCACCACCGCAGGACTGAAAAAAATGAGACAAATTTTGTTATACTATTGATGCATTAATCGCCAATCCTTACAAGGAAAAGGCCATACCCATCATCATCTGAAGCCAAAGGCAAAGAGGATTCTAAAATGAGTTCACCAGCATCTTTCTCAGTAGCAGCATCATCACTGCATTTCAATCTACTCGCTAGGACCTGATAATGATACATTACAACAGGTGACGAAAGTATCATAAATAGTTAATCGCAAACACAAATGCCAACACCAGCATGTATGGGACAATGAATGAAACAGGTTGAATGTGATTACCGCCTCATGCATGGCCTGCACAATTCTGATTTCTTCCCAATATTCATTTGGTGGCTTTGACAGTATACAAGTCAGCTCTTCTCTTTTCTTCTTATATGCCTGAATACGAGCTCTACTTCCAGCCTCATCAATCAGATCAATTGCTTTGTCAGGTAGATACCGATCTGGGATATATCTTGCTGACAGGTGGACTGCAGCATTTACAGCTTCCAAAGTGTATTTGCAATTATGATGGGCCTCATATTTCTCACGCAATCCCAAAAGTATCTGAACCGCATCCTCCTGCAAATTTTCGTACACCACCAAATTAAATAGCCGGAAAAGAAACACAAACAAAAGGAAATGCAGAATTGGAAAACGAATAGAAGTCATTCTAACAAAAAGAAAAAAACCTGGCCGGGTTCACTAATCCAAACTGGCTGGAATCTTCGTGCCAAGGCTTTATCCTTTTCAAATTGGCTCCTGTATTCACCTATGGTGGTTGATGCAATGCACTGCAAATGATAAAACATTAGAGCACATTCCCAATGTATTTAGAGAGATAGAATTACCAAAACAATTGACTTTCCACTAAAATTTGAGAATGTAGCTTAAGAGCTAGTAGCTAAGCGAATAAAAGGTTATTTCCCACCTTTTCCCTCAAGTATCAGCAGTTCTGATGAGAAGGAAAATCTTCAGTTTAATTTTGATTTGACAGCATACTGTGACCATATTCAGGTTATCAACCACATGCTCCTAAGGTATGACCACATGAGAGAAGAGAATTACCTGCAATTCACCTCTTCCAAGAGCTGGCTTTAATAGATTGGCAATGTCAAGACCAGATCCCTTGTTTCCTCGCCCAACAGTCCCAGATCCAATGAGTGTGTGGACTTCATCAATAAAAAGAATAACATCACCTGAAATGCAATAAATGATCTAAGTAACAAAATATATTTTCCTATAGCAATGGAACTTCTTCAAGTGAGGCACCTGATTTTATTGTTTCCCTTAGTATTGCAGTAACACGTGCTTCTAGTTCTCCCCTTTCCTTTGCACCAGCCATCAACAATGCTATATCCAAGGACATTACACGTTTATTCTGCAAACAGGCCACTAAAACCATTCAAATTTGGAGGGGGCAACTTAAAAAGTAGACTGACTAGTGGCAGGAGGAGGAGGAAGAGGAGGAGAAATGATCTTTTGGATATAATAATCAATTCAAGAACATACCCAGAGCAAATAAGGAGTGGTTGCCTGTGATATACCAATAGCCAGGCCTTCAGCAATGGCAGTCTTTCCTACCCCACTTTCACCAAGAAGAATAGGATTGTTTTTGGTTTTGCGACAAAGTATCTGGATGATTCTTTGGACTTCAGTATCTCGACCAATGACAGGATCAATAAGTCCTTCACTCGCACGTGCAGTAAGATCCGTGCAAAATTGTGCCAAAGCACTTTTATCTGGTTCAAAGTTGGGTGAAAAATATTATACTCTGCTCAATTACTATGCAATAGAAGAAATAAACAGCATAATTTCAAACCTCTAGTCTTCTCAGGAGACCTTAAGACACCTGCCTTTCCAGAAAGGGCCTTTTCATGCATCTTTTTTGATGCTATAGATGGTTCTCGACCATCTTTCACAAGCTCTCCTTGAAGTCTAAGAACAGCAGCAGCTGCCAAGTGATCTGCATTTGCTCCCAACCTGAAATCCAGTTTTTGGAACAGTTACGGTCTCACAACCAAATTGTATGCAACCATGGACCTACATTGCGTTCATATTCATTGTTGTTTTTGTTCCTTCCCATCAACTGAGATAAAGTTCATAAATAGCAGAAAGTTATCAGCACTAGAAAAAGAGGGCAGGTACTAGACAAATATCATGATTAGCAAAAGAAACTGCAAAGGACTTTGTGAAATGTGATAAAAGAATAGCACTAGGGAGCAGAACA
Source organism: Aquilaria sinensis (assembly GCA_005392925.1). Lineage (NCBI taxonomy): Eukaryota > Viridiplantae > Streptophyta > Magnoliopsida > Malvales > Thymelaeaceae > Aquilaria > Aquilaria sinensis. The sequence continues at coordinate 189,072 of SMDT01002891.1, read as the reverse complement.
CAACTTAAATCTATCACTAATAAGCATTGAAATTCAAAGATTTAAATTAACAAGACATCCAAACCAACACACAATCCATTTTCATCAATTTAGAAAAATTCCCAGCATTGATTTACCTTTTAAGGACCCTTCCAGCACTCCCATCATCAACTGTAAACAACCCAATCGCAATATGTTCCGGAGCAATGAAATTATGCCCCATGGTCCTGGAGTACTCCATGGCAGCCTCGAAAACCCTCTTTGTACTAATAGAAAATGGCACGTCCCTAGAAGAGCTAGACCCAGGATTGGAATCAGGATCGTCATGATTGTTCTGCCAAATGCTCCGAACCGCCTCCCGAGCATCTTCGATTTTGATTCCCGAACCAAGAAAGCCTTTGGGATCGCGATCTTCTGCAATCAAACCTAGAAGCAAGTGCTGAGTAAAAACCATGTCCTTGCCCAGAGATTTCGCCTCCCTCTGCGAAAAAATCACGGCTTTAACCGCCCGTTCCGTGAAGCGCTCGAAGACTGCAGATATGGGGACCCATTTTCTCCTTCTCCGTGAACAAGAGTGCTTGAAAGAAGTATAGAGGGGACTGAAACTACTACCGCTGAGGCGACGAACGGGAACGCCGACAGAAGACGACCCAGAAGAGGAAATGGCGTTGTGATTGAAATTGTTGGATTGGGAAGAGAAAGGAAAGCGTGAAGGCGAAGTGGGGCGGGAGAACAAGGAACGCGATTGAAAGGACAGAGCTGAAGAACAGAGAACCTCCATCTTCCACGCACTTTTTCCTGTTCTCCACAAAATTCAAGCTAACGAATTCCGAAACGACAAAATATAACTCAATCAATGGGAACGAAGAAACTCTTTTCTATTCAAAGAGCGGGAGGTCTGGAAAGGAGAATAATTTTCCGTTGGTAGTTGAAGGAAGGAAGAAAGGAAGGATGGGAAAGGGAGGAAGAAGAAAAGGATGGAGTGGGAAGAAAGAAGAGTAGGATGGTCGACACGCCAAGCGACTACAGTTTTGTTCGGTTCCGAATCGCGAGTCGTGTGCGCCCATAGCCATGTGACATAATTTGAGCCTACGATGTACTTGCTCGGCGGAGGAATTTGGTCACGGAATCTTGGCAGCCAAACAGGAATGGTTTTCATTGGACTCTTTGTCTGGTCTTATAATGGAGCCAAAGTTTAGGTGTACCTGTGTATGAAGTCGAACTTTGCTTTCCCCAGCGGACCTGCCTGCCTCGCTACCCAATTTGGAATTTGCTCGTGCGTTCCATATATGCTCACACACAAGTCTTGCTCTTTTTCTTTCACAGAAGCGAAACTGACGCGCCAGTACTTTATACACTCAAGGATTGGTCGGAATCAAAATACATACAGTTGTCACCGAACCGAAGACTACCTAAGCTTGAAAGCAATGAATTTGGGCAAAATGACCCCGTTGCCGATTTCAAAGTGATGGAATTGATTCGCGTCCATCATTCTGATACAGGTGAGATGTAAACTTGAATGCTGGGTGACAACCTTTGCATGTGTGGAGGTTTCAAGACACATGAATAGCTGCTTCTGGGTGTGCCTTCCTGATTCCGAAAACCACAGTGAGCTTGCTGCGACGGTTAAGCCTTTGCTCCTTGCCTTCTTTGATATCATGTAGGACACAGGAAAGGTCTGGCACGTAGCCTGCCATCTTTATCTCAATTTCCAAGCTCTCTACCTTCTTCCCACTTTGTGGAGATTAACTTGGTCAGCTCTGTGGAAGCCATGAACCCCATTTCCAAACTCGATCATACTATATGCTGAAGGCTTTTTTAATCCCCTATTCCTCAAATCTAGTCTTAGATTTCCAACTTCCTGCCACTTGTTTGAAGCTGCATATACATTTGACATTAAGGCATAGTATCCAGCATGCTCTGGTTCAATCTGTAGCAGATTTTTAGTGACAGTTTCTCCTAATACAGGATTTCCATGGATTCGGCAAGCCAACAGCAGAGCACCCCAAACTTCATCAGTAGCTTGTATTGGCATCTGCTTGATCATATCAAAAGCTTCATATAGGAGCCCAGCACGTCCCAGCATGTCAACCATGCACGCATAGTGTCTCTCCTGTGGTGTCAAGGAGTGCTTCTTCATATCCGCAAAACATTTCTTACCTTCAGCAATAAGGCCAGCATGGCTGCAAGCAGAAAGAAGAGAAACAAAGGTTATATGATCTGGTTCTACATCTTCCTGTTGCATTTGTGAGAAGAGACTCAATGCTTCTTTCCCATAACCATGCATGCCATAACCAGAAATGAGCACATTCCATGATTTCACATCCCGTTCATTTGGATGAATATCATTGAACATCCTCAAAGCAGTTTCTAAATCCCCACATTTGGCATACATGTCCATCAAGGCATTTCGAAGACTTCCATTAACCTCCATATTTCTATGACGTATAACATCATGAATCTTCTTCCCAACTTGCTTGGATCCCAGATCAGCACAAACAGACACCATGATTAGCATTGTCACTGGATTTGGAGTACAACTACTTTCCATCATCTCATTAAAAAGCAACAATGCTTCACTTGCTCGTCCATTTTGAGTGTAGCCTGCAAGCATAGAGTTCCAAGAGATACCATCTCTCTCACTCATCGAATCAAAAACCAAACGAGCCTTATCTACATACCCACATCTTGAATGCATTGCAACAACTGCATTTCCAACGCAAACATCGTCAAGAAACCCATTAGAAATTACAAATGCATGAACAAGTTGAGCTCCAACGGCATCCCCCAACTGACCTACAGCAGAAGCAACACTTATTACACTAACTTCATCCGCCAAGATACCCTTTTTTTGCATCTTCTTGAACAAATCAAGCGCCTTCTTTGGCTGTCCCGCCTGCTCATACGCAGTGATGATGGTGGTCCAGCACACAATATCTCTCTCCGGCATTTCATCAAAAACCTTGCGTCCATCATCCGTCCAACCACATTTCGCATACATGTCCGCCAAAGCAGCTTGCACATAAAGATCCAACTCGAACCCAGTTTTTATCACATCCCCATGAACAACGACCCCTTCGAGAATCCGGCACTTCAAAGCACATGCTCTGAAAACAAAAGGGAAAGTGTAGTTGTTCGATGAAATGCCACTTCTACGCATAAGAGAGTACAACTCCAACGTCTCAATGCAGCTTCCCCCATTTGCGTACGCCCGAATCATCGTATTCCAAAGGAAAGAAAAGGGTCTGTCGCGGCGTATGATGTCGAAGACTGAGCGAGCAATTCTGGGTTCTCCGAGCTGGGCATATTTGAGAATTATTCTGGCGCCCAAGTGAATGCTTTCAGAAAGAAGGCCTGAAGTGAGGAGCGAAGCGTGTGTTTGCTTTAAGGGAGCCAAGAAGTTGCATGATTTGAGGAATCTATCGAAGAAGGCCTCCGTTGAGGTGCTGAAGGAGATGAAGCTGCACATGTACTGGTAGTAAAAGCACGATCGCAGGCGGGGCAAACTTTGTTCTTTGAATATGCAACGGTAACTGAGAGAGAGAGCGAGAGAGAAAATTAACCTGTGATTTAGAAATAATAATTTTACTTCCATAAATTAAGAAATATAGGGATACAAATTCAAAGTAATACTTTAATTTCTTCGGCAATTTCAAAAATGGTTAAACTAAAACTCGAGCTTTCTGGGTTTCACGCAGCAAAGGAGTTTCCATGGCTGAGAATAAGAACTTCTTGGTGCGATAATCTTTTTGATAGGAGACATAATCTTTTTTTATTTTGGTCATGATTTATTTTCCACTACCACTTTTATAATATTTGTAATGCCCTTTCTAAGCTCTGGTTCACAAACAGATTCGGTTGGGTCTGGTGTACCACTTATGACAGGAACGCAACGCAACAGAAGGCAGCAGCTGGATTGTTAGGTGAGTACAAGTAAATAGTACATGGATTAGAATACTTAAGCTTTTAAATAACTGTATAAAATGCAGTGAATGGATTAATAGTCTTGTTTAATTTCTCAGGTATGCTTGAGATGATACATGTAAGAAATTTTGATGAAATATGATCAGAAATTTTCTTGTGAACGAAAGAAAATTGTTACACGCACGCGTGCACACACACCACATTTAAGGGGGGGGGGGGGGTGAATAAGTATGAAGGATATGCAATATTTACTTTTTTACAGATTGGATACAAGGGGAAAAAAAAAGCACTCAAATTTTGTAAACCACACAATAGAATCTATTGAATAGATGAATATCTGTAAAATTCTGACACATTTCCCCGGAAGTGACAAAAATTAGGAGCCTCACAAAAACCAGGAGAATAATTTTTATTTTTTGGTATGCACAAAACTACTTAGTTTGGCAATTTTTAACTATATCAGTAAGATCTTACGACTATCTAAAACTCAAGTTTTTTTTTTTTTAAAAAAAAAAAAGGTAAGCGCATGTACAATGTACAAGTCTGTTTTGCATGAAAAGAAATGAATTTTTGGTTCACGGTTTTATGATAATCATCAGTACTTGGCAAATAGATGGGCACTTTGCCAGCTATATATATTATAGACAACATTGCGCATAGGATGAGATGGGACTGGTAGTAATACTGGCACACACAGCAAACAATATCAAGAGCCAGATTGCTAACCCAGTGTGTGGCCTGTTCTGGGTGCGCAGCGGCATCCGCTCCAGTTGTTCAACAAACATGTAGGTGCAAGCTGCCTTAGAATGCATTGAAAGGCCGTATGGTGCAGTGCAGGAATGCCATTACTACATACCGCACAACACACACTTAACATGTCTTTGGCTCGTGAATTCTGTGGTGAACTTATCACTGGGTCTGTGCCTGGAACAAGTCACTCGTGAACCTCATGCAGCTCAGCTACTCTGAGATGAGTCGATTCGGCTCCAAAGTGTGTCTGCATAATCTTTGTCCTCTTCCTTCTCCTCTGCGAGATAATTAATTGCTTCATCAACCTCATCATCTTCATCAGGGATTTCTTTTTCCATCTCTTCTAAATTCGCTACTTCTATGCCTCTCTTTCTTTCAGAAAGTTCTGCTATAGCTTGTCTCATAGCCTGTGATGTTGCTGGCCGATCACTAGGTCTGTATTTTGGAGGGGGCACAACAAATGGCAGGAAAGTACCATCCAATGTTGATATGTTCTCAGAACCGCTTTTGGTATCTGATTGAGGGAACAGGAAAACTATTCCAAGTTCGTAGTTACATATGTGAAGCTTCGACGATGACAAAGAGTTGTTTTTCTCAGATGCTTTTGCTTTGATGCCAGCAGAACTTGATATACACCGTCCCCAGGCAGCTGCACTGAAATTGTGAGACCCACAATAAACCCAGCCAAAATAAGACGCATCTGTCTCAGACCTGAAACGCCTCAGCGCAACCTGCTTCAATGAAGTTTATTTTTATTTCACGTGCTACGGGTACTACAAAAATGCGGCATTTTAGAATTTGAGACCAGATGTTATCTCAAAACACATAAGCAACGTAATGTTGTACTCGGGAAAATTTCTGGCCATTAAAAAAAACATTACCTTGACGTGCATTGGATGGCCTGCTCTACTTCGGGGATGAGGCACAGCATCATGTAATACATTTGCAGTGCTTAACCTTTGCCATGTTTTCTGAATATTTAAATTATGCAAAAAAAACACTAAGAACTTTAGGAGGTACAGGAACAAAATGCAACATCAATCAAAATGTGTGTGTGTATGCGTAGGATATTAATCAAAATGTCCAGTGTCCTGGAATTCTAACAAATGCTTCAAATACAGTATAGATAAGTACTACCATCTTTACTTCTCTAGAATGTTGCTCAATATGTTCAAGGATAATATACTAATTTCGTCAGCTCTAAGGGGTACCATGAGTGTGTGCGCGTGTAGGATATTAATCAAACACATTAGGGGCTAACCCCTTCCTTTCCAGATTAAAACTAAAAACAGCTGGATCATTAGACCCATGATCGGGTCTATCCCAAAACTCAAGAGGGGAATGAATACAAAAATAAAGCAAGCTATTGGTATCTTATCTTTTCTTTCTTTCATTTTTCTTTTTTCTTCTCATTTTCTTTTCCCTTTTCTTTAAAAAAAGCACATCTTATAAATCTGTTTTAAGAAGGAACTCGTAGCTCACTTTCCTACACAAGGTAACTAGTCAGTACCAAATCCAAATCCAAAGACTGATTGACGTACTCTCCTTTTTGAAGATTTTAGAGTAACTTGTTTTGCAGACACAGGGAACATAGAACTACTTGAGTGTAGACATGGTAGACATTATGTGCTAAGATTTCATTTTCAGGTTTTTCTTTTTCCTTTTCAAGGATTTACTTTTCATCATTTTGCATTTATATTCAAGGTTACAGAGGCTTGTTGTCGAAGTCACTCTTGTTGTTGTCTCTTGGCCTACAATCGCTGTAGCACATCAGGGAGAATCTTTGTTTCTTACTCGTAGAACTTAGCTCTCTCCTCTTTTGTGTTTCAGATTAACAAAAAAAAGAAAAAAGTTCCAGAGATAAAATCAGGTTTTGTAAATCAACAGAACTTCTCCTAGTTTCCATACTAACAACGATGAAAAGACCATGACCCTTATAGTGGCAGCAAGTATTCACTTTCACTAAATATCTTTAGAAGCTACAAAACAACCTAAGCTCATCAACCATACCTCTGAAAAGCAAAGAATTCGCCTTGAAGGAGAGATGCCATTACACGCATTCTTTACTCTCTCAATAGTAGGAAATATTATCCTAATAGATGGACTCCTCCGTTCTTGACTAGCAGTCCAGCAACCCCACTGTCAAGCAACATATGTTAATTCCACTAAAAGTAAGAGCATGATTTTCAGCTTTGTCTACAGAAACAGCTTTCATAATATTTTACCTCGGGATCAGATTCTTCTGAATCAAAATTTTGCACTGATTTCTTTCCAGCTGCTGCAGCAAAAGCAGCAAGAAACTGGGCATTGACAGATGAGCCAATTGAGGATGCGCCTTCAAAAAAAGGGAACAATATTATGCAGCCTCAAGACGAAAGTGAAATATTGAAAGCCGCAAGTTCGGGGCAGGAGTGGACGAGCTTACCATAAATAAAATCAGATTCATGTGAGTCAGGCCACTTGTATTGACTTAAAACCTTGCATAATACACACTGGAATCATCAACTTTTTGCAGTATTTAACAAGTCAAATAACATGATAAAATGCATTATTGACGACAAGTTTTCAAAATACTCTTCGCTGTTGAATTACTAACAAAAATTTTGCATGGTTGCATTTCCACAGCTTAGTGCAACATTTAGATAAAGGTGAATAATCATACAAACAAACAAATACACCTGTGAGAAGAGTATAAGCAAAGGTAACAGAGGACGCAGACAGATCCAAGCAAAGTAAGCCAAAACTTTGCAAGTTTGAAGTTTGATTCTGTGGATTGTAACACAATGGATATTTGTATGGTGGCAACCAATATTAATTCATAAAAATTACCACTTAATTGCCCCAAAATTCAAAAGTTAAAAGTTAAGAAAAAGTTATCTCCTAAATAAGATCAACAGCACTTACTGACATACGCCAAGTCAAACTGGATTAGTTCCTTGCAACACAGGCTTTAAACAAATTTACGTCAAGTTGACTATTAAACAAACCATGAGACAATCTATGTTCATTTTATAGAAGAATGAAAGGGTTGCATTTTAAAAAGAAAGAAAGGGTTGGAGTATGGAATAACTTCACCCTCTAAATCCTTCTTGATCGTATCTATTTTTTAATGTGAACATCCATCATCTCTTCATCTCTCTCTCTCTCTCTCTCTCTCTCTCTCTCTCCCTCTCTCTTCCCTCTCTTCCCCCCGCCCCCCCACCCACTCTCTCTCCTCCCTAATCCAGTTAATCTTAGTTGCGAATATGCTACATTAAATTCTTTCAACGATCTCTTGGCCCTTCCAAACAAGACTTCAAATTAATACTATCATAGAACTGCCACCAAGCAGGCTTATGAAATCAGAAAACAATTGCATGCATGATACAGAAAGAAAAATGCAAAAATAAGTAACAATACATAATAACTAAAACTAGCTGAACAATGGAAGCTTGCAATGTCTCAAAATATTCAGCTTACCTCTTGCAGTCGCCAAAGGCCTAGACACCTCTTAATGGAAGCAATAAGGCAGCACAATGCAACAATTTGTTGAGGTTGGATCATTTTTGAAATTTCACAAAAGTGTTGCCCCTGTAAAGTCAATGTCAATCACGAATCTATCCAAATAGCACGCCCTTGATGATTAACAAAGCCATGCATTCAATAACCAGCATAAATACCATGCCTGTGAGACATGCAGAATCAATTGTACTTTCTTTTTATCTTCTCCAAAAGCAGCTGCAAGAGCTTCATCACGGTGCAAATACCCAGAGAATTCAAAGAATCCAGTATCCCATAGTGGAGAAACCCATTTTGCAGTATTTCGAGGCAGAAAACCAAGCTGCACACCATCTACATGCAAGGTAAAAAGGCATAATCACCTAAGTTCAGTGGCTTAAACATGTAAAAAGATTCGCTCATATTCTGTATGGTTACTGCTTCATAAGCAGCAGTTAAGGACTAGCAATCAAAGCCAACAAGGAACAGAAGGAGCTAAATAATTCTTGGGCATTGTTATTACTATAGAATCAATGTGGAACAGACAGATAGCATGGTAAATCATAATGAAATATTGATTATATCAAGTTTGGAGCAATTAACAGCATGCAAGCCCTCTCAATAAATTCTAACCAGTGATGTTATGGGTTACTGGACAATAATTATACTATTAAACTGCTCCTTAATGCCTAAGGTTTAACTGAACTCAAAGTTTGGGTAACTGAACTCAAAGTTTGGGCTAATGTTAGTTTAGATTTATGGATAAGTAACTGCAGCAACTACTAGCGAGATACAGTATGATAGCACAGACAGAGCAATTTATAAGTGTTGGAATTTACCTTGTCTATTAAAAGTGGCTGTTTATGCATAAGGTTGAATTACACACCCTAAAATAACTCACAGGTTATGTGAATACTTTTTCCTTGGCTTTTATTAGACGCTGCAATAATATTTGCATAAAAAACAAAAGAATCTTCAGGCTGCTATCCACTCAATATCTTGAAACCAGAGTTTCTCCAGTTCTTAATGAACAGCAAAGACCAAAAAGGTAAACCTTAGTAAAGAGGCAACATGTTTTGCAGCATGGCCATTACCTGACATTCATCATCCAAAAAATCAATTTTATGGCCTCATTCAATTACAAAAATAGTTGTCAATATGAAGTACCATTTTATAATGTGCATGGATCTATTAAAAGCAATGAAAATTTTACCTCCTATCCTGTCAGGGCTGGGAACAAGAACGCTCACAGCATTTTCATCTGCACTGATGTTAGTAAGTCTTCTCAAGACAACCTCTGACATCCCATATGCATTGTGATAATAACGCTTCCCAAGAAATGACGCCACTTTCTTAAGCCTAGCACCATGTGAATCCACTGCAGTGCGAAAGAGATGGCTCAGACCAACGACAGAAGCTTCAACTACACCAAGAAATTTCTCATCAACTGAGCATTGGGACAAGTGATCAGCCTGAGATGCAACATTCTGAGTTCTGAATGGAGTTAAAAGAGAATGTATTCCGGGAACTGAAGCAACCAGGTACCCTTCAGCATCCATAAAGTCATACTTCGCCAAGTCAATAATCCAATGAGCCTGATCAGGCACATCAACAATGAGAGATGCTATAAAGCCAGCTAGCTGGGCAGCAAAGTCTGATCTTGAACAGAGACTCAATTCTCCACCATGAAGAGGGAAAAGGGACAAATAGTCAGGCTCACTTGTACAAGGAAAATCTTGCCACCAGACAGTATTTGTCACAGTCTCCCACTGCAGCATTCAAACCAGGAAATAAGTTAAACCAAGTACATGCGATTAACAGGTTGGATTCTGGCAGACTAACGCCAAAAAGCATGATTCTAAGCACACAAACAACTGATGAGGAGTAGATTAAAATCTATTCAGTCCACAAAGGAGACAAAAGTGATTAGCCACAAATGTCACGGACTCAAAATTTACCCAGAGGTACTGGATAACAACAGTAAGAACTTTAGACCAGCACCATCCACTCAACAATAGTTCCCGGAACACAATGACAATCATAAAATTCAAAATCTTATGCGCTTGTACTAACTGCATTCATATTATTTCAACAGACAATGACCTGTGTCATGCTCAAGAAATGTCCACCCGCCACTGGGAAAGACAAGGATACACTTCAAAACTAGTAAACATACGTCCCTTGAACAGTCAATCACCTGTTTTGCTACTAAATTAGCGGAAGTGATGATCACCCGGACACTATCATCCCTTTGCAAAACAAACAATTTTGGATGATGACAAGCAATTCCCTGTCTCTTGCAATCATTACCAAATGCAACAGCTTCAGGGAATGGTGGGAACCTGATACAAAAATCACTGTATTATACAAAAAAGGTTCATTACACAGATTCAGAGGGAAGCATGACCAGTTATAAGTAAACTATTTCCCTACTTGATGGAAGAACAGTTCAAAAAGCTCATCAGTTTCATTTTTCTTTCTTCTGATTAACAATAAACAGTTCAAAAGAATTTACTTACACTAAAATCAGATTTGGAAAGTCAGGTAAAGGCGAGCAGCTTCTTGAATCTGGGCTCGAGTTCCAACAAAACTCATTGTTATGACAAGCTACTGTAACAGGCAGATGGCAAGGAATCTTGCAGTAAGACAAAAACCTGCCCAGACAAACTCTTCAAAATTCAATGCAGAAATAAGGGTATCATTGATTGCCATTGGATACAAAAGAATGCAACACAGAAACAACAATGCCTATTTGAACATTCTCTCCAATCTTACTCAAACATCACATGAAAAAGAAATCATATATCATGATCCTCATACATAGTAGGAATCACGAAGCATCAACAGGCATCTATAGGCCACACAGAGACAAAAGCCATTTCTGTTAAGGTTTTCTTACCATAAAATGTCACACGTAAATGTAGCAATGAACAATTGCAATATGGTTTCAACTGGAAATAGAAGTTCAGGCAATGAAACAACATGATGGTGATCCAATGAAATGCTCTCCATAAATCCAAGACGATTCAGGTAAAACTTCTTCCCAGGAGACGAACAAGAACTAGTCCAACTTTTGTTCTTACCAGACACATCAACAACTTTATCATTTCCTGTAGCAGCAATAAGATTTGACAATGTCCTAGTCTCATAGTTGCTAACAACATTGCCAGCAATGGCTTTTGAGTTATCCAATTCAGATACTTGGTTATATGGAACATTGTGATCTGCTAGCTTGCCATTAGCTACCAATACTCCTACTGTTTTACTTCTATTAGAAACAGAACTGGACTGCCCTACCCTGGCCCCTTCTTCACATAATTGGTTTTCTTGGTGAAAAGCAGGAGACATGTTGCTCACCTCTTCTTCACTTCCTATCAGAAAGTTGATCTTTCTACCTGCTGCCAGTGATTGACAGGAGCTGTGATACATACGCTTTCTTTGAAAATGTGAAATATCCCATCGTTGTATGCAAGAAATAGGATCATTACTTCGCAAGATTTGCCTGCAGTGATCTAATAGAGAGTTCACTCTAGCAATGACGTCATCAGATTTCAACTTAGAACAGTCACCATCCTCGTTCACACTCATACTAGTAGACCGAATAGCATAAACCCTCTTGCTTCTGCTTCCACTAGATGGAGTTCCTTGAGAATATCCTGACAACGTTACTGTCTCAAGCAACTGTTGCCTTTTGGCTTTAACATCTTTCTTCTCCCAAAGAACCTCTTCTTTAAAGACAATCTCTTGAATCCAAAACCCAATTTGAGATGGTAAACTACAACCATGCTCATTCGGACAGGCAAGCAAAACCTCATTGCCTGCAAACAACTCCACTACCATGCCCTTCTTTATCCTAACCCCATTAACAGAAACCCCATTTCGAGAAGCCCTCACTCCAGACAACTCTCCGACATTTTCCTTTTCCTCTTCCAACCCTCTCCTGCCAGACGCCCTTTCCCTAAATTGATCAACAACAGAACCAAAACCATCCAGCAATAGAGCTCCATCTAGAACATATAATTTGCGATCAACGCTATCAAAAAGAATCTGGCAGTGATGTTTACTCACAAACTTGCTATCAAAAACATAGTCAGAAGACCGAGAGGCTCGGCCAATGGTGTATATCCGGTCGGCTTCCAGGCGAATCGAAGTGACCGAAGAACCGGTGGCGGAAGAAACCAGCGGCAGATCGAGGCTCCTTACTTCGACGAAAGCTGCTTTAGCAACCGTTCTTGATTTCTTCAGAGCCAAATGGTAGTTCTCTCTGGTTCTCTTGCAAGTGTTGGCGCTGAGGTTAGTGGTGAAAGGGAAATTTGAGTTTTTCATATGAATAAATTGGGAATAAAAATGGTAGAAATAACGGATTTCAATAGATCAGAATAAAAGAAGAAAAAACAATAGCGAAAATTGAAAGAATTTAAGATTGAAATGAACTGAAAACTCTTTCCCCTAAATTAGGGCGAGTTCTATTTTCCCTCCCAAAATGGATTTGGCATTTGGGCAATTTGGGAGGGGGTCGTTGGCGCGGGGGAGTCGGCCTTTTGACTGATAGGACAATTGATGCAAGAGATGAAAGTAAATTGCACTTCTGGCCTCCAATCTTTTATTATTGTATCATTTTTAACCCTAATATACATTTCTGCATAATACGTCCCTAACGTCCATTATTTGTACTAATTGGGACCGTGGACGGTAGTCGTTAATCTTTATGGAATTGCCACCATGACACACCAGCTTATGCAATTTGCCATGGTGGCATAGTCAACTATAAAAGTTCTTCCATGTTAGCAATGGCACAATTTGTTTCCACCAATCCAATTTCTTTGCTTCTGTAGGTGCTGGAATTCAATTAATTCTTTTACTGACCCATCAGGCTATCTATTCCCATAAATTGCTCAGTGGGTAAATGAAACTGGAAGTAGGACCTTGGCTTTGGTAATTAGGTGGAGGAAGGGTGTCCATGAAGGCAACAATCTCAAGGCTTTATTTGTGTGAAACACCGGCAACGATGATGACAACATGGACGAAAGATAACCTTGGTTGAAGGTTCTTCAAAGGTTGTAATTTTGGGGTAAAAATCACTTTTGAAGAACTTTAAAGTTGGGTTCCATCATGAGAATTTGAATAATTGGGAGATCGATGAGTTTTCCTAAATTTGTAATGTTAGGAGAATTGTGGCTTCTTTGACTAGTACAATCCACCTATTTCTAATCAAATGAAAGATGTTGTTGGAGGATTGCTAGGGCATGTTTGCAGGATGAAAGAGCAACCAAATGAAGAGAAGGCAAAGACAAGGCAATTAAAGGTCTGGCTGTATATGCCTGTGATGGTCCTTGTAATGGGCACATCGATCTACTACAATGGACATCAATGATGCAACTTAGGCAATGGGTGTGGGGCTAGTGTTTAGGGGGGATGTTTGATGTGGTAGTTTAGGTTTGGATAGCCTATGTCATGGCATTTATGTCTAAGGGATTAGGGGTGGCCTATGTGTATGCAACTTTTGTGGCATTGTAATGAAGAAAAAGCTTCATTTTCTCGTTCCATTTTGGCCCCTATGGTTTAAAATATTGTTTCAGCTTAGACTTTAAGCTTTCATACGTATTTAAATAGGTGACCTTATCCTTTGCATGATATTCCATTTTGAACCCAATACTATATTTAGTTGTTTTGTTTATGCGTATGACTTTTTGGTATTCCATCCATTTATGACCCCTTACTTTCTAAAAATGTGCCCAATGCTGTTTATTGCTGGGTTATGAGAAATTAGACAAATTGACACGTTTTCTACTATAGAAAGTGATATCCAGCATGATCTCTTAAGTATTTAAGATCCAATATCAAATACATGTCCAAAAAGAATGGAATAACAACTTCACAAAATACGTTTCCATTAATTTTGGTAATCATGTAAGACAAGTGTAGTTCAAAATAGATAATTGCAACTTACCAATGTGATGGCCATTAGAACTAAATCCTTAACACAATTTCAGTTCTTGCCACAAGAACTTGGCCAGTTTATTATAGGCCACAAAAATGTATATTGTCCCTGATCCATGGATGCCTCATTACAGGCTACAAAAAACTATCCATGACTGCCTCATTATAGGCTAAAAAAATCTTTCCAAATTGCTAACAACATATAATGGGTACGATATTCTTTGGTCTGCCTCTTTTTCGTTTCACTTGACTACTAATATTCTTGTTCTTATAGATGAATGTTGAAGTAAAGCAACTTGAGTCCGGTTGTGACTGTGCCCTATCATTGATGTTCCTAGGTGATTATTGAGGCATAGGTTGGCTTGATGCAGCCCTTTTTGTGCACCTACAACAAATACTGATGTTAGTCCAAATACAATTAATAGTAAGTGGAACAGAAACAAAATATGAGCTTCAAGCTTACCCCAAGCTTACTCTTTCTATTAGATGATGACTAAACCCCTTCATGAGATTGCATTTTGCTTCTGGTTTGATTATTGCAAGTGCCCTTTGTATGCCCTGGCTGATTGCAGATGCTATAGTGCATCTAAATTCCAAATCTTTTCCTCCTGGTCAGATTCTCACCCTTCCAAACCTCTATTATTCTCTTCTTTATTTTCTCCATCTCTTAATGGTTCCAAGTGCAGGGGGTTTTATTGGGTTATGATTTTCATCTTGTCATTGGTCTATATTGGTCAGAAGGTTGATCACACGTACATATGTCAATGCACATGTTGTTATATTGTAACATGAGTGCGCATAATCAACACCCTCCTTTTATTATGAGAAAATGCTGAACAAGCATGTAAGCATGGGATCTCACATATTTGCCACTTCCTACAAATAGCATGTTTGATGTTCAATATCAATAACAAACTGATTAGTTAGAGTTGTCACTTGATATTATGTCCCACCAGATCCCATTGGGATGCACATACTAGCCTCATCCATGGATTTGTTTAACTTTTTCACAATTTTTAGACAAAGCTCTCCCTTATAATTTTTCATTGTTATCCTTCTGTTGGCTATTCTAACCATTAACTTGCATTGTATGATTCCCACCATGGTAAGAATAAGTTTATCCCTTGCATCAAGAATAAACTTGTTAAAATACTCACATATATTGTTGAGTATAACATTACACTTACAGTATTCTCTAAAAGGTGCCTGAACCAATGACTTGGTGGAATAGCACTCAACCATTTCCATGCAGCCTTATCTATTCCCTTAATCCTCTTTATCACTCTATTGAATTGTGCCACATATGTACTTCTTGCAACAGACCATAACAAGTCCTTCAGAACATTACCAGGAAATTTTGCTTTGAAATTATTGTACAGATGTCTCACACAAAATATGTGTTCTACATATAAGAATAATTCTTCTACTACTAGAATTAGACTTTGAAATGCGATACAAGACAAATGTAATCAAAACAAATATTAAATAGAGTATTAAAATATAAAAACTTTTAACAATTACCTTTTGCTTGTCAAAAGTAAAGGTCCAATATATGTTGCTCTCCTTGGTAATCCCCAATTTCTTATCCAAAAATGGTAAGAACCAATGCCAAGAATCCAAAGACTAAACCTCTACTCTAGCATACGTTATAGACTAGATACAATCATTTACATCAACCCCCACTACAGCAAGATGCTAATCTTCATACATTCCTTTAAAAAAAACATCCATTAATGTCTATAAGAGGCTTACATCTAGCCAAGAAACCTTAATTGCATGCCGCAATACATATGAACACCCCCTCAAAAACAAAATTATTTAACTGTAGCCTAAACATTGTCCTAGGATTGTTCATTCTCAGCTTACCTCCATAATAAGCCAATCTAGTAAACTATTCACTTTCATCATCTTTTATTCTCTCAAGTGTTAACCATTTCCCTCTCCAAACTTTAGTCCTTAGCACATCAAGGTTATAATCCCTTTTTATATGATTTTTCAAAGCTATTATAAATATGTTGTGGTTAGATCTAATATACTCCAAGTAGGCCTCTGCAACCCATTTATATCCAATGTTCATTGTTCTGAACACCTTACAACAACTGTGTAACCCATTGTAAGTTTTGATTTGTATCATCTCATTTGTTCTTGGAGTTGCATATAAGGTCCAAAGACATCTTTCTGAACACTTCGCTTTTAGCCTTCTCCTTTCATTTTTTACAATCCTGACATCACACCTTAATTTTACTGCATAAGTCCTTATTACCTTTTTTACAAATCCCATGAAGTGAATAACTAACTCACCCTAAATTTTGGGTCATTCAAGTCTGTAAACTCATTGAAAATAGGATACCTAACACCCTCATCCTCATTATTAGAGTGTTTATTGCATAAATCATCAGAATCTACTTTCACATCAGATCCTACTTTATAATTATAACCCATAAATGTTTTCTTCCTTTTCTTTATCTCAATAGTTAAATGTTATCCCTCTCCATCCCCACCCCTACTTAATCCCTCACTACAGACCTACATGTTGTCTCTTTCCTTTTACTAGAAACTCCACAAACCTTCTCACCACTAATTGTCTACTCTATTGTAACCTCAAGGTTTAGTGCATCATCTTTCTTCTCAAACTCAGTATCTGACTCATCAAACTTTGTGGAGCAACTCTCCCCATCATCTTTTTTTGGTGCATACCCTTCATCTTCAGTGGTTTTTCATTACTACTTCCAGCCGCCCTACCATCATTGTCAGTTTTTGCTTTATTACTAACAAAATCTTCATCATGAACTATTGCCTCTACATCACATATGCTCCCACTTTGTTCATTTACCTTAACCCTTTACATAGTCTTTTTTTTATATTTACATCCACCACCACCACCACCCTCATCAAGAACACCAGCCTGATCATGCTACTTAACCCCATCATCATGGGAAACACTTTCTTGTAGCCATTACAGACATTTTCTTGTAGCCATTGTAAGAATTATTTTGCTAGAAGATGGCTTTAAGGTAACTTTCTTGTGACCATTTCTTTCATTTTGGCCAAAAAAGCCATCTTATCCTTCAACATTTCATCTATTGTCTTTTGTATAATGTATACTTCAATCAATGTATTCTTACGCATGCACAACCTCATCATTTGCATCACATCACATTCATATTTCAAGGACACTAGTCCATCATCCATGTTCATCCCAGGATACCGGCAGAAATAGTCCATATAGCATGAATATCCTAAATCTGAAACCATTTTATCAATCTCCACTAAACTAAACGTATCCATGTTATAGTAATCCCAGTAATAACTTCTCTACCAATGTAGGCCTTGAATGGAAAAAAGCCAAAATAACTCCTATGATACATCTTTAATGTGAAGTATCCATCACCATGAGCTGCAATGACAAGTGTCCATTTATGTTCAATCAATTTAAAGAAATCTCCAAACATGGAAACTTCAAAATATTAAATTATTTCACTCGTCCTCTTTATTATTTCTGTCTCTGCTATCTCATTTTTTAATGCCAAATTGGTCTTTACTAGCCCAAATGGTCCCTTTACCATAGACATAAAATACACATGGAACACACACCATACATGTACACATATGCCACACATACCCCATCCATCTCTTTTACTACCCTAACACCCCTACCAACCCATTACCTGAAATAACCCGCATGTTGTTCATTGAAACACACACTTTACTATACAATAATGCAACTTCACCATAAAGGACAAAAAAACTTACTATATGCTAAGCATTCTTCAATCTCATCTTTTTTTATTTTCTCCTCCACCATTTCTTCCAGATTCCATATTCTGACACTTTTCCATCCGATTTTGACACCTTTCTGTAGGATTCCTTCCCTAATGTTTAAACCTCTTTCGCCTTTTCACTTCCTCTTTCTCTTAAACCCTAACTTTCTTTCACTCATTTTAGCCTGCTCTGCTTTGAACGAGAAATGAAAAACTTCCACCAAATCCCCCCATCTTTTTTTTTTTGCCATAGTTCCCCTTAAAATGCACACATTTAAAAATAGTTGGCATGATGTAAAAGAGTTTTTAGAGTTAATTGTTCCACTGTGGAAAATCGCGCAAGTTGGCGTGCCATTGCGGCATTTTCCATCAAGATTAATGACTACCATCTATGAAAGGTCTTAATGGATACAAATAATAGAGGTTAGGGATGTCATACACACAAAAAAAAAGTAGGTTAAGGTTCAAAATGATAAAATAATAAAAGGTTGTGGGCCACGGGTGCAATTTATTCTACGGATGACAACAATTGTTGTTTGCTTGGCCCAGAATGCCCACTTTTTCCCTTAATTTGTTAGCTTTGTGGCAGTTCAGCTATTGTGGTTTTCTAGTGTTGTAGTTATCAAAGAACTGAGGATCTGACACACGGCTAGAGGTTGTCATGTCAATATTTGTACTGGTCCCCTATTTTGTAGTCTTATTCATGTAAATCCTTCAATATTTGTTCTAGCAATTGTATCCTACATGGAAAGGGTTATGTCTAATGTTCTTTTTGGGTGTTTTTATGATTTTGTTGATTATTGTACGTTATAAAGATGGACTTAGGTAAAAGGGGTGAAAGGTTAAAGGTTTAAAAGAGTTCTATATTTTTATTATTAGGTTAAATCCAACTATAAGACTCCATAAGTTTTTATAGTTGCCTTCAAGTTATCAACTATTGGAGGGTACTGGAATGTGCTATTCCAATAGGATAATAGTTACATGATAATTTTTTTTGTTTTACATTTTATTGGTGGAGAGTCTTAGGTGGCAGTATGCGATTGTTGAATGTGGCATGTACAATTAAGTTAGGGATCTATGTATTCTTTTGGATGAATGTCAATAGGTGTGCTGTGATAAGAGTCTTGCCACCTATTTGTCTTCCTTGTCACTTGGCTAATAATTGTTTGTTTTATCAAAATCTCATTAATTTTTTTAACCAATCAAAGATTACTACATTTTTTCGGAAATCAATTGCAAGTAATTAAAATTTATTTTTCACATATATTTAATTATTCAATTCCTCTTATTTTTTTTGTATTTTTTTGTAATTTATCTCTATGTCTTTTTTTTCTGAGGAACTCTTTGTTTTTTTTATTTGTTCAACTAATGGATAAAAATGTTAAAATGAAGAGTTACTTTACTTATACTTTTTAATTGCTTTTTTATATGTTGATAAACTGTTATGTTTTATATGTGACTTGGACCTTATAGTTGAATATGTGTGTGCGTGTGTAACCGGTACATCTAAGATGATATGATATGGTATCGGTATTATATCGTACTATTAAAAATTGATACACTATCCGGTACAAGATTTAAAACCTTGATAAATATGTGCCATTTTCTTTATTTTTTTTCATCCTTTTCCTATTCTCCTTCTACAAAAAAAAAAACTCTTGTTCTTATTTTATGTATTTTTCATTTATGAACTTTTTAGATCGTGATTCGGTCAACTCCAAATGAATCTAGACTTTGGCATTCTCTATTTTGGTTCTACATTTCTACGCTGTCCACACCACTGATATTGCTTTGTTAACTTTTTCATCATTATCCCCTTTGAAGTTTGAATTGTCTATCAAATCCATATTATATTTAGTGGCAACAAAATTTGATCCGACTCGGAAACCTGGACCAACTTTGTCTAAATCCAAAACCAACCTGGCCAGAAAAGTCAATAATATGAACTCAGTTGTACCTAACCAAATTAAAGTGAAACTCAAAAAAACCCAAAACTTGAAATACCCAAACCCGTAATAACCCAACTCGAATTGGATCGAACCGAGACTGACCTGACTCAAATCCAAAAAAACCTAAATTTAAACCCGAAAAGACATGATTTTAACCCAAATCAACATAAAATATATGGTCAGTAGACATTTTAAAATTCATGATTTTTTTATATATTAATTATTTATCTAAATTATACACTAATTATGACCATGCAATTTGAGAAATTCAAAAAGTACTTTAAAAATATTTTTTATTTAGGTATCTTACAGAATTTGAATAATAAATTAATAAATAAATTTATCTAAATTTGTTTAGGGATCTTCCAGGATTTATTGGTTGAGAGGTCTTAATAATTTTTTATATTTTTAAATTTGATAATCTTACTAATAGTAATTAGTTTAATTTGGCAATCTTAATTTGAAATGACTTATTTCAGTATAATCCTAAAAAGCTACTAAATCAAACTTCAATTATTTATAATATAAAGGACTTATTTCAGCATTTATCATCGTTAGCTACATTCACCATTCAATAGCAAAGCTAAACTATATAAAATTTAAATTCAAACTACTAGTAAAGCTCGCATTGGTTTGAGATTATTTGATTTCACAATGTTCACATAAGCTTGAGCTTGAATTACTTAAAGCATTCTTTCCCATTCAAAACCACAAAAGGTTAAAATCATGAATAATAATCTAATCTTCCAGCAACATAATAACCCATTTCAATATCAAATTTTACAACCAAATTAAAACATTAAAATGAAAAAGAGTATGACAACAATATGTCATCTCAAAAATCTCAAGCAATAAAGCTAATGACAAAATCTGAAGTACCTGTTTTCAAATTTCTGCATTTGCAAAACCTATGAATCACCAAAATAATGCTTGTTAGTGAAATACCAAAATAAAAATATAGAGTTGTTTGCGCCTAGTTATAAATTGAGTCATTGCCTAAAAAGCACTAACAAACTCAACTATCATAGAGTGACTAGTAGTAGTCTTACATCTACACCAAATTAGAAGATGTTTCAGAACTGGTCAACGACTCTAATTCCACTTCTATGTCATTCAAATGCTTTAAATTATATTATCCATCTTCATTAGTTGAGAAACAAAATTAGCAATAACTACAATATATTGAAAATAAAAAAAACTATAAAAGAGAAACTATACCTTTATAACCATATACCCAATTATGAGATGTTAGTAAAACTTGTACATTGTCAGGGACAAGATGATTCTTATATTTGTTAAGAATCTTGTGACCCATATTAAAAGTTGATTTTGAAGCAATAGTTGTGATAGGAATACTGAATATGTCCCTTGCCATTTGTGCTATAATTGGATATTGTGCTTTGTTTTCTTTCCAAAAAGCAAGGACATCTAACTTCAACTCAATTAGCTTTTTAGGCTCATCCAAGTAAAGATCAAGCTGTAACTTTATGTTGAAAGTCCTTATTATATCCTAGGCAAAATCCTACATCCACATCAATATATCTATCAATTTTGAGAGCATCATACAATATAAAAGAATATATATTAGCATGATAACAAAAAAATAATTTACTTACAAGAAGATCTGAATTTACTTTTCGACAAGATTGTCCACCATCAGTTCCAACATCACATAAGTGAGAACTACCACTACGAGTCTTATATTCTTTGAAAAGGAAATATAATTGATTTCTAACATCCAACCACTTAGAAGTATGAGTTGTATCCAATTTCTCATGGCAATACTTGAGAAAAGCTAATTTATAGCAAGGATCAAGTATAACTGCAAATGAGAAAATTACTGAAAAATCTTCCCAATACTTCTAAAACTTTTCATTCATTTGTTATGTCATTTTTCTTATTTTAAAGTCTAGGTTATCCATTGCCTCTAGTATAAACTTTTGCATTATCCATACATTCTCAAAGTACAAATTGGCTGTGAGATATTCAGAACTAGAGAATAAAGTAGTCATTTCATGAAAGGGTTTCAAAATTACTGTGATTTTTGCAATTTTATCCCACTTGCCATCACTAGGGAATGTTCATAACATATGCCAACAATTTGCAGCTGAGAAAATATTTGGTGATAAAAAAGTGTCCTCTCAAGCATCAAATAAGTGAAATTCCATCGTATAGGAATATCTAGCCACAATGATTTTGAAATGTTTACCCTAACTATTGCGGTATACTAAAAAAAATGTAATCTTTCTTGCTTTTGGTCTACAAACATATAAAACATTTTTTTTTGTTTTTTTAGATACCTAGAAACTACTTTAACTCATCTTGAACAATGAGATTCAAAATATATACACTACAACGAACATGAAAATATTTCCTTCCACAAATCAAAGCATTCCAAAAGTTGAGTTGGGCACAAAACAAAGTCTACATACTAGTTATGTTGCTAGCATTGTCTAAAATGATGGAAAATTTTTTGCTCTCAATCCCTCATTCTTTCAAAAGATATAATCTTCATCAATCATTGAAGCTCATATATCACTAGTTAAGCAAATCCTTCCAGAAAGGCTACCCTAAAAAAGATTTAAGTTGTTCCCCTAATTTCTTATGGAATTTAGCAATGTCACTCTTATGGGTGTTCTGACACATATGCTTAACATTTGAGTTCAAGTATGAATTGTAACCACGTACCTCCTTATATTCAATATAAGAATATAAAGGTCATGCTTGATTGTGATTATACAATGCCATTCTCTGCAGGTAGCTTCATCTAACCTTCTATTACATGATCTTTCACTGTTACCACTGTCATTCAAAGAACTATGATATTTGTCACACTTTTTTAAATGGTGCAAAAGGTTTTTTGTTCCTACTATAGAATCAGTCTTGTACTCCTTAACTTTGCAATTTTTTCATTTGGCTCTTTTCACTTTATCTTCATATAGTTTTCTATCAGTACACAAAATCGTTCCAAACCTTACACCAAGACCTACTTTGCTCTCTTTTAGCACCACTTGCACCAGCAGTCTCTTGATTATTGGAATCAACTGTATTTATGCCAAACATTTCCATTGTTGAATCCATTACTGTAAAAAATAATAATAATAAAAATTAAACTCACACAAAATGAATGCTTTAAAATTGAATTTTGGAGTGCATTATGAATATTTAGAAGTTAAAACTAAAAATTGAATTAGTCCAAAAATTAAATTCCTAGCCTAAACATTTAAGTGTATATGATGTTATTAATTTAATTGATGCATGACTAATCTAAAAAAAAAAGAATAAAAAAAAAGAAAATTAATAAAAAAAACTTGTTGTTAATGATTTTTCTGCAAAATAAAAAACTTTAATCACTCAAATGACCAAAATACAAAGTTTAGGGGCTAAATGAGCATTTAATAGAAGATGAGAAACTTGGCTGGGTCGATGGTGGAAGCACAGGTCAGATCATGGGTTTGTCTTCAATTCTCCATTGACACCAGCGACTTAAGGTTTTCAAGGGCTAGGCTCTATTGTGGTGACCACTATGACCTTAGTTGATGAGGGAGCGACGGTCAGCTGCATTGTTGTTGGCGAATCCAAGACTCGAAACAAAGAGGACGGGTGTTGATCCTCCTTCTCTCCTTCAATTGGCACGAACGATGGCAGGGGACCCTTAGGCCAGATGGCACAGCTTGGGGGGAAGAAGGGGTGGTGAGGTAGGACCGAAGCGACAGCTAGAGCAGCAGCTGAAAGCGTTGAGCAAAGGGAACGTAACTTCCAAGGGTAGTAGCGGCAGTTGGGGAAGTTTAGGGTTTCTGGGGTTGAAAATGGCAAGATATGAGGCTAAA
Source organism: Aquilaria sinensis (assembly GCA_005392925.1). Classification (NCBI taxonomy): domain Eukaryota; kingdom Viridiplantae; phylum Streptophyta; class Magnoliopsida; order Malvales; family Thymelaeaceae; genus Aquilaria; species Aquilaria sinensis. Next base: position 165,462 of record SMDT01002891.1, on the reverse strand, counting down.
GTGTAGTTTCACCTTTTCTGGCTAAAGCTTAGGATTGTGAATTTCTTCTTGTTTTTCTTATGATTTCTGTCAAACAGTAACCCATATTTATACTAGGGGAGACATAAACGTGATTAACAAGATTTGAGAGACTAAACCTCATCCAAATCCAATTTGAATAGATTTATATCTATTAAAATATAATTTGGCCAAAACTTCCAGTTAATTCCGATAAAACTCTTAAGCTAATGTTCTAGTCCTCAGTTTCATATGAATTTTCAATTTAGCCTAATCTTTCTAGGATTTGTCTAATTAGCCCACAAATTTAAGAGATCATTAGATTTTGTCTCACAAAATTTCCAAATCTATCTCAAAGTCTTGAGAATTGACAGAGTTGCCCCAAAGTTTCCAATTTTGCCTAGAAATTTCAAAAAAACCTCCAATTCACGCCCAAATTTTTCAATTTCACCTACATTGATCTCGAATGATCTCCAGGGCTCAAAATTAGTGCATAAACTAAATTAATTCCTATTTTGACCTTAAATAAAGATTTTAAGTTCCTGAAAAATTATAACTTGAAGTGACAATATAATTTTAATGTGTCTGATTCTACAAACTTCTTAAGTTCTAAAATTACTAACTTTATAGACTATAATTATAGTTTTGTGAATCGAATTTGTAAAGTTTTAAATTAGGTACTTTATTAAAATAATCTATTATATATATATATATATATATATTTATATATATTTATATATATTATAAAGAAGAACTTAAGGATGATTTAGTAATTCCAGAATTAACTGATAGGCTAATTAAGTGCCACATCAAACTTTTATATAGTGCCCTAATTTTGCCTTTAATTTATTGACTCACTTTTGACCATAAAACACTAATCTAACCATCAGCTTTTGCCACAAACATTTAATGTAGGAAGGCTGCAAATCTTTTTTCCACATAACTTTTGGCCAGATATGTCATATCCCATCATTGGCATGAAAATCTCCCCAAATTAACCTCAACTGCTTTCCATGCAAAAGTGTTTTAATTTCATCCAAGCCCTTGAGCTTTAAAAATTGAGCAAAAAGAAATTCCTTAACTTGAGAAATTGAGACACCATACCCCTTATATTTTAACCACAAAACAAATAGCTATATGGCAAATGACAAAAGTTTAGCTATATGTGTGTAGTTTTTTCTTTTGTATTGTTCATGTGTTAAAGGTATCAATATTTCACAAATTGATTTGACTTTAAATCTCCAAATAAAGAATTAAAATTTAAATACATCAACAATTTTCGTGTGTAAACGAAGAATGAAAATTAAAAATAACTTTATTTGCGTTATTTCAATTCCCATTTGTAGAACAATTTTTTTTACTTTAATATTTTTTAACCAAAAATTTTGTCCATAGGATAGGTATAGAACTACTTATATGTTAATGTATTTATATATAGTTAAATTAATTTTTTATATTATTTTTTATGTCTAGTTATGAGGTAGCTAAATTTTGAAAGTTTCATTTAGTCACTTATAAAAATTACAACATGGGTCTCTAAACTTTTTAAATATTTTCATAAAAAAATCAACTTCTTTAATTTAAATTTTAACAAAATCTAAATAAAAAAATTAAATCAATCCATTTATTTCAGTCTATGCACTAGTAGCCCAATTAAACTCAAATACTAATCTGAATCTGACCTAAAATCCAAATAACCTAGATTGAAGTTACATGAGACTGCATTAAACCCAAACCCAAATAAACCCAATTTGAATCTAACTCAAACCTAAAATCTACTCGACCTGAAATCAAATAACCCGACATGAATCCAAATTAATGCTAACCTGGTTAAACTCGAATCTGAATAACCTAATCCAAACCCGACCTAATCCACCAAATTGTTATCTCTACTTATACTTTCAGTTTTTGTCGTTTTTTTTAGTTAAATTAGGCTAATCCTTATACTCAAGTTCTAACATATTTTGGTCTTGCTTAATAGTGGAAATTCAAAGCAAGCACTATTCATTGACATTTTTCAAGTTGAATTTATGCTGAACAAACATAGATATAGAAAATGCCAATATATTTTTTTGTGTGTATTTATATTACACATTGAATAAGGATTCAAGTTCCATAAAAGAAAAACAAGAAAAGGATAATTAATCTCTGTTAAGAGAACAAAAAAATAAAGCAAAAAAAAAAAAGGTCGGTGCACGAAACAAAATTTTTTTTTGGTTAACTCGGACTTTCAAAATAAGTGGTATTCACTATTGTCTTTCAATTTGCCTGAATTGAATATAATAATATAGAAACCTGGAAAAGCTAGACACTTCTTTTTGGGTAAAGAAATGTTTTGTACCTGGGCAAAGGATACAAGTTCTATTCAAATAAGAATAAAAGGCAAACTCATAAAAGCAACAAGAATAAAAAAAGGTAAACAAAAAAAATGAAAAAAAAAACCGAGGGACTTTTGTTCTTCAGCCGTTGATGATTAACTAGGAGAAAATGCTGTAACGGTGAAGTTTTTTTGCAAGGAAAAAAATGTTAGTCCTTCTACTTTAGGAATCTTCCCTTTATTACTCTTATCATTTCTGCTTAACATTAAGGTCACTCATCAACCTCCCTAAAAGTAGTTAATTATTAGCGTTCGTATTCTATATTTCTTCAATTTATGTATCCTACCAGCAACAACGTGCAGGTAGATAGCCAGTGATACCATATACTACATTTATTCTATGTTCACTACTAGAAAAACCACATTTAGCGACGGCCATTAGCGACGGCTGGCCGTCGCTAAAACGCCCGTCGCTAATTCATTCGCCGCTAATTTTCTAGCGACGGTTACCGTCGCTAATTCGCGACAGCTAAATGTCGCAAAACAGGCCGTCACAAATTTTCCGGTAATAGTGTCTGCCGGCGCGTTAGCGACGTGTAGCCGTCGCTACTTAGTGACGCATAACCATCGCTAGTTAGTGCTAGTTAGTGACGCATAGCCGTCGCTAGTTAGTGACGCGTAACCGTCGCTAGTTAATGCTAGTTAGTGACGCGTAACCGTCGCTAGTTAATGCTAGTTAGTGACGCGTAGCCGTCACTAGTTAATGCTAGTTAGTGACGCGTAGACGTTGCTAGTTAGTGACGCGTAGCCGTCGCTAATTAGTGACACATAACCGTCGCTAATTAGTGTCAGTTAGTAACGCATAATCGTCGCTAGTTAGTGCAATTAGTGATGCAAAGCTGTCGTTAGTTTGTGACGCTTAACTGTCGCTAGTTAGTTCTAGTTAGTGACGCGTGGCCTTCGCTAGTTAGTGACGCGTAGCTGTCGCTAATAACTAGTAAAAATTTCAAAATTATTGCGACCGCTAGTTCCATTATATGCATCCATACGAATTCAGCTATGTCATGGTCAACAATTTCATCAGCAAACCTCCACTATACGTGTCTATTCAATACAAACCAAACACAAAACTAGGTAACATTAATCCAAAGTTATGTTATACACTCCCAATAGCCATAAACATAACAATTAATATTTAGAATACATACAATGTCACAATGTATTTTGGCTAATGTACAACCTTAATAATTATAGTGAAACAAGTTCATGGGATATAATTGTACCCTAATTACAACCAAGATTTATGACGAAATACAACCCAGAAAATAAAAAGCATAAAAGTACCCGATACAACGAAAGCTTGGTTCAACAGAACCATCGACCTTAAAGAATGCGAAAGGGTTTGCCTGAGGAATTGCTCATGCACAGCTTACGCAAATTTAAATGTTAGTGGAGGTGGAAACGGTTGCTTGTTATGGTTGGATGAGCTGGTTGATATCAGAGAGTATGCAGAAAATGGAGAAGACATCTACATAAGGCTTGCTGCCTCAGACATTGGTAAGAAATCACATCCTTTTATGATGTAGCTTCTACCATCTGTTTCAAACCCGTATAGGAATCCATTTCATCACGAACTTTTCAATCTTTCTTTAGCCACTCATGCTTAGTAGAGAAATGAGAAAATTTAGTTCGCATCCTGACAAAGATAAGCATCAGTTAGTACTGCAAAGTGATGCACTAATGTTTCCAACAACTTGGCCTAATTCTGTGTGCTTTTAATGTGTAAACACAGACAATGGAGATTCTGGGAGGAAGCAAGTGAAGCTCATAGTCATACCTGTTTTGAGCTTCTGCATAGTTGTCCTAGGCATATGCTTTACTAGGCACATTTTGAAGAGGAGGAAGGTAAAGAGAGCAGGTAACAAAGAATGGTTCTGGTCTCTTCAAAAGTTTATGTAAAGAGACACACAAAATGCAAATGCTATAACCAATTTTATATCCATTTCAACAGGCCAGAGTGCAATGGTAGAGCCAAGTTATTATAGGAACGAAAACAGGAAGAAAGATTTAGATTTACCTTTGTTCGAGCTGGATGCTATCATTGATGCTAACAGATCCTAATAGATTTGCCAACAGAACATTGTATAACCTGATTGGCCAACAGAACATGCACAAAGTGATGGTGGGCACTGAATGCTACATACTGATATTGGAAACCGAATGCTAATGACTGCTATACAAATTAAGAGAACAAAATGAAGAGTTTTGCATGACAACTGCCTAAATGCTACTGACTACTCTCTCTTCCTTTAAAATTAAACATGTAAACGAACACAGAAATTTGTGTGTGTGTGTGTGTCTTTATATACTAAAAGAGAGGGAGGGCAGAGAACAGTAACAGAAAAGAAAAGCAAGTTATACCACAAATGTCATAGCCCTAAAACTTGTAGAACAGCCATCCTGTGGATTAAAGAACATATTGAACTTGAGGGTTAAGCTTACTTGTATAATGTCAGGTCCCTTCTTAAGTTCTGCACCAAGTGACTGGGCCTTGTGCTCACGTATTCTTGCCTGTTCGGCCTTTCTCTCATTAGTTTCACGTGCTGCTCTCTCTAGTGCCTCTTCTTCTTCCTTGCGTTTCCTCTCAGCCTCTACAGCTTTAAAAGGAGCTTTAAAAAGAGCTTTTTGCTCACTTCCAAAATAGATTATCCTACATGACATCTGCAAATCAATGATGTTTTACCAATTGTCTGCTAAAGAAGGATTCGGCAGTGCTGATTTATAGCCATATGCAGCCTAGACTTGATATTAGATGCTTGTGACTGACCAAGTCCTTTTATCAGTGAACATGAAACCAACATCTAGAAAGATTGCAGTGTTGGATGCTTTCTCTACAAATATATAGGAAACTGAAAAGGATCACCTGTCCACTCAATTTCTGAAGTTCTGACTCAAGCTCTGCCTCCAGTTGATCCATCTCTGGCACCTCTACTGCTGCTTCAGGCTCCGGTTCATCAGTGAGAACACTGCTAGCACATTCACCATCATCAGACACAGGAATACCTCGTCCCCTTATATTGTTAAGAAAACTGTGCCCATTACTAGAGTTGGAAAGTGTTAACTGCACATTGCTGCTTCCAACCTTCTTGCAGTGTGTTGAAACATTATTATCCGAGTTTGATGCCAATGCAGTTTGAGAAGGTTTCCTTCTATTCAACTCATTTTGCAATTCTTGAACGATTTTAACTGTCTCATCCATGGATGAGTTTAGCCTACTTATCTCAGTCTTTCTAGCAGACATCATATACATGATCCCAACGCCAAGTCCCCAGCCAAACACTGAGTTACCTAAGGAGTAATATATAATTGATAAAAATGTCAATGAATTTGCAAATTTTCCTCAAATCAGAAACTGGGCAAGGAGACATGACAGTTTTTGCTTTTCCCAGTCAGGAAACATTTTGAAAGAAATCATTTGTTTACCAGTGAAGAATTTCAAATGTTAACAAAAATAACACTATTACTTGTTTCATTCCATTAAGAGCTAAAGTCTGATTCTTGGTTAGCAATGCAACACTAGCATCTAGTCTTCTCAATGATATAACAAACACAGAAAATTCCAGTCCATCACAAGCAAATAGCTTAGCCACCATTTCAAGATCAACATTTCACTAAAGGCAGAGACCAAAGTAAAGATGAAGTGATGAAGCACCATTTAAGTGCACGAACCTGTAGCCCCCTTCAATTTCCAATCAAAATCTTCTCATCAGAAAAATAACCCCATTTGACTGGAAAAAGATGACAATGAAAGGGGAATCTAAAGAAATGGAAGCAACCACCTGTTACCCAAAAACCAAGGCAAATTCAAGATGGAAAACAGAAGAATCGACCAGGCAATTCTCACTAAATTCATCTCCAAATCCACAAATCCACCCAGATAGCATGGATATAAAGGTAAACATATTAAATTCTTTGGTACCATAATTAGGGCAAACAGTTACTGACCAGTCAACTACAACGAGAGAGAGAAAGAGAACCTGTTGAAGCATGGCAATCCTTTGATTGGTGGCGGGCATAACCACAGCACAAGATGGGAACCGAGAAGCCTTCAAGCTGTTGCTCAGCTTAAACCCCTCGCTAGCCCTAATGCTCCCACCCCAAGCCACAAAGTTTGCGTTAACAAAAGCCGAGACCTCCTCAGAGCACAGCGTCCCCTCGCAAAAATCTCAAAACAGTGTCCCCTCCCACATTCGACAAAGAACCAAACAGTGAAAACTGTCGCAATAACAAAACCAGAAAAATCGGAACAGCAATAGCAACCCAGAGCGGAACATTGAGCTTACGGTGAAACCGAATTGGATGGGACCAAGAGCGACGATCGGAAGGGAGAGAGAAATGAAGCGATCGGAACGCCGACAATCGGAAGGGAGAGAGAAATGAAGCGAAATGAAGCGAGGCCTTATGGACTGCAGCATAGAAACGCCGACGACTTAAATCTAGAAATAAAACGCTAGCGACGGCTTACCGTCGCTTAAAACTAGCGACTTCTGGCCGTTGCTTGGAGAAGAGAGAGAGAGAGAAATTAATTTTGCAGTAATGGGAATGAATGGTTAAAGAAAGATGGCCATAATAATAGTTTGCACTCTACAAGTAATTGGATAAGCTAATATTTGGTGATCTAATTCCTAATTAATTAATCCAGTGGATAAAAGTGATTAGATTAAGGAAATTATTTGATTGCTTCCTTGGATCATTTTTGGGTGCCGTGCCATGGTCAAATACTAAACTATTGGTGATCAACATCTCAATTAATCAATGCTTAAAGAACAAGTTTTTAATCAAATTAAAAATTATAATTATACAATTAAATCAGTGACATACAAAACGATAACTGGTTTTATTCAACTACATTTAATATAAACAATAAGTAAAATTAACAACTGTACATATATTTAAAAAAATATATTTATGTTAAAGGAGATGACAATTGAGCATAAGAAATGACTAACGCATGAGAACTATTACTATTTGTTTGGATTTTGTTAAATTTAGTGACGGGTAAAAGTCACTAAATTAGCGAGGGTAAGGTGTCACTAAATTTGTATGCTGAATTAATGACATTAAAATTTAATTATAAGTATACAATTATTACAGGAGAAGTATTAATATTTTTGGCCTTTTTTTATTTTAGCGACGTCTAACCGTCACTAACTTAGCGACGGCAATACGTCACTAATTTAGCGACGGCAATACGTCACTAAATTAGCGACGGCAATACGTCACTAATTTAGCGACGGCTATACGTCACTAAATTAGCGACGACAATACGTCACTAAATTAGCGACGGCAATACGTCACTAAATTAGCGACGGCAATACGTCACTAACTTAGCGACGGCAATACGTCACTAACTCAGCCACGGCAACCAGTCACTAACTTAGCAACAGTAAGCCGTCCTGGGGCTAAATTAAAATGTACCAACTTTTAACCCCTACTAAATTTTTTTACGAATTGAAGGTACACATCTCGACTACAGTAAATATATTCAAAATAAATTAGTTATGTATTAGTAGATAACAATTTAGCGTAAAAAATAACGGTCCACATAAGAACTATTATTTTTTTTTAAATTTTTTTAAATTTTACCGACGGTAAGACGTCACTAAGTAGGACATCACTAAATTTCCGCTAATTTTTTTTTAATTTTACCGACGGTAAGACGTCACTAAGTAGGATTAAAATTTAACCCCTAGTAAACTTTTATACGACTTTATGGTACACATATCCACTACATTACATATTTTTAAAATAAATAAGTTATGTATTAGTATATAACAATTTAACAACAAAAATAAATATCAGATAACAATTATTACTTTTTTTTTTAGTTGATAATTTTAGCGATGGTTAACCGTCATTAATTTAAAGAATCATTTAGCAACCCATAACCCCTACTAAATATTTATCCGATTATAAGGTAAACATCTCAACTTCTATATATATAATCAAAAAAAATTATTCATGTTACAATAGATAACAATTGAGTATAAAAAATAATTATTATAGGAGAAGTATTAATATTTTTGGCTTTTTTTTATTTTAGCGACGTCTAACCGTCACTAATTTAGTGACGGCTATGCGTTACTAACTTAGCGACGGCAATGCGTCACTAACTTAGCGACGGCAAGCCGTTACTAACTTTAGCAACTACTTGCCGTTACCAACTTAGTGACGGTTGCCTGTCACTAAAATATTAGCGACGAACAGCCGTCGCTAAAATCTCACCGGACTTTTAGCGACAAATTAGCGACGGTTTTTAGCCGTCGCTAAAAACACCGTCGCTAATTCCATTTTTTCTAGTAGTGGTTAGCCATAGGGGCAGCTTTATGTTCAACAAAGTGATGTTCACGGACCCGTTTTTATCTAAAAAATGTAAGTAAAAGGTGTATAAGATTAAGTTTATTGGACTCCATTATTTCAAACAAAAATTTAAGTCACTTGTTAATTTTTTTTTGTCGTTCTTCTTTCGTATTTTAAAATCACGACCTAAGTGCAACATTATCTCTTGTACTTTCTTAATTGGTTTAGTTATCTTAGAAATTACGAGTCAGTTTAGAGTTATTAAACTTCATAAATCAAGATAAGCTCAAAGTTTCAAACAAATCAAGTTAATCCTTAATAAAAGTGTCAGTGTTGTCAAATAAACAAATCATTATATATATATTTTTTTGTGAAATTATGAACCTTCTATGTTTGAATTATTTTATTCTAAAAAAAATAGACATAGTATTATAAGCAATCCACCTTGAAAAGTAGGAGGCCACATTTTGATTTGTTTAAAAAATTAACTAAATATCTAATATTTTACCCATAAAAGTAAGAATACTATTTCTCTTTGAAATTCATTTTTAAAGTTTCTAAATAATTTTAAAGACCAATTCAATTTAAATTTAAATGTAAAGCATATATATTTAATAACTATAGAAGTATTTTATTTTTGAAAATAAATAAAATTTAATAATTATTTCAAATTAAAACTAAAGTTTGCTTAAATTAATAGTTATTAGTACGTATACAATTAGGAATTAATTCAAAGAAATTTTTATTTATATGGTCATATTTTTTTAATACTTGGAAATTTATAAGAACATGGTTATAAAAGATATATTCTCTTTAGATAGTTGTATTATGATTTAAAGTTTAGCTTTAATTAATTTAAATTTTAGGACAAATTATAACTTAGGCTTATATATGAATCTCGCTTTAAAAATGTTCTAGATCCACCACTAGTTTGCCACATAAGAGTGATGATGTGGTGTAAAAGGAGAAGGTACGTGGCAGCCATGTGGTGCCAAGTGGCAACTACGTTGGACATATGGCGTCCACCCAAGCTGGAAGCCACGGTGTGGAGGCCATGGTGCTATAAGTGTGTACCCAACTCACTTTTATATTTGAGATGAATTTTCATTGGGGAGCGAAACTCAAAGGGGTGAAACTAAAGCTTTAGTATTATGTTAAATTGTCCACCCTAAAATATTTAATAGTAGGTAAAAACTGTCAAGATAACATTTTATAAAAATATGGAAAGCTTTATTGTTAAGTTGTATAGAATTTAACTGCATAATACACACGTAACACGTGCAGTTACAATTGTATGACACATGCATGTCTAACTATTAGTTTTTTGAATTGTAACATCTTCAATTAATGCCTATATATTTTGGCATAAAAAAGAAATAAAAATAATGTCTATGCATGGCATACACAAGCATATGCATGTATATGTGTTGTGTTTGCTCAATTTTTCTGTTACAAGGCATGATGCTACACATTTATGTCCAAATCTTTAAGTTAGAACTCATAATCTATATTAGTTTTTATACCTTTTTCATCGTATCATCTTTCATGCATGTTGTACACGTCTTCAAGTCGAAACTCAAAATCCTTGGAAAATCTTAATAAAAGTACCAAATTGGTCAATCGACAAAATTATATCCATTTGATGATCAAGATTTTTAATTTCTCCAGAAGAAATTATATTGAAAATCCACACCAAAAATTGACAATGACCTTGTAAGTAATTAAATTATTTAGGATTACAATAAAGATGCATGTCGTGAAAGGAAATATAAGGAAGAAAAAAAAATCTTCTATGATAAGGGTTAAACATGTGAACAATGACTCAAACAGCACAAAAACAAGCCAAATTTTTTAATGCCAACAACATATCCTATAAGTATTTGACTATGGGAAGAAATTGGAAATATTAGGCCAGAGCGTATTATTGTTGTTATTGTTGTTGTAGTCATCACTAAAGGGGAAGATAATCTCATCCCCACCAATACCTCCAAACACCACATGCTCTTGTGGGTTCATGAAGTCCATGAACCACTGCTGCCTTTGCATTGTCTCCACCATATTATTATTCACTTCATGCCTCAGCCTCTCAAAAACATTGTTTTGACTACCAGCATCACCACCATCAGTCTCGCTTGTCACGACAAGGGCACCAGCACTAGCACCACTGATCTCAGTTGTCGCAACAAGTGCTTTGGATGAGTTGGGTTTTTTAGGTTGATCATGCACCTCATTGTTGAGGGTCTCGAGCTTCCTTTGAACCTTCTTAATGTTTTGCTCCACAAGCCACCCAAGATCATTCAAGTCCATTATAGTCAGGCCATGAAGGCCTCTCCCTATAAGGCTTTGGTACATCACTTGGGTCACCTCTTTTTCCCTATTGTCCTTGCACTGCTTCTTCAATTGCTCACTAGCCTTGGCAATCCTTTGCCTTAAGAAACTCTCTTGGTTCACCATCTTTTTGCTCTGGTCCATCTCTGACATTCCCTTAAAACGGGTTAGCACGCGCTGGACCCCGGCCTGGTCCGGCCACACCTCCGGCACCGAATCATAAGGGCTATAAAGGATGGCACAGGCCTCTACACCACAGAGGGTGCTAAGCTCCCGTACCTTCTTCATCAACCCCTTCTTCCTTTTTTTAAAGGTTGCTTTTCTTGCCGAGTCATTGGCAATGTAGGCAAGCTTCACCTTCTTTCGAGTCATAAAGGTTAAGTGATTGGCTTTTCAGAAAATAAAAAATGGATTTGGAATTTGTAAGCCTCCCTTGTGCTTTCTTACCCATTTGGCCTTCGCTTATATACTCATGAGGTGAGATTCCGACATTATTATTGCAAGATTAGGTATTTTACTATCTTAGTTGGGTACATTAATGTGGACTTGAAATAGAAACAAGAATATTAGGCATCCCATTAAATTGCATAATATATAGTATTATTTTTTAAAAACAAAGTCATTACTATAAAAATTTAGATTTATCTTTACTTGATTACTCGTAATAAATCTAAACCATTGTGATAGTTCTTGACACCTTTTCTCCATCAAGGTAGTGTAAATGACCACTATATTCCCAAAAACTTATTCTACATATCCATCACACATAAAAAATGTTGATTACATGTTATATACTATGATAATTAACATCTTTTATGTGTAATGGGTATGAAGTTGGTGAGTGAATCATAACCGTTGAGGCTACAGAGGTGCTGCCTTGAATACAAACAGAGCAATAAAATCACCTCCCCTATTTAGGAAATTAAAGGTCAGCTGGACAACTCAATGACCGTCAATGTCTTGGCTCTTGTCTGTATTACATATATAGGTTGCCTTGCTTATATTGGTTTTCTTATCTACGTAAATAATATAATCCACCTTATTTTTTGTTTGTTAATGCATGTTATGAATTTTATTTTGTGAATCTTGTGTTTGATTTTGATATCTTATATAATTTTTCATTATTAAATGTAAATAGAAGAATATAACGGTTTTTGCATATATGTTGTAAACTATGGTTACTGTGATCATGTGAATTTGACTAAGATTTTAAGATCAAGTGTCATAAAAAAGTTTGAGAATAATATTAATTGAAAATCTTGAGAAATCAAAGTTGATGGTAGAAGTAAATCTATTGCTAGGGCCTTTTATTTGGTATGCAATTTTTCAAGAGATTTACTAATATTCATTATTTTAGAAGAAGCATCCATAGCATGAGAATTGAGAAACAAAGAAAGCCAAAGCGTTTGATTTGTTTTTTTTTTTCACTTTGTTTCCAGTTACTTCCGGTTTTAAATACATTCTTGCAACAACCATATATAAAATCTAATACATTTTTATTCAAAGTAATAATTGAATAGCCAAAAATAATTGAGTGAAGGCTAAGGTCGTGCGGGGAAGAGACGAACACGAAGCATAGGCAATAGAGGGTTTTCCATTTTGGTTATGAGAACTGGGAATTGAGGAAGCACGATGACATGGGAGTGGGATTTGGGGGAAGTTAGATTATGTAATGGAAATTTGTGCTTAAAGACAAAAACATCATCATAGTCTAAATTTTTTATATAGGTTTAGTATATGGGTAAAGACGTAATAACATAAATTTATAATATAGATATTTAAGTTTATAAACACATTTTGTTCGGTTCCTTTTAGGATTGTAAGATTCAGATGTAAAATTGTAACCAACCCAAGAACCATAATTATTTTTTCGGACATGATAACAACACTGCCAAATAGCAACACCGCCTTTTACCGCGTAAGCCGTCTTATGTTTATTGGTCCTTTCGGGAATTTGTCTAATACTAGTTGAAGTCCTAGAACTTTGATAATCTAGTTATTCTAGTCCTTAAAGTTCATTTTTTCACCCTCTTAAAAGTAATGAGAAATAGTCATATTCTGGATGATTTTATGATAAGGTAATTAAAGATCACCGTTAAATCGTTTTCTGGTCTATCACACATGTTGTTTACAGTAAGATCCATATACCAACAAACATCAATTTTTAGAATGATTAACAATTTCTTGGATGTTTTCATAAAATATCAATTACATTGATATGAGACTTGTTGCTTAAATATTTGTGTTTAACAATGCCTATGACTATTTTGGTACCAAAGAAAAATTAATATCAACTGCATGCTTAGTTCTTGTCAGTAATAAAAGTGTAAATAGAGGAAGTTGACTTAATTTGTAAATTCATGAAGATTTTATAAATATTTTAATTTTATTAGAATAGGATTCATTAGGTAAATATGCCTATATATGCAATCTACATTTTGGAGAAAATCAATTGAAGAAGAAATTCATTGTTTCCAGAAAGTAATTATTTCACATTTCTTACATAACTATTATCCCTGTTCATCTTCAAACATAAGGTCCTTATTTATAAAACTATTTGAAGTTTGAAATTACAGAGGTATTTTGGTACTTAGTATCTATTTGGTATGTTGGTTCGCATGATGTAGTGGATATTTTTTACAACAAATTTAGTACAAAAAATTTAAATAATAAATAATTAAAAAAATATGAAAAAGAAATTGATTAAAGCCAAATTAACCTGAACAATAACTGAAATTAGGTAAATAGAAATGTAACATTATATGTATTTTGAAATAATGTATAATTTTTTCATTAAAAATAGTTCACTAAAAATTTTCCTCTTTTATTAACTTAGATTCTAATTTTTAATATCAATGAGAAATTTATTTAGGAAAATTTACTTTCAATTTTAGCAATTATGGAGAAAATTATTTTATTAAACAATAGAAAACAATTCATACTGCAAAATGCAATCATGAATAACAAAATAATATGATTGAAACACAAAATTGTGCTTAATTTATGTTAATAAATTTACAATTTAACCATTAACTTAATAAAGATAAAAATAAAAAAAGGAAAAAACTAATTAAATCCGAATCAATCAGAACCATAGCCAAAATAAAATAAAGGACATGCTTTTATTAATCATATTAAATACCAAACGCTGGCAATAGAAAGTGAAAGTAGGGGATCATTAGGGCAGATGTGAAGCATTTAGAAACCAAGAGAGGGGTTTGACCATAAATTGAAAGAAGCTTAAAAAAAAAAAAAAGGCCAGCAACCCATGGAGAGACACAAAGGCAAAACTGGGAACACATTGTTCTATCCTGTAGTTTGAATAGGAGACCTTCACGGCAATTTGGAATTAGTTTAATTGGTGTGCATAGCAGTACTCTTATTTTTTATCTAATGCATATTAAATCAATGTTAAAACTCAAGAACCGTGATTAATTTTTATCTAATATATATTAATCCAAAATGATTTTTTTTATTTTCACATTTACTTGCACCAGTTTTATTTAAAAATGGATATTATGAAGGTGTAATAATCCATTCAATATAAAATTCTTATAAAATTATTAAATTTTCATGAATTTTTTTAATGCCTAAAAGAATAAAAACTCATAAAAATTTAAAAATTTTCATTTTTTAATGCCTAATAAATAAAAACTCATAAACAAAGATTTTTTTTTTAATACTCAACAACAAGAAGTGAACCCCTTGCAGCCAAATTTAACTACCATTTGAATTTGAGAAATTATAGCTAAATATAGTATAAAACTCTCTTCAAATTTTACCTATATAGGGTGTTCAAGAAACTTTGGGGATCTCACTTGCCTCATAAATATAAGGTGTTTTGGTGGAAAGTTTTACTTGATGCTGTTCCCACTACATCCCTCATAGCAGTTCATGGCATTAATGTTGATCTGACCTGCAACTGGAGACTCTATTCCGTCTCTTCTAGTAATGTACGGGGTCTAGTGCTATCTGGGGTAATTTTTCTCGAAGCCCATTGACAATTACTCCCTAGCCAACCATGCAAATTTGGTTGTACTATATGCTTCTGGCATGACGAAAATGGTCCCTGAATTGGCTCTTTTTTTTGTCTATATTCTATGGACTATCTGGTTAGGACGGAATGAGTTGATTTTTTTGGATAACCCATTTAATGTGCCTTTACTCCAAATCCAATGAGATAACCTGGTCCAACTTTTATTCTCTGCTCAGTCCATGTAAGCTCTGGTCTCAAAGTGTTACTTTAATCCTCCATATCCTCTTTGTCACATATGAGGATCCGAGATTCATTTGGCTCATCACCAGCCACCACATTTCGTCACTGTTGACGGTGTTTGGCGTAAGTTCTCGCAATTAGGAGTTGGGGCTTGGGTGTGGATAGGCATCAATGCTCCTCCCATTTACACAGATAGCTCTTTGCTTCAGATATATGCTTTAAATGCCGAACTTAGTGCTATCCAAGGAGCTATAGGGACAGCCATCAAGTTTGGGCTCTTTAACATCACAATCCTTTCCAACTGCTCAAATGCGCTATCTGCTCTGAGAGGTAATCCACACTTAAAGCCACTGCGGACCAATCCTGTCCAGTTCATCTAGACATTCACGCAGACTATAGACCGCTATACCTTAGTGGTAGTACCTAGCTAGTTGGTTGCTTCAGCCCACCAATTTGGATCCTCCTTTTTCCCTAATTTTCTTTTGTTCTCTTATTTTGCTTTTGTGTACCAAAAAAATAAAAACTCTTTTCAGGATTTTATAGGGGTTGTAGATCTCCTTATTCCGGCCTAAGAACCCTCTCCCAAGTGTCACTCCTAGATCTTACACATTTTGTACCATTATCCACAATAATAAACACAAGAAGCATAAGTACACAAACAAATTTGAAAGAACAAGGTCACACACACACACACACACACACACACACATATATATATATATAGAGAAAGAGAGAGGGAGAGAGAGAGAGAAAAATCTATCAGGGCAACAATATGGTTTCACAAATCTCTAAAGGAAAAGCAAACTACATGATACACAAAATAGATGAAATCCCATAACAATAAAAGCAATATAGAAATATATAGAAATAAGCCGATATGAAGGCTAGATCTTTGATCAAGAAGTTGTTTCCACTCTTATCTACACTAGATCCAGCTCCAGAAGGCCTCCAATCTCTAAAATCTAAACTAGACATAATTCCTAAGCTGTGAAAATGAAAGGTCCGTCAATTGTTGATGTTGCCCTTTTGTTTCTTAATGGTGGTAGTTTTCTTCTCAAATAAATTAACAGTTCTAATTCGAAAGAAGGCCATTACTAAATGGGTTCATGATAACTGTTCAATCAAATTTTGTAGCACTTTCTATAAATAATTTCAAAAGACCTTGGTTAACAGGTGGTCACCTTTATAACTCTAATTCGAAAGAAGACCACTCCTAAATGGGTTCACCATAATTGTCCAATCAATCTTTTGTAGCACTTTCTATAAATAATTTCAAGGACTTTGGTTAACAGGTTGAGACCCCTACAACATAATTCATTTGAAGTGATTGGTTTTTAGTGGTCAAATGGTGGTCAAACTAACTTTTTGGCAACAAAAAAAAAATGGTAGTCAAATGATGACTTAAAGCCTGGTTGCCAGGGGATGGCCACTGTCTGATGACCAAATTGAAAATGAAAGTAAACAGTTACTAGCCCACAACTATCAAGCTACCAACCCAAATAGAAATTGAAAAAAAGTTGGGTAAATTATAAAAGTTTTCTCTGTGGTTTGATCTAACCTACACTTTGCCATTTTTAAAAACCTACACTTTACCCCTACTTCCTATATAGTGTTCAACAATAACTTCTGAAACCCTAAATTAAACTATTTGATAACCATGTTCTAACAATTTTAAGATTTTTGAGATTTTTTTCATAGCTAACTGATTTTTTTTAAAAAAATACTAATATGCATTAACAGGAAGAAAAATACATTTACAAAATGAAAAAACTGATAATTTAAAATGTATATTAACTATAAAAAATATATTAGAGAGACCAACATTATTGGAAGATAACTATCATACAATTTAAATTATAATTTCGCAGGTTGTTATCAAATAGTATAAAAGAATCGGGGGTAAAGTGTAGGTTTTTAAAAATAAAGGAAACAAAATTTAGGTTAGAATAAACTTTAGAGGGGTAATTGTAAATTTTCCAAAAAAATAATTTTGGGCTAGAATTTAAATTCAAATCCAAAATTTAAATTTACTCATTCATTCAATTTGAATTTACTCATTAATTTAAATCTATTGAAATTTTTTCTGTGTCTTTAGAGGACATTTCAAAAATTCAAATGTTTAGGTTTCTAATGTCAACATTGGTAATACTGGTTGGTGGAGTTACTGCCACTGAGGCAGGCTATCAACTCCCGTTCACACCACCAATAACTTTGTTCAAAGGACCATAACTAGAAAACCAATCTTAAACCAAAACATAAAAGAAATAGTTAGAGGATTGAACTTTAATTTGAGATGTACAAGAATCTAAAAGAAATTTGAAGATAGTTTTTTAGAAAAAGTTAAAGAGAAGGAAAATCAGAGTCAAACCATATAATTACTTGCTTGAATGTAGCCATGGATAACAGCTAGAAATCACTCCGGTGAGGCCGTCACAGCTAGATCCACTGCCACCGAGGAAGGGCATCAACTTCTCTTGACCTCATGAACAATTTTCTCAAAAGAACTATACCAAAAAAACCAACCTATAACCCAAAAACAAAGGAGGAACAGTTATGGGATTAAACTTTAACCCAAGATTTAGCAAAATTTACATGAAATTTAAAGATAGTTATTTAGAAAAAGTTAAAAAGAAGGACAAACTGAATGAAACCATGTAAACGGATCCTTGAGAGCTACCATGAATGGTGGTTAGAGATCACTTTGAGGCGGTGGCAGCAGACATTGAGGAAAGATGTGAGAGAAAGAACTGATTTGTTGTCTGCTAGACGTATGCGAGAAAAAGGAACAAAAAGAAAGTTATGCTTTTATATAACTTATACACTTAATATGCACCATTGGTCTCCTAACTTATTATCATGTTATAAATTTGCCCAATTCTCTGTAATGTCTATCAAATTAGTCTTCATAGTTTCAAAATTTTTGCTTTAACTTTAAAAACTCATAATTGAGTCACTATCCATTTTTTCGCTTAGATGACTATTTGGCAACCAAAATGTAGGACACTAAAAAACGATGGCTAATACGGTTGCCCATAACAACCGTCCCAGCAACCTCCTTGTAAACCAACAACAGATGATGGCTAGACAGTTGCCACAAATCTTTGAAATTTTTTTTAGCCACTGTTTTGGTTGCCGCTTTGTTGGCCACTGAAAAAAAGGTGGCTCTTTCCAATCACCATTTTAAAGTTTTATTGTAGTGAACTCGACCTTATTTCTTTGATTGGTGAGTTCAAAAATGTGTTCTTTCCTAGGGATCCATCTAAGACAACATTGTTCCTGCACATGAGTTATTCTAAGCCATTAAAAGCTCTAATGGAAACACCGGTGTTACTGCCTACAAAGCCACCATTAAGCTTGATATGAGGAAGGCATATGACAACCTTCCTTGGCCTTTTATTAATAATGTGCTATAGACCTTTGTCTTCTTATACCATTGTGTTCTTCTTATTTCTCAGCGCATTTCCACAACGTTATCCTCATCTTTTATAAATGGAATTACAATGGAGTTGTTTTGTCCTCATTGTAGCAACATATTTTTAGGAGTCACTATCAATCCGTTTATACCTAGGTCGATTGGATATCTTAAAATGGTCTATGAGAGTTCAGGGGGTTCAGGAGAACAGTTACACTAAAATAACTTTATTTTAGCACAAAAAAATTGGCACCTTAATTTGATTTAAATTTTGTTTTGCTTGATTTTAAATATTTTAATTAATTTTCCAAACCATGGATTCTAATCGAATTACTTGGATATAGACTCTTAAACCTTACACCTTAATTTTATTTTTTTTATGTAATTTGGAGATTTTCAAACCGTGAATCCTATTTGATCACCTAGATAAGGAACCTAATGACTTAATTTATTTTTTTATCTTTATTTATATTTTAAATATTTTAGTTCATTATCAATCCAAACCATAAATCCTATCAAATCATGCAGATGTAGATATTAAATTTATTTATATTTATTTTCTCTATTCTACTATTAAAGATTTTAAATAATTATCCAAACCATGGATCTTATCATTTTCAATTATTATCCTAAATTCATTCTAGGGTTTAATTAAACTCACGCAGAATTAAATTTTTCTAAGTATGATTTTTTAGATGTACTATGTAAATTAAATGAATTTTAAACTTATATTAGTTATAAAAAGTCATCTAATCTAACCTAAACCTGCAATCATTCCTAATTTTAATCACCAAACTAATTCATAGTTCTAACAAATAAAACAAGCAAACAACGAATAAAAGAAATAAACAAAAACAATGCTATCAGTGACTGAATTGAAAAAGAGAGAGTGGTAAGGATCAGAACAAACAAAATTAAAAGACCAGGGGATTAGGTGTGCATTTACCAAACGAAGGCAAATTAACTGGATCGGATGAACCACAGCCGAGTCAGGTTCGCGGGCTGTAAACCGGGTTCGTTCTGGATTCTCCGTTCTCCGGCGACGTTGGGGCTAGCGACAACCTAGACTTGGACGAGGAGACGGCAGCGACCGTGGGTGAGGCGAAAACGGTGATCGGCGTCGTCGTGGCAGCGGCAGATAAAGCCTGGAGTGAACACGATCCCCATTCTCTCCTTCAATCGGTGGAAGCCTTTGGAGATGATGGCACGGGGTCTGACGAAGTAGGGGAGGCGAGCTAGGGTCTGTGACGACGGCGGGAGCAACTGCTGCAACGTCGGGCAGGAAGACCGTAACCAGGATGAAACCAGGGGCGGCGGCAGTTTTTGGGAAAGGTTAGGGTTTTAGGAGGTGTGCTGCAAGAATTCAGGTGGCTGAACTGCAGTTTTACCTTTTTTTCTTGTTGGACCTTACGGTTTCCCGCGTTTTTCTTGTATAATGTCTCGTATTTATAATGCAAGTGTCATGAAAATGATTAAAACCAAATTTTGAGATGAAACCTTATCAAAATTAAATTTTTAGAGGTTTAAATCTCTTAGGATAAAATATGGTTTAAATACTAACCCAAGTCTGCAAACACTCTTAAGCTATTGATCTGGTCCCAGATTTTATGTGAAATTTCAATTCAACCCAATACTTTATGGATTTGTTGAATTAGCCTAGAATGTTAGAAAATCACCAAATTTGCCCAAAACATTCACAAATTTTCCAAATTTGCCTCAAACTCTTGGAAATAGACATATTTGCCCCAAAAATTTCAATTTTACCCAAAACTATCTAAAAAAGCCCCGTCTTGCACCCAAACCTTATTCGTTGTCTAAACTGACCTAAAATGGCTCTTAAGACTTTAAATTAGTATCTAAACTAAAATAATGCCTATTTCAACTTAATAATCATTCTAAATTCCTAAAAATGCATAACACAAAATAACAATGTAATCTAAATGTAACTAGACCAACTAATTACACAAGCTTTCAAATGACCGAAATGACCCAAATGCTCTAACAAATGACTAAATTGCCTTCTGCAAAACAAAAGGGCTTTTAAACTAATTTTTTCTAACCTAGAACTAAACAAAACTTAATACTCAGACAAAATTGGGTGTCAACAGTCATAAAGGAGTTCGACAAGAGGACCCTCTCTCTCCATACATCTTAATTCTTTGTGGAAAAACATTATCAAGTTATGTTGTTCATGCACAAATGACATTATAAAAAGATAATTAGGTATGTTCCCTTTGTTAACAATTTATTTCATCAATGACTGTTTGATCTAAGCTGAATTTATGGTCTACCCATTTTCTTTGTAAGAAATTACAATTGTATCATAGGGCATTTAGTCAAGAGATTAACTGCACTAAATCTGAGTGGGTACCCACCCAAAATGTTCCTTGTCAGTTTTCTGAGATGTTCAAACAAATTATGCCTTTTATAGTTAATGTAAGTTTGACAAAGTATTTGGGGTTTTCCTTTGACCATAGTATGACTAAAACTGGCTTTTACCAGTTTCTTACTGATAAAGCCTGATCAAAGCTTGATTCCTAAAAATGGAAACTTCTCAATCATGTAGGTAGACTGACTTTAATAAAATCTTCACTATCATCTTTGCCAATGTACATCATGTCTATCTTCAAAGTACTAGTTGTAAAATGCAATAATTTTTCATAAGAATTTGTTATGATTTCGTGGAATGGTACAAAAAACCATACATTTTCATAGTCAATTTTCATTATCTTTTCCCAAAAGGTATGTGCAGCTTAGGTATTCTAGACGTTCGACTCTTTAATCAGGCTTTTTTGGCTAAAAATTATTGGCAAATAGTTCACCTACCTCAAAATTTGCTTGTATCCCGCATCCTTACTTCCAGGTATAGTAGTTCTTCATGACATCCTAGGCCCCATTTGAATTGTTCCCTTATTTAGAGAAGCTTCCTTTATGGCAACAACCTTTTAATGCCTAATTTGAGATGTTTAGTTGGTTCTAGCTTTATAATTAATATCTAGAATGACTTCTGCTCCCATAATTTTTGCCTTTAGAAGCATGCTATATAAATGATCGACAACTTTAACAACTAGTCACTTTTTTAAGTGAATTAACTAATGCAGACAAATCAGGTTAGAATATGGATCTTCTTTCTTCCACATTTGATGACTAGGTTATGATGCTATTTCTTAATTGCCTTGCCCCTATCACACTAAAGCTATGCCGATCAAATTGATTTAAATCTCTTTCTGGTATTTATGACACAAAGAGAGGCTATATGGATACTTAGCTTTGATTCATTCCTTTGACATATATAAATCCTAATACATTTGACCATATTTACACTTAAATGGGCTATAGTCTGCCATTGTCCCTTACAAATTCAAATATTCTTCTGTATGTGTTATCAACATGCTTTCTTAACCACTTGTAATTTGCCTGTTAAAGGTAAGGAGGCTAACCCCACATGTGTTAGGTGTGGCATGTAAGAGGAATATATTTCCTATCTTTTTCAGCATTATCATTGCTTTAAGGATATTTGGCATTAAACTTCACCAATTCCCTTTCATGACGTATACATTGTTGAAGGTTTAGCTTCAACAACTCCTCTTTCAAAATTTCTAAAAGTTGGATTTGTCACACCTATTTGTTACAACTTTTTAGCCTATTTGGATTGAGAAACATGGCCTCATTTTCAATGGAAGACTTTTCCAAGTAGATGTTTTAATTGGTCAAAAGGAACAATTGATTCTTTCCCTCAAGAAAGTTAGAATTCTCTGGCATAAAAAAGTTAGCCATTCTATTTCTTCTTTACCTCTGTTGGCTTGAATCTAGAAATTTTTGCCTAATTTGTCTATTCTTTCCATTTTTATTGTATATGGTGTATAGTGATCATCTTCATTTAAGTTTTTCTCTCTCAAAAGGGTTTAGTTAGCCCCTGGTGTCCTTTTGCTTTTCCTCTTGAGCTTTGAGCTATTTGGAGGCCCTGCATTATGTGACTTCAAATGGAATTTCTTTAGCAACTATTCTTACTAAGTTTGTGCAAGTCTTTCATTAAACCTCAAATGAAGGATTGTAGAGCTGTGGAGTCTATCAGGAAGCTTATTTATAAACCAATAAAAGCTTATCTTGTTGTTGTTTCTTGTAACTCTGTGGATAAGACACATAAGTTAACATTATCTTTCCTTTAATTGTTTCTTTTCTTTATTCTAATTATAAAAAAATCATTTGTAATGCATGTGAGCTTAACAAAACAAATGTTGTTAAGTTAAAAAACATTCTGATCCTATCCTTTAAGCTAAAAGTACTTTTTCCCCTCATTTAAACAACTTACAAACTCTTGCATGGGTTTACTAAAAAAGCTCTTGGGCTTGTTCTTGACTTTGCTTTTAGTGTTGCACCCAAAAAGAAGCCGGGTTTCCTTGGGATGGTTTTTTTTTTTATAAAAAAATTTAAAAATTTGTCCCATATGGTTTTCCTTTCCCTAAGGGAAGTATTTATCCAATACTATTTTGAATTTTTTATTCACTTTTATAGCAAATAATATGTTAACTGCTTCTAATGAATTTAAGGAAAATAAAACTACAGCATGGATAAATTGAAAGAAAATATTGGTTGAAAATGAGGTTAGAGTTCAAGTTTGGATAATTTAGAAGCAAAAAATCTACATTGTTTAAAAAATAATGGTGGAGATTTAAAAAATAAGAAGGGGCATTTTTTGTAAAATTTTTCAAAGTGATTTACAATTAAAAAATGGTGTTAATGAAGATAAGATGGAGAAAATGGGTGAAGGGTTTTGGGAAAAGGTGTTAAAAGTGGGGTTAAAAGTAGAAGAGGTTGGCATCCCTTTTGTAAATTCCTTTAGATGAAAGGTGGGGGTGAAAGGGTAAGGTTATAAAGGATTTCTAGGCAGTAGAGTATATGTTTAAGGATAAATTTCCAATGTTGTATGCTTTAGAAAGTCACAAAAGTTGTTCAGTGAATGAAATAAGGTGATGGGAAAATAAATAGTGGACATGGAAATGGGATTTGAGGCATGCTTTGAGGGGTAAGGTTTAGAGAGATTTTATTGAATTTTTTTAGAACTTGGAGTGATATAAATTTGTTGCAAGTGAAAAAAAAAATGAGAGGATGTGGGAGGAACATTTTCAATGAGGAGATTATCTTATCTACTAGACTCAATAAAACTACAATAAGCCACTTTTGATCAAGCTCTGAGGTGGAATGCGAGGATTCCAAATAAGGAAAATATTTTCTTGTAGAAGTTACAAGACAGGTTCCCCACCAGAGTAAATTTAGTGTAAGAGGTATAATAATTTAAAAAGTTTGTTGCCCTGTACGTGATGGTCCAACAGAAACTTTGGACCATGTTATTGTTATATCTATTTGTGTGATGTCTGTGTGGGAATTGGTTTACAAATGGTGGCAAGTTGATGGAGTAATTAGGTTAAATATGGAAAAAATTTTGAATGACAAATAAGGGATCAACTCAACAAGAACCAAAGGCTAGCATAGGATGTAATGGTGTGTATTTCAGTATGGACAATATGGAAGTGAAGAAACAATTACTTTTTAAATTATTGTAGGAAATCAATTGTGCAAATGTTGGGTGAGATTCAAGCCTTGTCATTTCTATGGGTGGGGCATAGATGTTCAAAACTGAATTGTTGTTAGGTAAAGTGGTGTATCCCTAGACTTACAGCTAAAATTTGGTTTTGGCAAGTCAGATGTAAGACTGAAAGCAATATAGTGACTTGGTAAATTAACTGTATATTTTGTATTATGTTTAAAGTATTTTATTTATATAAGTTTCTATTACAATTTAAAATGGGGAAATGAAAAAACATATTTTCAGTTAACCAGCTAAAATACTAAACTAGGAATGTATAACAGTAGGCATAGGGTAGCAATCATCCCTTAGGATTCTAAAATTTTTTATTATAGTGTATATGGGTTGAACTTACATCATTATAAAAGTTAGCTGCTTAATTATAAAGAGAAGAATTAATGAGTGGCAATGATGTAGTTTTCTCTCATTGGTTTAGTCTTTGTCAAATTTCAAGAGTAAATAAGTGGCGATGATGCAGTTTTTTCCCATTGTATTATACATATACCTAGAGAGTAAGGTTTTGTGTATTAACCAGGATGTGATTATGTTTCCTATTTAAATATCGTTATGGTTAAGTTTTCTTCTTTGTTTAGGGTCATGTGTATCCTATAAAAAGACTTGTTGTGGTAAGGTTTTAAGTATAAAAAAAAATCAATATGGTGAAAAAAATAAGATGTGAGAATTTTTAAAAGAGAGAAAGGTTTGAAAGTAGGGAGAAATAGTACGATAAGCCTTTTATGATTTTCATATTTTGTACTTGTGTGAAGCCAAAATATTAGTAGGTGTCAATAGCATTTAGGTGATCCTTAGACCTGCATAAGCACTATGGGTAAACATCCACTATAGTATCTATATTTTATCTAAGTAGATTTTTTTTATCTGTGGATGTAGGCTAGTTAAGATTTGAACCATGTTAAATTTGTATGCCCATATTTGATCCTTTTTGTAGTTTTCATTCACGTGATGGACGAGTGAAATTTTGTCCTGAACAAGTGGTAATAGAGCATGTGGCACAATCTTGGCATGGTGTAGTGATTATTGGCTTTACGGCATGGTAAAGTTTTGCTTCTTTCCAATGTGGTGGAGCCTAGGGAATCATCCTATAAAAGATGTCAATACTTGGTTATAGCATGACACCAATGACTCGGTGTACCAAGTGACTTAATAGCAGCATGGTATTGAGCTCTGTATACATGTAAATATTTTGTTCATGGAATCATGTGTATTGATTTCTAGTGTTGGTGTGTGGAGTTGTGTTTGTGTTATTTTGTAGTCCTTTGTGTTTTTTGTTGTTTTCGTGTTTTAGTGATGTTTGTAATGTTCATATCTATGGTCATGGTCTTGTGTTCGTAGTGCTCATTGATATACACTTAATTGTATATATTTTCATCGTGTTTTCCCTAAGAATTTGCTTGTCTTTTAAGTCCTTTAGATAAGAATTGGTGCTTAATCGCTTCATATTTTAATTTCTTGTCATATTTCAACTCATGTGCTTGTTAGGAAGCATTTTCGTGAAGATTAGAGCTGGAATTTGAAGATTTTTTAGCTCACACACCCTAGGTCATGGGTGTGTTTGAGGCCATGCCCTTTATTTGCCTTGAATTTTTGAAGATTTTCTAGTAGACACACCCATATCATCTGTGACAAGCCTGTGTCCTCAGCACTATTGTGCCTTCAGCCATGTCTCATATTTTTATAACAAAAAATCATGAGAAACCACTAATGTCTTTAGTCAAGCCTAATTCACCCACTAATGTTTTTTGGGTGAAATAAACCACTAATGTTTTTAAGTTTGCTCAAATCAGCCTCACTCATAACTTGAACTACTAAATCTAATGGAATCTCAGTATAAAATAATAAGTTTAGTCTCTATATTTTCTATTTCTACTTCAAAAATCTTTAAAATTTGTGAATCTAACATTTCAACTACCTCATCCAAATTCAAATAAAATAAAAATAGACAAATTTCTTTCTTTTCCACCATTTTTATCTATAACCATCCTCTAGCTCCTCGTTACCTTTGCTTTCTTTCTTTAAGATACTCTTTTTCCTTTTTTCTTCCCCTCCTCGCCAAAACCCCAGGCTTGCCTCTGCAAAAGCAAATTCTTCATAAATGGAAGCATAGGTTCATGCCCAACCCAAAACCTCTCCCTCATCATCGTAATTTTTTCGCATTCCTTGCTTAAACTTTAGTGGTTTGTACCTTCTTTATGTCATCCAAATTGGGGCAGGGGCTCCCAATCATATCAAGTTGGCTGTTCAATTCCAGAATTTTAAAATTGGGTTTTTTGTTATCCAAGTGCGAGTTCAAGTAGTTGGCATAAACAAGCACAAGATCGATGTGAAACCCTTCCGCTGTGACGGGATTGGACTCCAATAAGGAGTTTTTGCTCAACCTCCAAGGTTTTCCATGACGCCTTTTCTGCAGCCAACATCAATGGGAATGTTGGAGAGGGAGCCCTTTTGGTCTAGTATCTTCTATAGGCCTTGTAGAAGTACCTCGGCTGCGTCAAGCTATAGTTGTTGTAATAGCAAAATTCAGCCCAGTCAAAGGAGGTGGCAACGAAGTTGAATTCGCTAGTTTTGCCGTTAATGAGGGATTCATTTTTATTTTTTGTTTTTATTTTCTTGGTTTGAATGGGAGAAATTGGTTGAGATGTTAGATTCACAAATTTTAGAAGTACTATGAGTAGAAAGAGAAAATCTAGAGATTAAACCTATCATTTTACATTGAGATTCCGTTTGAGTTAACGATTAAAGTTAGCCAAGTGGCCTATATAAGTCAATTCAGAAACAATAGTGGTTTATTTGACGAAAAAAAATTAGTGGGTAAATCGGTCCAATGTGAAACATTAATGGTTTATTTGTTATTTTTGCCTATTTTTATTATGACATTTCATGGCCTGGAATCCTACATGGCCTGGGTCACAACCATGTTTATGCATGTGCCCAGCTACTATCATGATTTACTTGGGATTTTTCTATATTTTAGAATGATTCGAATAGTTAATGCTGAAGAGAGTATAGAGTTAGCTTAGGGTTTATAGTAGAAGGCTGGAAGAAGCTGTTTTGGATGACTAACATCAATCGATTCACATCAAATCAAGGATTTCTTGGACCGGAAGTTATTCATAGATGAAATCTTTTATTTTTTCTAGTTTCATTTTGTTTTTGTTGTTTTTTCTTTTTTAGATGATGAGTTAATTTTTTATTCATGCTTAGATTAGATGAACCCTAAAATGATCTTGTTTCTACGACTATTTTAGTTTAATTGATTATAATATCTTATGCTCCACTTGTATATGCTTCATGGTTTATTGAATTAATGGTTGCTAGCTTGTTTATTTGATATTTTATTTCGAGCATGTTAAGCTCACCATTTGTATGTTTGATTTGATTATTGTATGGGTAGAAGGGATTATATGCAAGTCTAGAGATAGGCTGACCTAAGACCTTTAAACTAAGATTAAACCTAATTGTGCATTTTTATATAGCATTAATGCATTTTTAGGGATTTTGATTAAGAAAATATTCCAATTAATCAACATGAGGATAGGGTGTAGCTGCCTTAAAAGATTAGTTAGATTATTTTAGGAATTTTCCACAGTCTCAACATATTTGTATTTCAATTGAACTAATTCAAAAGTAGTTTGCATATGAGTTCTAGGAGAATTTGTAGCTAAGCATGGCTTTTGTTGATTGTTGATTCATTCATTATGCTTTCTTGTTGCTTTTGCTTGTCTATTCATAATAGTTGTTTAATTTTAGTTAGCTATTAGTTCTAGTACTCATCATTCTTATTTGTCAGTTAGATTATAAGAAAATGAAGAAGTAAGGTACAACATTTTAAACTATTGACTGCAACCTTGATATTTGTAATGCTACACTATGGAGAAATTGTTGCACTTGCTTTTAGTTCTCCGTGTAGGCAAAAATCTCAAATTTTTCAATAGTGTTTTGGGTCAGGACCAATTCTGCCACTAATTTTTTTTTTCCCCAAACTGCCACTAATGTTTCAAAATTAGATCAAATTGGCCACTAACCATTAAAAATTACAGGTTTATGAAATTTCAGGGTAATAATGTAATTTCTAACAAATTTTAAGGTCTTTAAGTAATTTATCATTTTTCATTTAATAGACTTCACTCCACCTTCATCGCACATGTGTCTCTAACACCTCCACTGCCAATGCCAACCATCTTCATCGTCAATTCTTGTATTCTTTTGTCACTTTTCTCGGCTGCATGCTCATCTTGACCCACCTTATACCTGAGCCAATCATCACCAATTCACTACTTTCTTTAGCGATGTTGTTGCAGCCCATCTTAAGCCCTAACCCCAACTTTGACCAAATTAATCCACTAACCTCGTGTAATAGGCTTGAGCTTCTGCTGATGGCTTGGCTATTGACCATATTTCATTTTTCCTTTTTAGTCAAACTAAGAACGGGCTTTTAATTTCTCAGTACAATTCTAGCTTGATAAAATGATAGAGAAAGGTCATACTGGTGGTCGGATGGTCGAAGATGAATGGTTTGTGTTACTGCATTTAAGGCCAGGTTTTGTGCATCGAAAAGAGCTTTGGATCAGGTGTGCCTCGAGACAAAGAGTTAGGGCAGAGACATGATAGTGAGGATGGATTGTGTCGGTGACAAAAGTGTTTGAAGTGACGGTCGCACTGGAGGTGTTGGTGAAGGTAAATTAGAGTTTGTTAAATAAAAGGATAAATTACTTAAAATTTGTTAAAAGTCACATTATTGCCCTAAAATTTTAAAACTCACAACTTTTAATGACCAGTCGCTAATTTGAGCCAATTTGAAAATATTAATGAGAATT
Organism: Aquilaria sinensis; assembly: GCA_005392925.1. NCBI lineage: Eukaryota > Viridiplantae > Streptophyta > Magnoliopsida > Malvales > Thymelaeaceae > Aquilaria > Aquilaria sinensis. The sequence goes on along the minus strand of SMDT01002891.1, from coordinate 136,410 downwards.
TGGGAGAAAAAAAATTTTAGTGGTAAATTTGGTCCCAACTCAAAATATTAGTGACAAATTTGATATTTTGCCTTCATGTGAAATTGAGAGTTTATAGTTTCGTATTTTATAGTTAGATTGGGAAGCTTTACTCATATTTATGTTGTTGTTCATAATGTTCATGTTCATAGTAAGAATTTGAGCTAAGGTGAAGATTGTTGGATATTTTGACTCAAATTTGAAGAGTATTAGTTATATACTTAAGGAGCAAGGTTTCATGTATCAATCAAAGTCGTTTTATATTTCCTAGTTAAATATATTTAGGTTTAGTTTTCCTATTTGTTTTAGAGTTTATGTGTGGCCTATATAAAGTACATTACAGTAGGATTTTGAGTATGAGAAAAAAGTTAATATGGTAAAGAGTAAGATGTGAAGAAAAGATAGAGAGGTTCAAAAGCATAGATGAGCATGACGAGAAACTTTTTGTGATTATCATATTTTATAATTGTGTGATAATAAGATATTGAGATTATCAGTATTATTTAGAGGATTTATAGACCAGCAAGAGTCCTAAAAGGTTACTTCTATTATAATCTTTATATTTTATCCAAGTGAATTTTTGTCATTAGTAGATGTACGTTAGTTGAAAGTTAAATCACATTAAATTTGTATTTGATTGTTTGATCTTGTTTATTGTTTCACTGTGTGTGATCGGTGATTGAGAAATTTTTTCCCGACAATTACAATGGTTGACTGGTTTTGTTTTTCCCAACACATAGAGCCACTATGTCAAAAAAAAAAAAAGTCAAACAAAACACAAAGCAGAGTCATTTGCTTCATCAGTTTGTCCTCATTTGTACCGAACTTTTTTTTTTTCTATTTTGAGTAAAGAATTTAAGAAAACTATTTTCTTATTCTTATTCTATTCAAAATCTAGAAAATTCTCTAAGTGAAATTTTAAATTCACACCAAAAATTGAGAAGTTAGAATTTAATTTGCTGAACTAGGGCTTTTGGTTTTAATGAGGACATGAGTTAAATGAGGTCATAGGAATTTCAGAATAATCATTAGCTACGAGAATTGTTGTTAAATTGATTGATTATTTTTGTGTGTGAGGCAAAGATTCGGATCTGGCAAGTAATGGAAAATTCAGATTTGGTGCTCATAATAATTTGTTTCAACTATTTGATTTGTAACTAAAATTATTTGGCTGCCTTATTAGTTCCAGTCTAGATTCAAAATTTGATGATTTCAGAGATTTTAATGAACGTCATGTTAAACTTTAAGTTATAAAATTTTGAAGTAATATATTGTTATTTATGTTGTTTTAATTTTATGTTGAAATAAAATCATATTTTTAATATAAATATATTAGTGTGGCAGCGATACAGGTAGAGTTAAGTAGAATTAGTTAAACTTCTACCTTTCTTATGACTATACGAGTAAGGGTGTATTCAAGTTTGGGCAGTTAAATTCAGAAAAGTTAGGGTACATTTTGACATTCCTGCAATGATGATTGAAATTGAGGTCCAACCATCGAATGAAGGAGTTTTGAGGAGTAAGGTACAAAAATAATAAATGTATGAATTAGGTGATGAGATTGACCATTTATAAAACAAAATCTAAAAAAATAAATTTTGAATATCAAATTCTTACCAGTGCAACGCGCAGGGACTTGCGGATTAAAGCCACCATTTCTTGCATTGCGGCTTTCCTGCTCTGGACTGGGATCTTCAATCATCCGATGGAACCGAATTTGGAGGAAGCTAATGGGACGGAGAAAAGTGTGGTGGGAACGGGAACGGGAAGGAGTGGAAATTAATCAACGGTGACATTGACTACTCAAAATATTCAACGAATAGCTGAAAACTTTATTTTGTTCAATTACGGCTCCAAGTATTCAAACCGTGTGATATTAATGAACATAACAGTTTATGATGACTACGGTAGTACAGAAACACATGAGTTCCTTCTAATATTCAAGTATGAATGGTTGAAGCTTTGAAAAATTTAAGTGAGTCAACTAAAATTATGAGCCCTTAATTGCTCTTGTTTGAACAATTTAAGCTTTTAATCTAACGAAATAAAAGTATCAAGGCTTTAATTTGACTTTTGGTACGAAGTTCAACTCCGTGAAGGTCAAAAGCGAGCTGGAAATAAGAGAAGCTTGTAGAACGAAACCACGTGACAATGACATAGCCACATCTTCATTTAGGACTCTGTATTTTATGGACAGAGAATTTATATCTTATGGACATATTCGTTACGAAAGAAATGGCTTGGATTTTCCACCCACTCAACCATCAGTTTTACGCTATTAAATTATGTTGACTAGGAATATTAATCCTTGAACAAAGACGTAGGTTAATCCAGTCCTCAGATTTTAGATACTAAGATACTTTGCTCATTTAAATTATTAACTCAGTGGACGTGCCATCATGTGACATTAACATAGTTAAGTTTGAAAATGCAAAGCCATCCAATTATTATAATTTACATTTTTAGGCCCCAAATTATAAAAAGGGTAAACAACACCTTTCGTCCTTAAACCGAGACTCATGTTTTGTATTTATTTTGAAACTATAAAACTTTACACCATTTATAATTTAACTATGAAAATGTTACACGAATTGTTCTACCGTTAATTACAACTGTTAAAATGGATGAAAAATAACGTTAAAAACTAGTTTTAACTCTAAAAAACTTTCCATTTGTCATAGAAACCTTAAAACATTTATATTTTATAGTAAAACCATTTGTCTCGTCGTAACTTTCACCTCCACTCCTTCACCCCTCAAGACCGTCACCTCTGCTATGGTTGGCGCTTACCTGCCACTATCACGTCCCTATCCCAATGCCGACATCCCATGTCGCATCCATCACTAATGATTAATCAAGGGATAAAGGGAAACAAATGGCTGAGACTCTTGACACAATAACACAGTCTTTTTCCTCATCGATCGTCGTTGTCTTCTATTGCCAACTCGTCATTATGGATGGTATACTACTTACCACAGGTAAGCAGTACGCGGTACAAATGTTTTAATATTTTATCATTTTTTCACACGAACTATGTGGTATACCACGTCATTTCACGATATTTTACATACTGATAACTTCTTATGTACATTTTGCCTAAAAACCACAGTGTACCGCAAATATTGTGAGGTGCATACTGCAATATTTTATTTTTTGCGGACATGTGTGAAATATTTTTTTTCATTATTTTAAATCAAAATATCATACATAAATATATAAAATAGTAAAATATAATTAATACACATATTTTAACATAAATATTTACTTTTATTTTTTGGTTACTTTTTCTTTTACTTTTGCTTTCTTTTTTTTTTGGGTATTAGAAAATGTATTGTTATTATTAAAGTATTGTTTCTTTTTTTTCTCTTGTATCAATAAATTAGTTTCTTTTCTAAGTAATATTTATTTTTCTCTATATATAATTTTTTTTATGTTTTTTGTATAACAAATATTTGTTATCATATATATTTTATTTATATTTGACAAATTATAATCAGAAAAATTAGAATACATAGAAAGATGTTCAAAAAACTTTATTTAATTTTTTTTAATCTTAAAACAATATTTTAACATTAATTTTTTTTTTGTGAAAAAGTAATGATATGTAGTATAGTATGCCTTAAAAATATGAGATGCGGTATACCTAGTAGTAACGATATTTAATACCTTGCTCATCGCACTCTCATGTCGATTTAGTGTCTTCATCTATAGTGCTCTACCGTCGCACTCCGATCTTGCACATCACCATCCTCTATTGTCATTTCCCTTCAATCCCACCTGGACATCTCTCTTCAATCACACTCCAACATCATCGTTTGTCTTTGATTGAGCATTGCCAAAAGAAGACGACAATTTATAATCGCACTTCACTAGATAAAGATGATCGTGCATCTTCGAAGGAAAATGACCGTCGATAATTTGGTAGGAAAATAGGGAAGGTAGGCCCACAAATGGGGAAGTTGGCTTCAAATCAATGACAAAGGACGTGAGAATCGAATAGGTAATGAAAAGGATGGCGGCAGTTATAGATGAAGGAAGGCAGTCAGGAGAATGTGGTTTTAGTGTAAAATGTAAAAGTTTTGAGGTTTCTATAACAAATGGAAAGTTTTTAGTTGTTAAAACTAGTTTTTTTTCTTTTTTTTCATCTATTTTAACAGTTGCAATTAACAGCAAGACGATTAGTGTAACATTTACATATTTAAAGGATAAATGGTGTAACATTTATTAGTTCTCAGATGAATCCGAAACATGGATTTTAGCTTAGGGTGACGGGTGCTTTTCACCCTTATAAAAAAAACACACGCACACATAAATTTAGGGACTTTTACTTTCTTCCCTGCAATTGAACTTGTTCATCCCATCTTGCTACACTGCTCACATAACTATTGTTGCCAAAAGGAGCAGGTGTTTAATTGTTGGCGCAAGTGCAACAAACAATTGGTGAATTAGTTGCTTTAAAAATTTTAACAAAATCAAAATTTATAACTAAATTCGCTTAATTAAGGGTAAATAACAATCCTATGTTTTGGATTTATCCTAGAACTATAAAATGTTATATCATTCATCCTCTAATTTTAAAAATATTACACTATCTGTCCTGTCGTTAATTGTAATCGTTAAAATGAACAGAAAAAAGTAAAAAAAACTAGTTTTAAACCTTGAAAACTTTTTTTTTGCCTTAGAAACCTCAAAACTTTTATATCTCATAATCAAACCACCTTCTCCTTACTGCCCTCCCTTTTCTCCCTTCCTTCATCGTCTATCCGATTCTCGCATCCTCCGTTGTCGATTCCAAGCCTCCTCCCTCTCATCTCAAATCATGAATCCCTATAAAATTTAGGATTACCCCTTCTACGATTTGGGCCCATCCAATCAAATCATCCACTCCCAACTACCGAATAACCTGCTGGACCTATTCTTCTTCTGCTCCTCTTCCTTTGTTGTCTACTCGCCCAAACACACCACATTCAACAACAAGGATAAAACCAACCCCGTCAATCTTGCCACCAAAATTCTCAATCAGCCTTTGGGCTACATTAGCTTGGAGCCCTTCAGCTCCTCACAGTTCTACACATTTAACCTAAAGCCCTTCATTTCCTCATAGTTCTACACCTTCAACTTGAATCCCTTCATGTCCTCGTAATTCTCTACACTGGCCAAGATCTGCGATGTCAAAACGGCAGATGTGCTCAAGTTATGGCCTGCCATATGGAAGGGCCGAAACTGTTGGTCAGAATAGCAACCTTAGTAAGCAAGAAACAACAAAGAACTCAATGCACTGCTTTATTCCATCATTAACAACCCTGTTTATAGGCTCTTTTAAGTAACGTAAACAAACTGACTTTGCTAGAAAATAAGAAACGATCTTCAGTAACTTAAGGCCTAAAAACTCTGATTATTGGACCAAGTCATCCTAAATATCAGTAGCTTCTCCAACTGTCTTCAACGCTGACTTGTACTCTATTCAACTTTGTGCCACGCTGGATTACTCACGTCAACACTCCCCCTTGATCCAATGTGGCCAATATTCAGTCTCTCCCGTAAACTAACAAATTTTGACAGTGGCAAAGCTTTAGTGAACAAGTCTACCATTTGATCCTCAGTTTTGCAAAACTCAATCTTAACTTCTTCTTTGCTCACAAGTTCTCGAATGAAGTTATGCTTTACTTCAATATGCTTCGTTCTCCCATGTAGGATAGGATTTTTGGACATAGCTATTGCTGAAAGGTTGTCACAGAATACCACAGTTGCGCCGTGTTGCTTCTGGCCCAAATCACTTAACAATCTTCTCAGCCAGACACTTTGACACGCAGCTATATTGGCAGCAACATACTCTGCTTCGGTTGAGGAGAGTGCAACAGTACTCTGCTTCTTGGAGAGCCATGAGATAGGTCCTGAACCAAGATTGAAGCAATTTCCACTAGTACTTCTTCTGTCTTCTTCACTGCCAGCCCAGTCACTGTCCGAGTAGCCTTGTAGATTGAGGTCTACATCCCTTAGATACCAGATGCCATAGCTCTTTGTTCCAGCAATGTATCTTAATATCCTTTTAGCTGTCCCATAGTGATGCCTTGTAGGATTCTGCATGTATCTTGATATCATGCTTACAGCAAACATGATATCTGGTCTAGTATGCGACAAGAAAAGCAGCTTTCCCACCAGGCTTCTGAATTTCTTTGCATCTGCTAGTTGACTCCCATCTTGGGTAGTGAGTTTTTCACTTGCATTCATTGGAGTGGTTACTGACTTGCATTCATCCATATTAAACTGCTTCAAGAGATCACCAGCATATTTTCCTTGTGACAGAAAATACCTTCTTCAGTGTGTTGAACTTCCAAGCCGAGAAAGTATTTGAGCTCCCCCATATCAGTCACTTCAAATACTGCCATCATTGCCTTTTTGAAGTCTATGATAAGCTGAGATGAAGACCCTGTATAGATCATATCATCCACATATAAACTTACCATAACAACTTGACCTTCTCTTCCTTGTTTGACATACAGGGTAGGCTCATTTGGACTTCTCTGAAATCCATGAGTTTGGAAAAACTCATTAATTTTGCTGTACCAAGCTCTGGGCGCTTGCTTGAGTCCATATAGTGCCTTTTTGAGCTTGTAGACTTTCTCACCTTCTTCTAACTTCTCGAACCCTTGAGGCTGTTGAACATAAACTTCTTCCTTCAAGTCTCCATTTAGAAATGCAGACCTGACATCAAACTGATAAATCTTCCACTGATGGCTGGCTGCAACAGCAAGAATCATTCTCACTGTCTCGAATCTGGCAACAAGTGAGAATGTTTCTTGGAAGTCAATTCCTTGTTCCTGTGTAAATCCTCTTGCTACAAGCCTAGCCTTGTATTTTTGTACTGATCCATCAGAATGATATTTAATCTTGAAAATCCACTTGAGACTTACTGCCTTTTTTCCTGGAGGCATCTCGGTCAACTCCCATGTTCCATTCTTTTCGATACCATCCATTTCAGCCTCCACAGCTTCTTTCCAGACTTCATTGTTTAAGGCAGCGTAAGCATCTGTTGGTTCTTCTATGAAAAGTGCATAAGTTGAAGAGTAGATATCACTCAGGGATTTGGTCTTCATTCTACTGCTCTCAGGAGATGAGTCTTCAGAGGACGTTGAGTTTGATGTCTCAAAAGGAGTCACTTCTCCAGATGTGTCTGGAATTTGCTCATCAATTGCTTGAACTGGTTCTTCTTCCAAACTCATACTTGTGCCCCTTTTTTTGTGTTGTTCCATCCCAGCTTAAGTTCTCATCAAACTTAACATCCCTGCTAATTACAATATTTTTTGTTTCTGGATCAAACAGCCTATATGCTTTTGAGTTAAGACTATAGCCCATAAAGATATATTTTCTGGATTTGTCATCTAACTTTGTTCTACCAGCAGGAACTAGAGCATAACATACACATCCAAAAACTCGTAAATGAGTTACTGATGGTTTTGAGTCATACCATGCCTCATAGGGTGTTTGATTCCACACAGCTTTTGTAGGAGACATGTTGAGGAGATAAATTGCCACAGCAACAGCTTCTGCCCAGAAATCATTTGAGAGTCCTTTAGTCTTAATCATGGTTCTTGCCATTTCCACCACTGTTCTATTCTTTCTTTCCACAATTCCGTTTTGCTCTGGTGTGTAGGGCGCTGTAAGTTCCCTTTTAATGCCTTGTTCTTCACAAAAGCTGTCAAATTCTCTTGAGCAGAATTCTCCTCCTCTGTTTGTCCTTAGCACCTTCAGACTTTGGTTGCACTGCTTTTCGACCAAAGGTTTGAACTTCTTAAAGTGTTCAAACACTTCAGACTTGTGTGTGAGGAAATAAACCCAACACATTCTTGAAAAATCATCAATGAAGAGTAAAAAATATCTGCTACCAGCATGTGATTCAGTCTTCATTGGACCACATAGGTCCGCATGGACTAATCCAAGCTTCTGATCTGCCCTTTTAGCTTTACCTTTAGGAAAAGGCTTTCGTGTCTGCTTTCCCAATGCACATCCTTCACAAATTTTGTCAAGTTCCTTAACAGTAGGCAATCCAGTCACCATTTCTTTGTTGGCTAACAGCTGCAATCCTTGAATATGAAGGTGTCCATATCGTAGATGCCATCTTTCTGCTAAGTTCTCTTTGTTCTCAGCCATGAAGCACTGATTGTTTGTTCCAAACTTGACAGGAAACATCTTGTTGTCAGTCATGTTGGCCTCCAGCACTTTTTCGCCTGTAGCTGTCTTGATACAGCAGGATCCTTTCTCAAATATCACTGAATACCCATTAGATATCAGTTGTCCCACACTAATAAGATTGTGTGCAAGACCAGGAGCATATTGCACATCTTTAATCATTTTCTCCTTTCCATCTAAATGAATCAAAACAGTCCCTTTGCCTTGTATCTGGACCTGTTTGTCGTTGCCCAACCTGACTTGGGCCTTGTAGGTCTCATCCAACTCCTTAAACTTTTCCTTTACTCCTGTCAGGTGGCTTGAACATCCACTGTCCACGTACCATACTTCTTGAGACTTCAAGTTTGCTTTTTCACTTGTCATAAACAAGTAATCTTCAGAGTCTTCTTCTTCCTGAGCAAATTTGGCCTGCTCCTCTTTGTTCCAACATACCTCTTCTCGATGCCCAAATTTTTTGCAAAAAGTACATTGGACTGGCCTAGTCCTGCCACGGCCTCTTCCTCTAAAATTTGTTCTTCCTCTACCTCTGAATTGAGAAGTTTTGCTTCTCTCCTCCTGAACTTCAAAGGCCTGCTCTTCATCTTTAGATGCTGACCTATTCATCCGGGCCTCATGAGTTTGTAAAGACCCCATCAACTCATCAATGGAGAGCATTGAAAGGTCCTTGGATTCTTCAATGGCTGCTACCACATGATCGAACTTGGGGATCAGACTTCTCAGAATCTTGCTAACCACTGTCTCATCTTTAATCTGGTCACCATATGTTCTCATTTGATTGACAATTGTGGAGATCCTTCCCATATAGTCTTGCACCGATTCTCCATTTTTCATGAGGGCAGTTTCGAAGTCCCTTCTCAGCAGCTGTAGCTTTACAATGATGACCTTAGCCGAACCCTGGAATTCAGTCTTCAGAGTTGTCCATGCTTGTTTTGCTGTGGTTGCACCAGCAATTCTTGAGAATATTGATTCGTCTGCTGCTTGTTGGATAAGAAAGAGCGCCTTGGCTTCTTTGTTCATTGTTTCTCTTGTAACTTCATCTTGTGAGGTTCCTTCATTGACACCTTGATCAACGAGATCCCACAGATCTTGGAATCTAAATAAAGTTTTCATTTTATACTCCAATATTCATAGGAGTCTCCTTTGAACAAAGGAATTTGAGGTTGAGACACGTTTACTAACGTGTTTGCAGCATTGCCGTTCGCCATTATAGTTGCTTAGTAACAGAGATTTGCCAAAGGTTGCAACCTGGCTCTGATACCACAATGTTGGTCAGAATAGCAACCTTAGTAAGCAAGAAACAACAGAGAACTCAATGCACTGCTTTATTCCATCATTAACAACCCTGTTTATAGGCTCTTTTAAGTAACATAAACAAACTGACTTTGCTAGAAAATAGGAAACGATCTTTAGTAACTTAAGGCCTAAAAACTCTGATTATTGGACCAAGTCATCCTAAATATCAGTAGCTTCTCCAACTGTCTTCAACGCTGACTTGTACTCTATTCAACTTTGTGCCACGCTGGATTACTCACGTCAACAGAAACAAGGATATCGCCTATTTGACCGACCATTGAAAAAGAATGAATTAGAGCAAAAAGAATACTATACACAACGATACCTCCTATACATGAAGTAACTGAAGCAAAAAGAATGTTATGCACAACGATACCTCTTCTACATGAAGTAACTCAGAGATGTTTTTTTTCTTGATTTGCCTTCCTGGTACAAATATTTCCACTGTAGAAGCTCATTTATATTTGCTGACTCTGATGACACACTTGCGTACACCTGATATAAAAAGCACACGAGGGAAACAAGAATTTGGCATAAACTTGCTCGACAACTCCACAAAAAAACGTGTCACTCTACTCACACTTTATCTTTAAAAGTCAAACTCATCATTTGAAACACACATACACACACACACACAAATACATTCTATTACACATATCCACGCATATATCAATGTAGAACAAAAAGGATCAACACTGATCTGCCTAATATAGTTCAAGGCAAGACAACCATGCTTAACCTTTTCTACAGCGCCAATCCATTCAAACCAACCATGGAAGGCAGACTACAATAATTTAGCACTTTGCAGTTTGCACATATATCCCAAAAATAGTGTTTGATCACTTGTCAATCATATACCACTAACTACAAAAGACATGGCAGAGCTCAATTTTTTGTACATTGAATTAGGTGTTTTATACATTTATATATAAACCACCAAAATACTGTTTTTTTTTAATTCCTTACAGTTTTGAGAATGTGGTTTGATAATGAGATATAAAAGTTTTGAGGTTTCTAAAACAAATGAAAAAATTTTAGAGGTCCCTACTAGTTTTTCATTTTATTTCCATCTATTTTAATGATTGCAGTTAACAACAAGATAAATGGTGTAACATTTTCATAGTTAAAAGACAAATGGTGTAACATTTTTTATTATCGAGATGAATCCGTGACATGGCTCCTAGTTCAGAGATGACGGGTGCTATTTACCCCTTAATTAAATATCAATTATCAACCAAGTAAAGAAAAACATAACATACAAAGTGATAAGAGACTCGATTTGTAGAGATTCCACTCCACCAATCATAGTGTACATCTTTTTTCTAATTTAAGCATTTAAAACATTTCTCTAAATTTCTAATTTAATAAAATAACCAAATGTCAGTTAATAAACTAGCAACATAACATTATTAACACTAGATCAAGCCATCAAAACATTGAAACAAATCTAGATTGTTCATAGTAATCAGCTAATCGTGATACCATCAAGCACATATCTTCAAAAAATAATAAATACTCCCTCCATCCCATATTCTTTTCACCATTTGACTTTTTCATATAATTTGACTTGAATTTATTTATATCACTTTTTGTTAGAAAAAATTTTAAAAAAATATATTTAGAAACTATATGTCTTGATTTATTATTCTTATATAAAAGTTCTTCATTTATATACTAAAATGTTAAAAATAAAAAATCATAGATTAATTGCTGAAAAGTGAATGGTACAAAAAATATGGGACGGATGGAGTAATTTAGATATACCCATCAAGCAACCAACATATCACAAATAAGTAACTCAATAATAAAAAATAACCATTGAAAACCAACAATATTATCATATTTGATATTTAATCTCAGATATTTTTCATTGTGCTCCAATTTTCTTCTTTTCATGTGCGCAAAGCTTTGTGTATAATCATTCCTTAATTACTTCATGCTTTAGTTTTTTTTAACATCATATTCCATGCTTTAGTACCCAACAACAAATCTCAAGTTTTGATCTTTGGTACCTCCATGAGAGTTTACTTTAACATGTTTTATTCCTTTAAGAGCCCATAACCAACTTGAAATTTTAGATTTCTAGTTTTGCAAGTACTCCCTCCGTCCCACATTCTTTGAAACAGTTGACTTTTGGCCATAGTTTGACTTGAATTTATTTATATTATTGGTTGTTAGAAAAAAAATTTAAAAAATATATTTAGAAACTAGAGGTCTTTATTTATCATTTATATAGAAATTATTTTTTATTTATATACTAAAAACTAAAAATAAAAAATCATAGATTAATTGGTAAAAAGTGAGTGTTTCAAAGAATATGGGACGGAGGGAGTATATGAATAATGACTTTCTCTATGAACACCATATAACATGCAAAAAGTGGGCTACTCATGGATGATGATGATACACCCATCAATCTATTTTCAAATTTTTGATTGGGGAATTAGCCAACTAGTTTTTTTTAAATAAAATTTTCAACTTGTTATTAGTCAAGATTTAACTACAATTCTATAAAAACATGTATCATAATTATAAGGAATATACTACTTAAAATATGAATGGTGAATGCTGTCACATTTCAAAGGGTATAAATTTATCGAAAAATCTGTTAAGTTTTTTGTGATGATTTGCATAAATATTTATTTATACCATAAAAAATAAAATGGCTATAGAAACTGATACTTTTGATTCGATGTTTTTTTTTTTTTATAGAAAGCATCATCAAAATCTCATTCAATTAGAAAGATCAGAGGCAACAATGGCCAACAAATATGGTGAAAAGCTCTCCAACCACAGCATAAAATCATCATATAATAAAGTAAAATGGGTTAAAAAATGAGCCGATTGGTTTCAGTTCCTTGGCATGTGCGAGACCTGCCACCCTAGCAGCTTCCCCAGACGACTCCTGATTTCTAGAATGCAGCTGAAAGCCTCCAGCACCCCTACTGAAGCAGACGTAATTGCTTTTGCCACTTCTACTACATCCACTTCCACCATGAGCTGATCTGCTCCAAGATCCCTGGCCAGGTTCAAGCCCTCTAAACATGCTAAAGCCCGGCCATAAAATGCCTCATCCAGACCCAACTTTCTTGCAGCCAATGCTGCCTTTACCTGCCATCGCAGACCCGTACAATTACTCTAATACCCAGTGTACCCGCTACCCTAACTGGCGCGTTAGAGTTCAGCTTCCACCATCGTACTGGAGGCTTCATCCAACTAGGTTTCTCCCTAACTGAACTAGATAAGCTATGATGGCAGAACACATCATTAAAATGCTTCTAACACTGCCGTTCAATCCACTCTACAGTTTGGGCAGAGCCTCTGTGGATTTTAGAATTCTGATGGTGCTAGATTACAGCAGCCGAAATAAGAAAGTTCAGCCATTTAGGTTTCATCACACTATCAGTAATATGTAAAAATCATTCTCCCACCAAATGATCATTTAGCTCTAACACAAAGTAAAGATATTTGGCTTGCTAAATCGATACCGTGAATGGGCAGTCTCTAAGTACATGCAACATGGATTCAAATGCCTGAAGGCACATTAGGCACCTAGTATCTTGCACGATCTTCCTAAAGGCCAAATTCTCCCTCGTCTACAAAACATCATGTGCGATTCTTCATGGGAAAAGTTGTTGTTTCTTCAGGACTGGTGCAACCAAAATCTTCTTCCATAATCTGCCATCCACCCTGGGTATTGGCCTAATCAACTGTTGCTCCTTCATGTACACCCGATAACCACTCCAAACATATTAGATGCCATCATTGTTAAAGTGTCAAATAAGCCTATCCTCCTGATGGTCTGGTGATAGTGGCAAGTGATGAATAAGTTTAACATCTTCTGGCCTAAATTTTTGACAAAGAAAAGGCAAATTCTAAGTCCTCAGGCATCCATATTGTAGCTGTCCAACATAAGCATCCATGTCTAGGCCTTGGGGAGGGGTGGCCAGCATAAACAAGTCTGCCTTTAGAAGCCACGGATCCCCCCAAATTTTTATATTTTCACCCATGCCAACTCGCCATCAGAGTCCCATTAACAACACCTATCATCCTACAAAGATACTTTGCCATATGTATAAAGCATTAGATTTGTTGCTAGCCTCTAAGAAAGACAATGTAGGAAAATATTTTGTCTTCACAATTCTAGAACACAATGATGTATTATTTGTAAGCAATCTCCAACCTTGCCTAGCTAGCATAGCTCGGTTAAATGCGGAGAGGTTTCGGAAACCCAATCCTCTACCCGTTTTGCTCGGACTCAGAGAATCCCAGCACATCCAATATAGCTATTTTTTTCTTCTTCCCATGGTTCCAAGAGAACTTTTTCATGACCACCTGTAGCTTCTCACAAAAAGTATACAGGATAAGGAAAACACTCACGGCATAAGTTGGTAAAGACTGTGCCACAGCCTTAATAAGGATCTCCTTACCGGCTCTAGATAGGATTTTAGAGTACCAGGCTAAGACACACCTACAAATATGTTCCTTCAGAAATTTGAAAGCTCCTTTCATTCTAATTATACCAGTCTCAATCGGCTCTTCTGAATCTACTTTTAATGCAGATAAATGAATGATGTCAAAGAAATGGGTAATGGTGACACCTAAGGCAGTTAAGGTCTGTTTTTTCAACCATGATTGGGGTCATGTTAAACGAAAGCAAGACCGAACTATTAAGAGTTCTGATGACGAGGTGCTGATTGATGATGAGGCATGAATTATTTTTGGTTTCTTATTTTCACTCTTAGTTTGTATTTGATCTGACTATGTTGCTAAGAATAGATTCTATCCTGGTTTTTCTTTTTATATATATTTTTTTATGTAGAATGTTTTACCGTTTTTTCATGTAAGACATGTCCCAATTCTTGTAAGTGTCATTAGACTATTTAATTAATAAAATTTATATCAGTGATGGTGTTTCTTCTATAAAATATTTCTACTAGTTAATTTATTTTAAAAGAAAAAATGGCCTAGCCTAACCCAAACCCATGCTAACCTAGCCTGAGACCAAGTATTGCCCATGACCTAGGCCTGACCATACCCAGCCCCATGCATCTTTACCTTAGGGGCCACATCTGTCACTCAAAAGTTTTTGCAAATATAGCCTCTATACTTGGGGTTTAAGGACAATTAACTGCTTCAACTTTAACTTGATCTCATTCAATCATCAAACTTCAAAAAATGCTATTGTCAACCATTTTAAACTATCACATGAAATTACATGCTCCAACCTCCATTCACATTAATCATGGATCGGGATGTGCAGCGGATAATTTTTCATTAGGGAGGTGAAAATAATTAACATGACACATGCAACAGAAAAAATTAATGTTAAGTGGAAATTTTTATTTTAATTTATATTTTTCAACTCGACATGAATTTTTTTTTTGTCTCTAAATTCATATAAGAGGAATTTTTTAGTTTTTCGTAATTATATTTGGGACTTGATTTACGTATAAAAAATTGCATCTATAAATTTATAAAAGAATTAAAATTATTCGGAAGCATCATTACAACTCTACAAGGAAAGAATATATTATTACGTATTATTATTGTAGTTAAGAGATGGAGAATGCCAATTTTTTGGATCCGGATGCAACTGAACTAACTTATTTGTGACACTATGTAAAAAGTGCGAAGGTTGGAGCCGAACTCTGAACCTTTTGTAAATGTCCCTTGAGCCTTAGCCATTATAGTAGAGGGATTTGGACTAAAATGATGTTTTAAATTGATAATAAATTTGGAAACAGACTTATTGAGAGAAGATTTTATTCAAATAAAAAAAACTAAAAAATTTCAAATAAATGATTATTTTGATTTGAAACGAATTAAGAAAAGAACGTCCATTTTAGTTGGCACTTAAATGTTGCAAATGTTAAATGTCGTTTGAAAATGGAAAAATTATATTATTACTACTATATTCTAAATATCAACATTGGTATTGTTGAGTGAACAGTAACTTGATTTTGGGGCATGGTTCAACCGTTTTTTTTTGTTTTTTTTTTGTTTTTGCTATTTTAGGATACGATTTACTCTTTTTTTTTTTTTGTTTTATCTCATTTCATAAGGCGCTTGCCTTTATGAGGGCCTAGGTTGCAATTTTGCCAGTTTTTGTCTGTCTCACATTTTTTCCAATTAAAACGTGATTTCATTCCTTAACTTTCTAATTTTTTTTCTTTTTTGGACCTAAGTTACGTCCGTATTATATTTTAGCCCCTCAATTTTATAACTATTTAATTAAGTCTTCTATTTATTCTCTTGGCCCACAAGTTTTTCTTTTTATTGTTTTTTATGTATCATCTTCTAAAGTAAGACATTGGTGACCATAATTTATTTATTTATTTTTTAGTTAAAATTTGTTTATATTTTAGTTAAACCATTTTTTATCTTCATTAAGTCAATTTTTAAATCCTTAACACATAAAGTTTTTCCTTGTTTTTTGTCTTGATCCTAAATTTTTTTATTGATTTTCTTTATTGCTGTTTTCTAAAATGAAGCTTTAATCATTATTTCTATTATTATTCTTTCATTATTGATTATTAAGATTTGTAGCATCAATTATTTATTTCAAACTCTATAGTTTAATAAAGCAATTTGGTCCATAATTGTTAAATTTGAGAGTAAATTTTTTTAGATAAATTTTTCATTAATATTAAAAATTAGATTTTATGTTAATAGCAGATGAAAATTTTTATTGAATTGTTTTTAATTAACAAACCAAATATGCATTGTTTCGAAGCATGTAACCTGTTTTATGTAGCACTATTATTATTAAAATTTATTTCAAAAAATATTCACTACAATGTGCGGATCACCAAATCTCTAATTTGTTCTCTTGGTCTCTATTTTTTTTTTTCATTTTTTGTATTGTTTTCTAAAACAAAATATTGGTAACCATGATTTATTTCTATTATGTTTCTGGTAGTAGCATTTTTTACTCCAGCCTCCACTTAGCAATGTGTGAACATTATTTTGTTCCAAAATTACAAAGGCTGAAACTTGAAAGCATATTTTTTTGTTGTATTAAGTCTCTATGTCTTTCCATGAATTTATGCAATAATCATATGAACCACTATAACGCATGGCTTTCATGCACCTCATACTATATTCTAAAGAAGTAAAAGTTTATACTATTCATCAATAGAAGTTTTCAACCATGGCCTTTTTTTTTTTTTTTTTGCTTCTTCCAACTTATGGTCAAACCCACTTTTTGGTATCTAAATTTTTCACGTCTACCAAAATGCTCCCCCATTTTTGCTTGTTGTAGCTAGCTAGACAGTAGACCATTTGCTGATGGTGATATTATTGTCACATAATAAAAATTAGGAAATATTACTAACCATAATAAACATTTCAGGGACCCAAGAGTATTTTGTCCCTTTATTACACACTTCCCCCACCGTTTCAAATTTGTTTTACTCTCCTAAGAATGGTCCCACCGTTTCAAATTTGTTTTACTCTCCTAAGAATGGTCAACTCTCTTCTTTAGTCCCTAGACATAACATTTCTACCATAATGCTCCCCAACTTTCATGATCTATCATAATCCTTTTTTTTTTTTTCCTTTTGCTAATCAAAATTTTTTTATATACTAGAAGTTAAAGGGTTTTAAGGAGAAGGGAAGAGGGCTTATCTTGATCCCTGGTTGCAGGTGTGGTAGCCTTTTAGATACTAGATATAAACTTTTAGGAAATTAAAAATTTTGATGGCATATTTAAATTTAAGATCATAAAACCTTAGATGAAAGTGAAGGACATGCTTTTATTAACCATATTAAATACCATTTTTTTTCGCATGATTTGATTTAAATTTTTAATTAGTTGAAATAAATTCACACTTTTCATAATATATGAGTGCGTTACACAGGTTTGATTTGAAGTTTTAATTAGTTGAAATAAGTGAACAATTTGTATTATGCTTGAGTGCACGATTCTTAAAATATTTTACTTTATCACTAATTCATTAGTAAGCAAAAAATCTAGAAAACCTATGCATATATATTATGTAATGTTATCCTATACTATGAACACCAAAACTTTTTTTTTCTCTTAATGGTTTTATTGAATTGATTAATAGAATTGCTTTAATTATTTTTTATTTGTTATCTTTAATGCTCTTTTGATACAATATAAAGACATATTCAGTTGACCACTTTATGTGCTTATAATTATTTACACTAAGATTTTACTTAATGTCAAGGTAAGTCTTATCCTTTTACACTGTTCCATCAATTATTTACATTGATTTTATTAACTCACATACCTCACTTATTTCTAAATGTTGTAGGGTTTTCATTGTTCATCATTAAAGATAAACAGTTTTTTGTTTTTTTGCTTTTGCCTTTTTCCCCCCCTTTTCAAATACAATTGACCATTCCTTAAGTTCGATTCCATTTTCACATGGTGCTCACATTTTGTAAGGTCCATTTTGCAATTTCTCCAGTGTCAGATTGTCTGGTTAAATGTTTATTTAATCCCTAAGCCTCTACTCTTTTCCATGTTAGCCCCTATTTTCCATCCATCTTTTATTTTGGTCCCCAAATTTAATAAATATTTAGCCAGATTCTTTCTATTTATTCTCTTGGTCCCCAAAATTTTTATTGTTTTTATGTACTATAGTGTAAAGTAAGATATTAGCTATCATAATTTATTTATTTTTGTGTTAAGCCATTTTTTTACATTCATTAAATCAATTGTTAAGCCTTTAATATCTAATATTTTCCCATTTTCTGTCTTGGTTCAAACTTTTTTTTGTTGCTTTTCTTTAATTTTTTTACAAAATAAAACTTGAATCATTATAATTTGCCTACTTCTAGCTATGGCTCTAATTAATTCAGCTTTAATTAATTTATTTCTTTTTTATTTTTTTATTAAGTTAATCGTTAAGTTGTAAATTTATTAACATAAATTAAGCACAATTTTATGTTTCAATCATATTATTTTATTATTCATGACTGCATTTTGCAATATGAATTGTTCTCTATGGTTAAAATAATTTGGTCTATAATTGCTAAAATTGAAAGTAAATTTTTCTAAATAAATTTCTAATTGATATTAAAAATTAGAATTTAAGTTGACAAAAGAGGAAAATTTTTAGTGAACTATTTTTAATGAAAAAAATATGCATTATTTCAAAATACATATGATGTTATGTTTCTATTTACCTAATTTCAGTCATTGTTCAGGTTAGTTCGGCTTTAATCAATTTTTTTTCATACTTTTTAATTATTTATTATTTAATTTTTTTGTGCTAAATTTATTGTAAAAAATACCCGCTACATCGTGCAGGCCAACATACCTCATATTACACTAATATTCTAAAGATGAACAATTGGTTACTGTGGTTTTGGGCCTAATTTAGCCTACTTCCTTATACCAGGCCCACAATGGACAAACACCATTTCTTGTCTCTTCATATTTGTGTTCGCCCCCTTTGGTCCCTATCTTTTTCCCTTTGAGGATCATACATCAGTTTTGGAGTAAGGCAAACTAATGACAATGGCAGGACCAGAAAATATGAAGGTTTGGGTGCTGCTACTACTACAAACCAAAACTACAATGGCTAAAAGCATATTGTCCAATTATATTAGAAAAAAGGTTATCCACCTTTTCACGATGTTACATTTTCATCCGCAAACTTTGTAAATTTTTAAAATATAAAACTATCATATTATTTTGTGACAAAGTGCTGGCAACCTTGCTTCTACTAATCTTTGTAATGATTACGAGCATGAACTATTGGCACAGCACCATGAATCTTGCTTAACACTAATTGTTGAGTTAAGTAACAACCTTTTTGGGCTTTCAATGTGAAGGAGATATAAGCCTACCCAAGAAAACTGTTGGCCAAGTGAAAACTTACTTTGAAAAGGTGGGGTTGGCACTACTTATGAGCAGTGTTGCTATTAATTTTTTATTTTTTTGCTTAATTGCTATTTTTCAGTATCTGAGCTATAGATCTTTCTCATTTCAATCCCTAAATTCTATTTATTTGTGTTATTTGTTCTTTTTTTTTTTTTACCCCTTCATTAAGTCAATGTTAATCTTAATACTTATAGTCTTTCTGTTTGTTCTATTAATCCCAAACTTCACTTTCACTTTTGTGTTAATGCTTAAATATTATTGTTTCTAATAATGTTATTTCTATCTTCTAGAGAAAGACTTTGGTCACTATCTTCTAAAATAATTGTTTCTATCATAGTTCTTTCATTTCCATGGGAAAGTATTTTTTATCAATTGTTAAATCCACTTTTAATTACTAGAACTCTAATATTTCATTTATTTGTCCTAAAACATTATTATTGAATGGTTATTTTATTATATTTACATTAAATAATACCATAGAATGGACCACTACAATGCGCGGGTGAAAGGAAAACTTATATATATTAAACAAGAGTTGGGAAATATTGTAGATCTACAGTACTCTGTTTTTTTTTTTTTTGCTTTTCCTTAAGTAATGGCATAACCTCTCTTTGAGCCCATGTAAATTTCATTATTTTGGTCCTTTTTTCTCCTTTTTTCCCCCCTTTTTGTGCAAATTCAATGTTAAATCCTTACTACCTATAATCTTTCCATTTGCTCTATTGATTCCAAAACTTTACTTTAACTTTTGTGACAGTGCTTAAACATTACCTTTTTGTGAGAAGATTATTCTTATCTTATAAGAGAAAACTTCATTCGATATTGTTTGCCTAATTTTGGCTACTTCTTGAACTATTTCTAGACTTACTTGGATTTCCGTTTAAAACCTAAATTTGTTCCATTTTACTACTCTTTTTTCATGTCAATAGTACAACACCATTTAGTTTCTAAAATCCTGCTTTATAGCTTATTAATCTTAAAATTTTATTATATAAAGATTAGACCTCATTTGAGGTCGACTTTAAATCCCATTTTTTTATTTTCTTGAAATTTTTTTTTTCAAAAACACCTCAGCGGGTGCACATTTCATTTCATCAAAGACTCTCAATGACGCTTACAAAATAAGAAGGTCAGGGGCCTACAAGAGAAATGACAAAACCTGACCTAAAAGAAAATAGAAACAAAGAGCCTATACCTGTGCGTCACAACATAATGAAGTAGTGCAAAACTAGAATATAGTATCCAAAGAGTAACCAAATTTAATAAAGATATCAGACTCAATAATCCTCATCAAATTCGTCGACGTTTGACACTTATACTGGTAAATTCTCCTGTTGCATTCCTACTAGATAACATAAACCAAAACAACTACAAAAGCTCTACAACAAATAGACTTAACTGATTGACCTTTCACCACATGAGTAAACCAAACACGAAACCTATTCCATTACCTCGGAGCATACCACAATCTCAGCTTGTGCATGGTTTGATGCCAAAGAGAAAGAGAAAAGTAACATTCAAAGAAACGATGATTCTTGGACTCATCAACCCACTTTTAATTACTAGATCTCTAAATTTTCCTCTTTTCAACCTCAAATTTTATTATTTAATGATTATTATACTCTATTTATATTAAATGCTACGATATATTGAATTGCAACAACACCATAATTTTGAGTTTTGCCTTTTGGATCTTCACACTTTTCTTTTAGATAATTAACTATTTGATTTATAGTATTTGAGCTCTTAAAATATTATTATCTGTATCCATAAATCTCAAACTTTGATTATTTATGATCAAATGCTGAATTAGTATATTCGCACCGTGTCGCTACAATTCACCTAGGATGTATCTAAGTTTGACTTGCTCCACTCGCATCAGCCGCAGAAAATAGAGAGAACATTATCATATTATTCTTTTTACCTCTCTATTGGAAAATTTTTGGCACGTGGAGATCGAGTATCAAAGTAAATGAAGTTCATGATGTCAAATACTCTTTCCCTCCAAATTCTTTCCTTTATTTCATTTTTCTCACTCAAATTTATTTATATTATTATTTATAAAATCTCTCTCTCTCTCACACACACACACAACAAGACTCATAGTTTTTAAATATAATTTTTAAAATTTTTTATCAAATAATAATATACATAAATTTAAGTTAAATTTAGTAAAAAAACTGAAGTGAAGTAAATAATTTGGGACAAAAAAAGTACTAATTAAAGAGGTTGATTGTAACATTCTATAAAATTTGAGGTTGATTAAGTCCATTAAAATTAAAGTTCAATGGGATACTTGTTTGTTTTTCTCTTTTGTTTTTCTTATGTGGATGATGTGGCCTCTTTTTGTTTTGTGTTTTTTTTTGTACTTTGAATTATATTATAAGAAAGAGTTACAAGAAAAATTATATTAATAAGTCTACCATAGACCTTACCCCACCTTACTTAAACCCACTCTTTACATATAGAAAGGAGAAACCTCTTACACAAATTAGAATTTAAACAGTGATCTACCAAAAGAAATAATGGTTATCATCCCAGTCACCAGACAATTACTGTAGCCTCTTATTGCTATTTACGCAGGAAGGTAAAAAACTACCATATGCGCCCCTTTCCTTATTGAACTCACAACTTGAACTCAAACCCAACACTACCTATAAAATCTTAAGAAGTCTAAGAGTTTAACTAATTATACTCAATCTTACCTGCACTCATCCTAAATTAATATATTTATCTATAGAATTTTGATTTACATCTCAAAATAAAACCAAAATCTAAGGCGAATTTTCATATCTTAATTTATTTTATGACTTTTTAGTTATTAATTTTTTGTAAATGCATTTATTTTATAAAAACATACATAAAAATATAGAAAATAAAGCTAAAATTATATATATGTCTCAAATGGATAAGCGGGTTCAAATTTAACAATTCCATCCTTGAATCCTCTCTATTGACATCTCTATATAAATGATACATCACTTTAGGCTAATGCAATATGTATCCCTAAGCTATAACATAAATTTCATATTGTTCCTGAAGTAAATAGCATGGCAAATGTGTCTTTAAAGTAACCATCCGTTGCACAATTGGTCTTCCATATGTAGACTTTTTTTAGCCATGGCACTAAGAAACATAAAAGTTCATATTTGACATTTAACATGTATTTTTAAACAATATTAAATGAAAATAAATTATATTAAAAATTTATTTTATATAACAAGTTGTTATTGTCGGATTCAACTCTAATAGACTAGATAGCGAGTAGAAAAGAACAGATTTTTAGATTTTAGTGAATAAATTTAGATAACTTTTTGTACTATTCAACTAATGGTTGGTGTCTAATTTTAGCTTAGCCAGTGACTTCGTCTCTCTTGCAAGGTTCCCTCGGTATTGTATAAGAGGCGGTCTAAGCCTTGAATCCAATGTAGCTGGCCAAGTAGCCGGAGAGGAAGCTTCCGTTCGATTTTCTCTTGGTCTTCAACAAATCAAAGTCAAGCCACCCCCGCCCACCCGGCGTGGGATTTTCAAATTTTGTTCACAATTAATCCGTGCATTTTCGCGTACCCCATTTTATAGTTGGAAGTTTGTTGGTAACTTCCGTCGGCTGCGGTGATTGCCACTTGCGCTTCAAATTCGCACCAAGTAATTCCAACATAAACAGACAATTTTTTGGGGAATAGTAAATAATATATTAAATAATCAAGAATTTATAAAGGCTCGTGGGATATCAAGGAAATAAAATTTTATATGACTATGGCCGTAAACATTAAACCCTGACCAACAGAACTTGGCAACTAAAAATGATTCGCTCGGTTATATATATATATATATATATATATATATAAATTGTGTCCACCACCTGTTGAACTGTTGGTCGGGTCTTGTTATGGTGTTGGTTATTGTGCTTCAGCCAGTAAATCTCCTCTCCCTAGCTCCCCATCTGCCTATGGAAGCCCAACCATTAGAAGGTTCTATCTAGAACATCTCTCTGGAGAATGAGCAGTTAAAAAACAAGTGATTCTAGCTCTCCTCCTTACTTTCACAAATGTAGCATCGGTTTGGCCATGAATAGACAGAGGTGATTAAACAGTTAATTTGGTTTTAACTGGAACAGAATAATTGATTTTTTTGATTTTCAGTTTTCGGCCTTGCGCACAAATAGCCGAATAAAAAGAAATTTATGAGAAAACCGAATTAACTGAAAACTGAATATGATTTTCAGTTTTTATACCGAATAATTGAAAGTCAAATGCATCTTTTTTAGCTCCAATTGAAGAATTGTTTATGCTAGAAAAATTGGCTGAACAAGTCCATTTACACACGAGAAAGATATTTGCGCAACAAAAACACTTGGGACACCGAAGACTTTGCAAGTTGGCTGTGCAAGTCATAGCTAAGAGTGAAAACAATGTTGTTTCCTTTAGAAAAAAAAATTCATTTTTTTTGGTGACCGAATTATTGAAGAGGAAAACTGAAATCTGAATTGAAATTTTATATCAGTTTTTAAATCAATTAAATTGAAAACCAATATTGAACTGGTAATTCAGAGACCAAAAACGGATTTTTTTGCTTATCCAATTATTTCAGTTAAAACAAAAATTATGCTCACCTATGCATGGTCCATTTAGCCCCATTCATCTTGGGTGTACAAACCTCCGGACAATAACATCCAAAGAAAAAATCGCTGCTTCGTCATAAATACTCATATTTCAAACTGCACCCTCCTCCTGCACTTTCCCCCGTTTGGATCACATAGCCTCATAAATTTTACATTCTACCTTCGCCTCCAAGATCCTATCCTTACTACCACACTTTTTGGCAAGTCATTCTCTACATTTAATTACACTCTTTTATACCCATAACGTTGTAGCCCCTTCCCCAAACATAAACTGACACTTATTAGTAGGGGTGGAAACGAGTCGAGCCGCTTATCAAACGGTTCGGGCTCGAGTTCGATTTTTTTCTTTTCAAGCCGAGCTTAACGAGCCTCGAGCCGAGCTTCGAGCTATTAGATAAGCTCGAATATTTAACGAGCCGAGCTTCGAGCCGGACAGTGTTCGGCTCGAATACTTATCGAGCTTAACGAGCCTAGTAAAAAAAATAATATAATATAATTACTTACCCGGTTACCCCTACCCTAAATCCCTAATTCTGTCGCCTCCAGTCCAGGACTCCAGGCGGACCAGGCCCTCGACCAAAGTTCTTGTGCCCTTCGCTTCCCGAGTCCTGACGCACACGACATTCCGGTGAACCCTGCCTTGCCTCTTCGCGTCGAACTCCAGATGTTCCGGTGAATCGTGCGAATCGTGCCCTGCCCAGCGCCTTGCCTCTTCGTGCGAATCGTGCCTGCCCTACCCAGCGCCTTGCGTCTTCGTGCCTGCCTTCCCAGCGCGTTGCCTCTTCGTGCCTGGCTGCCTGCCTTGCCCAGCGCCTTGCCTCTTCGTGCGAATCGTGCCTGCCCTGCCCAGCGCCTTGCGTCTTCGTGCCTGCCCTGCCCAGCGCCTTACCTCTTCGTGCCTGCCCTGCCCAGCGCCTTGCCTCTTCGTGCCTGCCCTGCCCAGCGCCTTGCCTCTCACTGTGTAAGCAACTGTTTTGTGCATCCAGTTTACTGTGTAAGCAACTGTTTTGTGCATCCAGTTTTCTCCTAGATTCTGTGTAAGCAAGGGGAAATGGGTAATCCAGTTTTCTCACTGTTTTGTGCATCCAAGTATTTTCTGCTGACATGTTTATGCTTGTGCAGGCAACTTAAAGATTTATGCTGATTTTGCTACTGATCAATGACAAGATTGAAATTTTTTGCAGATAACAATGGGCAGCACAAGTGTGAGGATTGGATCAACCATCTTTGGCCCAAGAGACTACACGAAGAAGTAATCAATTAATGTCTTGATGATTCGAAATTGCTGTGTTTGGATTTGTTTTGGGCGGATTTTTGGATGAAGGAAGGAATTTTGCAGGTACTTTTTCCAAAAATATATACTGCTGTTGTGGAAAAAAAAAATTAAGTGTAGTGTGTAGCTTTGGTTTGTCAATTCCGAATTGTTCTATGTTCCTTCCAAATCTACTGAAATTATTGGTCAACTATGGAAGTGAACTATGGGATATCCTTTTATTAAAAAATTAAGTGTAGTGGGGTTGGACTTTCAGTGCCTTTTCAGCTATGGTTTGCACCAGAGAGTTGAACAATTTGCAGTATATGTACTATCCTGATTAAGTCTGTTGTGCTTGTTCGTTGTGTGATGTTTTGTACACAGTGGTGCAATCTACTGCTGTGTTTGGATTTGTTTCTGATTTTGTGTTTCTTGCTGGTGCTTCTGCTGTGTTCTCAGTTTAATAGTGCGGTTGTTGCGTTGCTTTGGCTTGATTTTAGTTCATTTGATATTGTTATGACACGTGTTGGAGTTTTATTTTATGTTATTTTTTTGTACACAGAAATAATAATAAGAAAATTATAACGGAACATAGAATCTCAGAGCTACAACAGCTAGTCGATGAGCTCCATCTTCTATCTTGATTCCTTCTTTGTTTTAATATACAAGATTTATAGAAATAATGTATACATTTTGTTTTTGGTACATGAATCATCATTACAGGTATTCACTTGATATGAAGGAGATTCAGATGCTATTGCTAGCTGGACAAGAAATGAAGAGAGGCTAATCTTCACTGTCTTGGAATGAACTTGAAAACTTTGAATTGACTTGTTAATTTGAATGATTCATGAACTTCCTTGTTTATTGATCGTTGAACTTAGATTATGCTTAGTTAACTTTATGTTCAGTTGGACTAAATTATTAAGTTGTATGATCTTTTTTTGGTTTTTGTTTGTTATCAAAACTTTAACATGTTTCTCAATTCGAGCTTGATTCGAGCTTCGAGCTTATCGACCCCGAATCGAGCTTCGATCTTATCGAGCCAAATTCGAGCTTCTTCGAGCCGAGCTTCGAGCCCATGTTCCTGAGCTCGTCGAACTCGAGCCGAGCTTCGAGCCGAGCCAATTCTAAACGAGCCGAGCTTCGAGCCTAGGGGTGTTCGGGCTCGGCTTGGCTCGTTTCCACCCCTACTTATTAGGTAGTACTCCTTATATCTCAAATTTTTTTGTACCATTCACTTTTCAGTAATTAATTTATAATTTTTTATTTTCAACATTTTAGTATATAAATGATAGACTTTTATATATGAATAATAAATAAAGACCTATTTTTTCTAAAATATATATTTTTACTTTTTTTTTTCCAAACATGTAATAATATGAATAAATTCAAATCAAACTAGTCCAAAAAGCCAAATGGGGCAAAGAAAATAAGACAGAGGGAATATATTATTAGAAATAATATATTATGTGACACTATATGGAGTAATAATAGATGTTATAACATTATATGAAATGACATGGTGTCTAATACAATTTCATATATTTACTCTTAAAATTTTAAAAATTGGCCAAAATATATTTACTCTTAAAATTTAAGTACTCTAATTGAGATTCTATCACTCTAAAATAGTTGAACCATACTTGATGTCCGATGTCTATCATCCTCTCTCCAATTCATTTTAACTTAATTTAGCTTAATCTAAAGTGACTTATTTTTATTTTTATATATATTTTTAGCCTGTAACTAATTTTATTTAAAATTCAATATTATATAAATGCAATAATACATTTGAAAGTAAATTTTCATGATGTTATTAATTTTTTGTGAATTTCTCTTTTTAATTCCAAAAACTAGAAAAAATTATATGTTCAATGTATTATTGCACCTACATAAGATTGAATTTTAAATACAATTAGTTTCAAGTAAAAAAGATATAAAAATACAATAAATCGTTTCAAACTAAGTTGACTTAAGTTAAAATGAATTAGTTCGCTGGTATGCCCTCCAAACGATATGATTTTTTTCCATCATCCACACTTATAAATTTTGTGGTTAATTTTTACTTTCCATCTGGATCCACATTTTGATAAATTTAGGAATTAGGATCGTTGCCAAGTAAAATCCAATTCTCTTAGCCAAAAATCTCAAATTTGCTATTAATGTATTGGGTTGAGACCAAATATGCCACTAAAGTTTTTTTTTATCCCAAATTCCCAAAATTGACTTAAATTGGTCACTTACTATCAAAAGTTGTAGGTTTTGAAATTTTTAGGTTGATAATGTAATGTTTAACAAATTTTAAGAATTTTAATTAATTATCCATTTTCTCTTTAATATACTTTTCACCTTCACCAATACCTCCACCGCACCCACCACCTCCATCTCCAATGACAACCATGCTCACCGTTACTGCTCATATTCTTCTATCTCCTTCTCCCTCCAAAATCAATAGTTACATGCTTGTCCTGATCCACCTGTGCCTGACCCCACCCCTACCAATCCATTGCTTTCCCCAACGTTGCAATCACAGCCTTAGCCCAAGCCCTAAGTCCAACTTTGACTAGATCATCCCTTTTATCCCGCACAACCGGCTTGAGCTCCTAATGATGCTCTAGCTACCAACCATATTTCTTTACTTCTTCTCAATCGAACTGGAATGGGCTTTTATTTCCCAATGTGATTTTGGCTCTAAAGAAGGAAAGAAAGATCACCTCGGTGGCCAGATGGCAAAAAAGGGATCATTTGTATTGTCGTATCTAAGGCTTGGCTTCATGGCCAAGGAAAAGAGCTCTAGACCTAGAGTTTATCTGGGCAAGAAGTCGAGCCAAATATATGACAATGAGGATGGTTGGTGTTGGAAGTGGCAGGTGTGGTAAAGGTGTCGGTGAAGGTAGAGCAAATTTTATTAAAGAAAAAAAAAAGAAAAATTATTTAAAATGCTTAAAATTTATTAAAAATTAAATTATTGTCATGAAAACTTCAAAACCTGCAACTTTTAACCGTCAATGGTCAATTTGAGCAAATTTTGGAATATTAATGGAAATTTAGGACAAAAAGCCCAGGAAAATTTCTAAAACCCTCCTAATGTATACCTTAACCTACACTTGTGTCCTTCCTATTTCAAATATCTACACTTACCCTCAAAAAATTTACTCTGTTAATCACCAATATGACAAAAAAGAGAAAATATCTACTTTGCCCTCCTAACTTTCTTCCCTAAACCTTTTGCCCCACCAACTTGTACATCTAACAGTCTTTGGATTCACTCGGTTCGTTCCCTCACGATCTTCGGATTCAGTGCCTTAATCAACCCATATTCACGGCCACCGCTTTGAGCAAACGGACGATTAACTCCTCAAGGGTAGTGTAGTAGATGAGTAGCTGGAACTGGGAGAGTCAGCTTCGGTTCCAGGAAACCCAGGAAGAATCAGTCATGAAGAGAGTGGAAGCGGCCAAGAGGCGGAGCCACCGCTTCTGGAAAGAAAAACTCGAGCTTAACCGGCTTTGAACCAGAAGGAAGTGGTAATAAGTTTCAGCTAATGGAGGCGAAAATTTTCTCGGATACCAAACAATTCCATTGGATAGGTAGTAAACCCGTACTATGATGGCATAGAAGAATTTGATTTCAGGGCTGGTAAAAGGGTAGGGCAACCTGAAGAAAACCTTCAGGCATTTCAGAGCCATCGATTCATTCAAACCATGCTCTCCCCCATTTGCCTTCGCCCTTTGAAGTTCCATGATTTTTTTCTCAATTCGGCGGCAAGATGAAAACTTTGCCGGTGGATTTCTGTTTTCGTTACTTGATTGTGGATGCATTTGGCTATGTCTCAACCACCTTCTTTGATATGTGATCTTTTGCAACACATTGCCGAACCAGCACGCGAAGGAGAGGCAGGGGCAAAGGAGAATTCAGGATAAGGCATTCCAGCTTAATCGCTGCCGAGGACTTCGATTCCGGCCAAAGCCCGCATCCTTCCCCACCCTCGAAATCTCCTCCGCTCGTTTCTTCTCCATCTTCAGATGATCCGACGCCACTACATAAGTCTAGTTGAACTGGGCGAGTCCGGGCCGCCTGCATTGGAAGGGGTTAGGTCGGTGATGTAGTTGGCAACGATGGTTTCGACATCAGTGTGGCCAAAGCAGAAGACAATGATTCTGATTCTGGCGCCGCACCTCACGCACAAAATCGAATACCAAGGATCCAAATTTGGGGCAACTGGGTTTTGGGGCTAAGGTTTCGGATGGCCTGGACGGCTTGCAAATTCGATGGGATTGGATGGGACCTGAGAGCATGCATAGAGCATAGAAAGACCAAGGAAAGAGGAAGAAGCGTTTAATTTGGTTGGGAAAATAGAATTGCAAAATTTGAAGTTAAAGTTTCTAATGAAAAAGAGTAGTATGGCAGATTTGGACATTTTTCTCTTTTTTTTTTTCTACAGTCATTAATAGAATTAGCTTTAGAGGAAAGTAATTGTGGGTATTTGAAATAAGGGAAACACAACTGTAGGTTCAGATACCCCAGGAAGAGTCTAGATAATTTTTCCAAAAAACTTTAGTATTAGATTTGGTCTCAATTCAAAATATTAATGAAAAATTTGAAAATTTTGCCATCCTCTTATTCCATGCTTTAATTTACTGTGCTATTGAGACTTGAGAGGGCTGAGACAAACAAGTTCAACTTTTAGATTCTCTTTTCCCAATTATATATGACTAAAATTATTTTCCTCGAGGCAATGGCGGATGAAACTATTGGGCGGGAGCGCGGAGGCGCTGCGGCGTATCCCATTAATTTTGTGCCAGGACACTTTGACAAATTCGTTTTAACTTAAGCTAATTTAATTTAAAAAAATTTATTTTTATATTTATATTTTTTTTACTCGAAATTAATTTTATTTGAAAGTTAATATTATTTAGGTGAAATAATCCATTGATTGTAAAATTTTTATAATACCATTAATTTTTTTATAAATTTTTCTTTTTTAAACATTAAAAAATTTTTATAGAAATTTAATAACGTGATAAAAATTTTGTTTCAAATGGATTATTATACCTATATAATATTGGCTTTCAAATGAAATTGATAAAAATTTTGTTTCAAATGGATTATTATACCTATATAATATTGACTTTCAAATGAAATTGGTTTTAGGTGAAAAAGATTTAAAACCATTTTAGATTAAGTTGACTTAAGTTAAAACGAATTAGGCGCCATGTACAAGAAAACCCCTTAAACTTATTAATCCCTAAGGTTTGCTATTATTTAAATTTGGCATATTTCTTTAACCCTATTCCCCATTCCTAACCTATTTTTTGTACATCACCTTCCTCATATTTTCTTCATGCCTACGACCGATTTTGGATCAAGTCTAATTGGTTGATTTAGTGTTTTTATTCCACTCAATTAACCACCGTTATCCCTTCTTTCACAGTTTCTTCTTTCTTTTCTTTCACAAAACTTGTTATCACTATTAGTACAAGAATCGTTTAGTTTTTCCGAAGCTCTATAGCGGAAAAATCTGAATGATCCATTTTTTGTGTTAGTAGTTTAGGTGGAGGCCTGAGAGTGAAAAACTGCAAACATCAATAATAAGGTATTTTTGAGTAATAGATTAGATGATGATGTTAGAATTTTTTATCTTTTCATTATATTAGACTTTATTTTGGTTGATCTACTATTAAGGGTTGATTTACGTTTTATTTGGTTTGATCATCTATTGTTAATTTTGACTATTTGGTCATTTTCTATTTAGACTTTGTTCTAATAATTTATGATTTTTCTATTTAATATTTATTCTGGTTTACATGAAATATTCAACTCGATCCATTACATGAAATATTTAGGTTTTCATTTGGTGTCACAAGAATGAGTAGCATTTTTAGTAGCGAGTTTTATGTTTATGTTGTTTCTAGGGGTGAATATGGTTTGAGTTGATTTGGATTTATGATGGAACTGAACCAACCTAAAATATGCTCGATTCCAAAAAATTTCTTCCCAACTTGAGAATCGCAAATCAAACAAAACCAAAACTAAGGTTTTAGGTTTTTCAATTATAGTCATCGAGTTTTTTTGTTTATACCATATATTTATAACAATACCAAATCTAATAAAATTACGCCCACAATACTTGTCCAACGGTGGCTTGAGGAATTAGAAATGTGACTGCAGAGTGTGAATGAGATAATTAGGGCTTAGGATTAGGTTTAGAACTAGAAAACTAAAAACCCCTGTAAAATAATTTTTAAAAAATAATTATATATGTAAAATCACAAATTTTATAATACATTAATACGTATACCTCAGGTTGATTTCATATGAAACCAAAACAAAAAAAAAACTTAATGGTTTTTTTTAAGGGTGAAACTAATCCGTGAACCATGATTAATTTTTATTCAACCCACCTCTTATTGGGTTGGGTTCGTAGTTCTACTCGACCCATGTTTATCCCTAGTTATTCCTTAGAGTTTTATTTTGTTATTGGTTTGTAAGATGTTATTTATAAAACATCTTCTATAAAAAATTCTGCTATTTTATATTAAAAAATTAATAAAATATTTATTATTTTTAGTTTTGTTGATTTTCTGTCAAGAACCTATATCATTTGAAAGCTAAAACTCTACCTACCTAATAATTACTTGAATAAGAATTTTTTAGAAAGTAACTAAATCTTTTACAAAATTTTTACATGAAATTTAAAAAAGAGTGTTTAATGAAAATATATTATTTTTTGAAAAATATTTTAAATTTTTATTTTTGAATTCTTAAATTGTAGAATTTTAATTGGTGTATAAGGAAAACCAATAAAATTAAGAGTGACACTTAACGAACTTATTATTTGATCTCTCCCAAAACAGATTGTCCATAAGGTCAGAACATATTACAACATTAGTTTGTCAGGTTGAAAGAGATTCAAGTTAAGTATGAGATCCTACGCTTGATTTAGGGTTTTTAAAGTAAATAAAATATAATTAATAGACACATTTTAACATAAATATTAGTTTTATTTTTTATTTAAAAAAAATTAACTTACAGATGATGTTAGCATAATATTTATTTTTTTTATATGTTCCATTTTTATATGTTTTTATATAAAAATATTATCTTTCATATATATTTTATTTATACTTTGAAAATTTTGATGAAAAAGTAGAATACATATAAAAAATTACAAAAAATAATTTAATGTATTTCATCTTAAGTACTAATATTCTACTAGTCCCTCTGTTTTACAAAAACTAACTATTTTACTATTCACAATAATTAATTTATGATTTTATTTCTTTCAAAATTTATTATAAAAATATGAATATTTTATATGAAAATGAAACTTTAAATATTATAGTTTTTAAATATCATTTTTAAGAATTTTTTCACCATATATTAATATGAATATATTTAAGTCAAGCTTCAGTTAAAAAAAGTAAAAAAGTTAATTAATACAAAACGGATGAAGTAACATTTTTATTATTTTTTTTAATAATAATAATGGTTTATAATGCAATATTCCTAATCATAACGGTATTGAATACTTTATGTAAACCATGACTTAAATCCTAATTAACCATAAAAAACTTTTTAGATCGATGCCGACAACCATTTTACTCATTGGCAGGAGCAAGTAAAAGAAAAAACAAATGTGATACACATTGTTAAAATGCAAAAAGGAAAAGAAATAAAAAATGTAAACGATGTGAAAGATTTTGTAGACCTTTGCAGCAGCATTGTCCCACCCACGAGTGAAAACAGGTAAAAGGAAAACATGGGTAATCTTTTTTTATTATTCTTGTTTTTTCAAAAATTTACAAAGCCGCCCCCCTGACATTTGCCTTAACCTACATTTGCTCCCTCTATTTTAGAAAACATATAGTTTTTTCCCTCAAATTGTCACATCTCTCAACTTATCTGATATGCTAATGGGGCAAATGTCCTAATTGACAAACAAGATTTTTAATTTGTGCAAATCAACTACAAGATTCATTCTATGCAACCCCCAATCCATTTTCCCTAAATGTATGATATATTTATAATAAATTTTTCATTCTAGAATAATTTCTATAGTTTTAAATTTACTATGAATTTATAAATCCATAATATATTTTCATGTTTATAAACCAAGTTTACTATTAATTTACTTTTTAACATCTTATTTATTTTTTAATTAATTCAAATGGAGAAGTGCTATTTTTTTAGGACAAATATATTTTAACTAATTTGATGCTTCTATTGTCATTAATTTGATGAATTTCTTATCTAAATACCTTCAATATGAACTAAACTGTATGATATCTTGTTGAGCTAATTATATGGGTGGAAGCATGTGAGGATTTAATTGGTGGATGGCGACAAATAAGGGAAGTATAATGTGAACTAATTAGCTTAATTAGTGATACTGGTAATTACAACAAATTTCAAAAGGAAAAAGAAAAAATCTTGCTTCCATATATTTATCTTCCACTACACGGATTTATTATTAGTTTTGGTGAACTCCACCGGTTATCTATAAACTATATCTAATATTGCTTAAATAGAAAATTAATGTCACTTCAGTAATCACATCATTTTTTCATTATACATCAGCAGCCACATCATTTTTCCATCCATCCTTATTAAGTTTTATTTAATGTTATTCCAAATAATCAATCTCTTTCTCTTTTTCTCTTCTTCAGTGACTGATCTGCAGCTAATAGACTCAATTAGAAAACAACAGGAAGCTAACAAAAACTAAGAAATTTGTTCATACGATTTTTTCTTACACAAGAGACTAATGCACGAATCAACATGGTAATTTACAAAGAAAAAGAAGAGAAAATAACACAATCTAGTCATAGGTAAATAAAATAAAATAAAAATATGCATGATCTAAGCAACAAAAAAAAACATTATCATACATTATATGTTGCTAAAAATTATACAATGTGTACATTTATTTCATATGGTGAGAACTAGTATTCAAAATAAAATGAAATTAGCTAAAATATTTTTGTCTTAAAAGATGATACTTCTTTATTTGAACTAATGGAAAAATAAATAAGATGTTAAAAATTAAATATTAATATTAATTACAAGCATAAAATTTATTTATAAACATGAAAATATATTATAGATTTATAAATTATTAGTGAATTTATATATATAAAAATTATTCAGAAATAGAAAATTTATTAGAAGTATATCATATATTTTGGAAAATTGGATTTAGGGTAGCATAAGATGAATATTGGAGTTGGTTTGCATGATTTGTAAATCTTGTTGGGCAATCAGGGCATTAGTCCCACTAGCATAAAAGACAAGAAGACAGATGTGACATTCCTAGGGGGTAAAGTGTAGGTTTTACAAAATAGAGGGGGGTAAGTGTAGGTAAGAGAAAACAATGGGAGGGTTTTTGTAAAGTTTCCTTTTTTTTTACTCCAAAGATTATAAAAGGGATTAAAAAAGTATTATACTACCATGGTATTCTCTCTCTCTCTCCTTTTTCCTTTGACAAAAAGTCTATTAGTAAGAATTTTACTCGTGCGTTAAAAGCTTTTATATAAATTTTTACCCGACAGGAATTGATTGAATAGAAAATAGTTAAAAGATTCCACTAATTTTTTAAAACTATCAATTTATTGTGACTTGAAATTTGGTGAAATTACAATACAATTTTTTAATGCATGCAGAATTATTTCAACAGTAAAGTTCGGAAACAATTTTACCCTAAGTATTTCAACCTTGAACGACAGTAAGAATTCTGTACGTACCATTTAAATCAACCGATTGGATGATCAGGGATAGATGGTAAAACGACAGACAAATGTGTGGGAGTTGAAAAATCAACCACCAGCTGGAGTTGGGCTTGCTCTAGAATTTATTTGTGACTTGTTCAAATTACTATTAAGTCAATCTCAAATAAAATTTTAAACTGATAATAATTCAAATAAAGTTTGATTTATTTATTACTCTATTTGACTGGATTTAATTTAATTTTTTTTCCTCTTAATTTAAGCAAATAATTCAGTCAATTTAAAATTTATTCATAGCTCATTTACATTCTATTTAATTCAAACATAAATAAAAATCAAACTGGATATACTCCATCTGTCTTATATTATTTGAAATATTTATTTTTTTTAATATTTTAATTTAAATTTATTCATATTATTATTTATTAGAAAAAATTAAAAAAATATATTTAAAAACTATAAGTCTTTATTTATCATTTATATATAATTTTTTTTATTTATATACTAAAATATTAAAAATAAAAAATTATAATTTAATTACTCAATAATAAATATTATAAAAATTTTAGGATGATAGAAGTATATTTGAAACATAAAATAATCAGTCTTCTACTCGGTATCAGCTGATGGTCAGCCCCATAGTCATGATGCACCACGTACGTTGTAAGAAAAAGGGAAAACAAGAAACTACAATCACTCCCCGTCCCCTTCAATTAGTGTTTTAGAAAATTGCCCACCAGCCTTTCCTTTCTTAACGATCATCGTCACCACACGCATGATTAATCAACATTATGATAATTATGATTCTTTCTTCTAAATCATTTACTTTTTTGTCATTTAATTAAATCCAACTGACATTGCCTTCGATCAATTCTCCGTCAAACCATTCAAACGTCTCTATTATAAATACCCATCTACCGCGTCTACTTTTTTCTTACTCCCAACAGAAATTAGCATCAGCTTAGTCACCCATTTTCTTTCATTCTTTTCTGCTTATTTTATTATCATTTGTTCCAGTCGTTGATTTGGTGACTTGGGTTCACGATCATGGAAGTGGTGAGCTCAGAAGATGGTAACTCCTCCCACCGCTTTTCGGATGCCGAGCTTTCGAGCAGTGACAGGATTCCCTACAGCGGTCCACTGAGCGGGCCGCTGAACAAGCGGACCACGAAGAAGAGCGCGCGGTTCAACGTCCCGGCGGCGGAGGAGATGAGCTCGTCCAGGGATGAAATGGTGGAGATCACTCTCGAGGTCCGCGACGATGGGGTTGCCGTTCACGACGTAAAGCCCGCCGGTGCCAGCGTCGGAGAGACTCCCGATCGGATGTTTATACCGAAAGGGAAATTGGAGAAGAAGACGTCGCCCTTGGGTGCGTCGATGCGGAATGCTTCGCTTAAGATTAGGCAGGTTGGAAACGAGCTGAAGCGGCTAGCGTCCATGTCGAAGCCTGCTCCACCTCGGTACTTCGATCGGAGCAAATCGGCGGCTGCTCACGCGTTGAAAGGACTCAAGTTTATCAGCAAGGGCGACCCCGCGGGAGCGGGATGGGCAGAGGTAGAGAAGCGGTTTGACGAAATCACGGCCGCCACCGGCGGAGCTCTGCCTCGTGCGCGATTCGGAGAATGCATAGGTGTATATTCAACTCCAAGAAATTCCGAATTCCCAAAGTATCTGATGGTTTCAAATTTTCAGTTTGTCACGTGTTTGTGTTTTTTCCTGGCAGGGATGAAGGACTCGGAAGAATTCGCGGGTCACTTGTTTGATGCGCTGGCACGCAGGAGAAACATTGAGGGTGATTCGATTGACAAGTCAGTAATGAAAGAGTTCTGGGACCAGATCTCCGACCAAAGCTTCGATGCAAGGCTTCAAACCTTCTTTGACTTGTAATTTTCCTCTGCTTCCTTACCTGACCCGTCTCTTATAATTGCTTACTTCGTTGACTTTCGAGATGGACTTACATGAACAAAACTAAAATTCCAGGGTCGATAAAGATGCAGATGGTAGACTCACGGAGAACGAAATCAAAGAGGTACAACACAATTGATAAATTCACAAGCCACTAATATGGGCATAATTGATCCGAATCTTCAAAAATATTGTGCAGATCATCAGCCTGAGTGCTTCTGCAAACAAACTTAAAAATATCCAGAAACAGGCAGAGGAATATGCAGCCTTGATCATGGAGGAATTAGACCCAGATCATCTTGGCTATATCATGGTAAATTTCTTTTTCAAAACATCACTTCTAATGTTAAAGAAAGAGTAACTCGATCTTAGCTTAACTGATAAAAGCTTCTTGTTTTCCGACATGTCTATAGTTCAAATCCTCACTTGTTTAGTTTATTATATATGTTCAATTGGACAGATAGATAACTTGGAGATGCTTCTGCTACACGGGGCAAGCCAATCTGCCAGAGGAGAGAGCCGGAACCTGAGCCAAATGCTGAGCCAAAAACTGAAGCCGGTGTACGAGACCAACCCAGTGAGGAGAGTCTGCAGAAGCGCCAAGTATTTCTTGTTAGATAACTGGCAGAGGGTTTGGGTGATTGCTCTGTGGGTCGGCGCAATGGCTGGTCTGTTTGCGTACAAGTACGTTCAGTACCGGGAGAGAGCGGCGTACGACGTGATGGGGAGCTGCGTTTGCTTCGCCAAAGGCGCGGCCGAGACGCTGAAATTAAATATGGCTCTCATCCTTCTCCCTGTCTGCAGAAACACCATCACATGGCTCAGGAACAAGACCGGTTTGGGAGTTGTTGTCCCTTTCGACGACAATCTCAACTTTCACAAGGTACGCGCGCCTGAACTTATTCAGCTTCGTTAAAAATTATGGAAAGAAAGGAACAATTTTCATCCGGTATAGTCCTTGCAAAAATGGGTTGAACTTTCATCTTATTTACATCAATATACCATTCCTCTCCTCTACTCTCGAAGCTTACGGCAAGACCATTGATGTAAATAAGACAAAAAAGCAGCCCATTTTACAATGACCCACGCGGATCCTCTTGACCCATTTCCGCTCCGCTCTCAACCCATGTTTAATGAAAACCATTTAATTTAATTAATTTGAACCGAACTCCTCCCTAATTTTCAACAGTTAATTATATTTTAACTCAAACATGAGCACAATTGCATTTTACCCAGTAGATTTCGAAGTCTAGATTTTACTCAATTTCTAATACAGTTACTCAAATGTCAGCGAATAATTAACATGAAAATACTGTTTAACTTAACATAGAGTAAAAAGTAATGATAAAAATAATTGAACTATGCAATCAACATCAAACATTGGATTTAAACTGCTACATGCCTTCCAAATTCTCTACATCAGTTTATTTTTTTAACTTTAATTTGATTTGGATTCATTTATATTATTATTTACTAAAAATTTATTAAAATTATATTTAGAAACTATAGATTTTATAGTTTTTAAATATATATTTTTTAAAAAAACTATCAAATAATATCGTAAATCAATTCAATTCAAACTTAAATAAAATAAATAAAATGGAGTGAAGAATTTAGGAGGGAGTATTACGAAGTTTATACACTACTCAATCAATTCCAAGTTCTTTATAATATTCATTATTCAAAAATTATTATATGATTTTCACTTCTAACATTTTCATATGAAATGAAAATTTTTATATATAACCTATAATTTCTAAACATATTTTCTTAAACTTTTTCTAAAAAAAAATAATATAAATAAATTTAAGTTAGATTATTTGAAAAAATTAACTGTTTCAAAGAATATGGGATGAATAGAGTATATAATATTTTGTTTTGACTTTATATAATATCAGTTAAACGATTTATAGCACCGGTAATAAAAAAAAAAAGAAAAAAAGAAAATATCGGTTGCAGTATTCACGTGGATTAGGGGAAATAATCTGCATAATTAAGAGTGAAAAAATATCACGTCGTCCTACTGTTTTTATTTAATTTAACACCATGATTGACAATGACGAGAGAAGACGAAACTTGACTGTTGCAGGATAAGCAATGGTCACCAACAAGTAACTAAAATATGAACAAAGGTTTTTATTCCTTTTAACAAAAAAAATAAAAAAAGAGAACTCCTTTCAGTAGATATTGTACTATATATTAAAAGCCATTTTTTATTGCTGTTTAAATAAACAGTAAATTACATTGTCTTTTCGGTTTTACCCTTTGATTTTGGGTTAAGCTAGCGCCGGTCCTTTGACCTTTTTCTTTTAACATGATTGCTTATTTTAGAAGTTTGGGTAAATTTTTAAAAGATGATAAATTTTTTAGGACTTGTCTTGCTATTTTTTACTTACATTTTATTTCACATTTTTTTTTGTGAAATGCGTTTTCAATCTTGTATTATTTCCATTTCCTATATTTTATGGGTCACCAAACCATTTATTATTATTTTATTTAATATTATGACATTATATGGCTATTACAACAAGCAGACCTTTTGAACCTCATATATCTCAAATTCGGTGTAATTTATGTAGATGTTGTTTGATCTGCAGGCTATAGCATTCGCGATTTCCATTGGTGTTGGAATACACGCGATCTCTCACTTAACCTGTGACTTCCCAAGGCTGCTAGATGCGAGTCCGGAGAAGTACGAGCCGATGGAGAAATACTTCGGCTCGCAGCCGAAAAGCTATTGGCACTTTGTGAAGTCAGTGGAAGGAGTTACGGGAATCATAATGGTAGTGTTGATGGCCATCGCCTTCACCTTGGCTCTGCCCTGTTTCAGGCGGGGCCGAGCCAACCTCCCTAAACCCCTCAAGAAGCTCACCGGCTTCAACGCCTTCTGGTACTCTCACCATCTCTTCATCATTGTCTACGCCCTCCTCATCGTCCATGGCATCAAGCTCTACCTCACCAAGGAGTGGTACAAGAAAACGGTGAGCCCAACACCTCCCACTTGATCCTTTCTTCCAAAGTGATGTGTCACAATTATTTCGCCGAATATGATCCATCCTCTCCTTTTTTTTAAAATGGGCAGACGTGGATGTACTTGGCAGTTCCGGTCACACTATACTTGTGCGAGAGGATGACTCGAGCTCTTAGATCAAGCATCAAGCCTGTCACTATATATAAGGTAAGAAACTTGTCGCTTTAGCATCATGTAACGTGTTCGCTGATTCAATCATGCTGTCCTTTTTCGTATATTTTGGAAGTGAATTATTTGTCGTTATGGGTGGTGAAGGTGGCTGTGTACCCTGGCAATGTTTTGGCCCTTCACATGTCAAAGCCAAATGGGTTCAGGTACAAAAGCGGACAATACATATTCGTCAACTGCGCGGCCGTATCCCCGTTTGAATGGTAATCCAACTGGACTTCTAATTTAGTGTTACTGATTCCTTTTTTATAAACCAAAATATATATAACCCAAAGAACATTGAATAACATGAGTGAACAAAAAAAAAAAAAAGAAAGTCTTTTGCAAAACGATTAATTTATTTAGTCATCCGGTGAACAGAAAAAATCAAATGAGAAAATAACCATTTCTCTCTTGTAGCAACATTTTTTTAATTCATTTGTATATCATGTCATATTATACCAACTAGAGTTAATTAACTTGAGTGGAAGGGCTACAAAATGAATTCAAAATTTCAACCTGTGATTCGGTTGCCAATTGACCCTTCACCTAAAAATCTGGTCACTAATTGTTGGCTGGTAACTAAATAAAGATGGACTTGACAACCGATGCTTTTTTGTGACCAGTATGTTTGGTGACCAAAACTTCAATTGCTATTTTTAGTCGGAATTTTGTATGTTCTGTAGTGGAGTTCAAATAATTAAAATGATTCTGAATTCAAACAATAGTATTTTTCTGTATGAATATGACTTACTCGAGAAAAATCCCTTTCAACATCCAAAAATACTTTTAAGGATGTTAGTCTTCACTTTCAAGGTGCGCGATTAATAGTATGAGCACACCATATATCATGTTGAATTGAAGTGTATGTGTATATATATATATACACAAGAAAATGTTGCTTACCTTTTTTTTTTATTTTCCAACAGGCATCCATTTTCAATCACTTCGGCGCCCGGAGACGACTACCTTAGCGTTCATATAAGGACTCTTGGTGACTGGACACGGCAACTCAGGACAGTTTTCTCTAAGGTAACTTCCATTCTTACAAAATGCGCCGGTACTTTGGGTTTTGATGTATAAATCCTTATTTTTTCATATACATGCATAAAATTGGCTTCCATTTCATAATCATAATGGAAAAAATTGACTAATATTTATTTTCTTTATTTTCCCTATCATTTTAACAGGTCTGTCAGGCATCGGATGATGGCACTAGTGGACTTCTAAGACTAGACTGCGCACAAGGATATAACAACCCAAAGTAAGTCTGGTTAACTAATAGCTACACATCTAATTTGCAGCCTTTGGGGATAGTGGCTAAGAGTCAAAGGAATATGAGGGGGGTAAAGTGTTCAAACCACAACTTCCGGATTCCTTCATACAATTCCTAGTGCTGGTTTGGATATCTTTAGATCCCAAAAATAAAAAAATTTCTTTATTTTCTTACATATGAGTGCATAATAATCCTTGTAACTTATATAGATAATTTTGATTTGAAAAAAAAAAAAAAAAAGCTACACATCTAGCAACAATATATCTAGTAATGTAAAACGTTTTAGAACGTTCTTACAAAATTCAAAAAAGTTTTGCATGTAACTATATATTTGATTGATTGTTAAAAAAATTAAGTGGTAACAGCTGTTAGGTTTTTACACATCTAATAATATGGGGGCACAAGTATTTAATAGGGATTTTGTACACTATTTTTAATGTGTTTAACCAAATTTAACATCCTTGCTCAAGCACATGGGATTACTTGAGCACCGAATTTTGTTATTTTACGTTTCGATTTGGTGCAATATGCTAAAAGTTTGTAAGTGATTCTCTATGAATTCTTTATTGTTTTATACTTGTCCGTCCCCCGCTATTCAAATAAAACCGCAGCAGTGGGGGCAAGTGGCTTAGATCCAGTCCTTTTCATGGGGGCAGGTAGCTTAGATCCAGTCCTTTTCATGGATTTACTTATAACCCCTTTTCCGGGGTTTTATTAACGGTTCCCCAAATAAATAATAAAAATAAAACAACAGGCGAAACTAAAGGAGCTAGCAACGGTCCTGATGCTCTAAAATTATAAAACATCGATAAATTTTTTTAGAATTTAAAAGAAAATACATTTTAATTTTTTTTAAATTAGTCGAATTCACTTATAAGAACTATAGTTTAAGATAAAATTTATTTTGGTCTCCCTTTTATTAAAAACTTGGGTTTACCTCCGAATAAAACAGTATATACTGGTCCCCTGAAGTCCTTGGACAGCAACTCATATATGCAACAAATCTTCGTGTTCCAACTTTGTCAATGCTTTCATGGTAGGGCTTGTCTTGTGATCAAATAAGCTAATAAAGAACTTGGTTTTATTTTTTTAATTTAGAATGAAAACAACTTTTAGTATTAGTTTATTATAATAGAAGATAAATAACATAAACTTAATCCTTGTATCTCGTATATATATAATTTCTAGAAGGTGTGGAAGGTTGTGGCCAAGTTCCTAACACGAAGTCCCCATTTCCAAAGTGGAATAGGAATCCCACTTTCAATTGCTGGTGTTTGAAAATGCAGGTGTAGCCCAACTAGATTAATCATTGAATCTGATCGATGTATGTCAAACTTGAAGCTTTTAATTAACTAGTGAAACCAATTAAAGAGGTATAAAAAGGAGGATGGTTTTGGTTTAACTGGTTTATTAGTAATAATTGTGGGATCCGTTTGAATTTAGAACAGTGAATTGATGGGATACACCAAAAATAATGTGAAATTACATAAAAGGTTATGAATGTCAAGGATTTCCTGTTTCAGAAAGCTCTAATAAATGTTCATTGATTTTTGGATGAACAGCTTGCCAAAGGTGATGATCGACGGCCCATATGGGGCACCAGCACAGGACTACAAAAAATACGACGTAGTATTGCTGGTGGGTCTAGGAATCGGAGCAACCCCAATGATCAGCATAGTGAAGGACATAGTGAACAACATCAAAGCAATGGAAGAAGAAGAGGGTTCGACACTAGAGAAGGGAAACATTAATAACAGGTCGACAGCGAACACGGGAAGCTCCAAGAGGCGAGACAACTTCAAGACGACAAGAGCCTACTTCTACTGGGTGACGAGGGAGCAAGGGTCGTTCGAGTGGTTCAAAGGGATCATGAACGAGGTGGCGGAGCTGGACCACAACCATGTGATCGAGCTCCACAACTACTGCACCAGCGTGTACGAGGAGGGCGACGCTCGCTCGGCCCTGATCGCCATGCTTCAGTCCCTCAATCACGCCAAGAATGGGGTGGACATAGTCTCCGGGACAAGGGTAAAGTCGCATTTTGCTAAGCCCAACTGGCGCAATGTCTACAAGCGTGTCGCACTGGAGCACCCGGACTCTAGAGTTGGTAAGCCGGCCCTATCTACTCTCCTCAACCACCCCTTCATAATTTGTTTGTTTCTTGTGCTTTCTTATTTTCGGGTTTTCTTTTCTTTCACATTTTGGTTTAATTGTTACTTGTTAGTGCTCTCCTCGTTGACTACGCAAGTGTCATGCAATTGAGGGTG
Organism: Aquilaria sinensis; assembly: GCA_005392925.1. Classification (NCBI taxonomy): domain Eukaryota; kingdom Viridiplantae; phylum Streptophyta; class Magnoliopsida; order Malvales; family Thymelaeaceae; genus Aquilaria; species Aquilaria sinensis. The sequence continues at coordinate 92,825 of SMDT01002891.1, read as the reverse complement.
AAGCTAGAGAAAAGTTCTAGAATAATATATGTATTATGGAAGCTCCTTTCTGCCCAATTAAGGTTTACCAAGGAAACTCAGATGGGGGAGGGAATAATGTTCGACGTACAAGTTTAAATAAATTTTCTTTTACCTAGGTCATTATTATTATGCTGTTAATAATAATAATAATAATAATAATAATAATAATAATTTGGTGTTTTTGTAACCTCTGTTTTGTGCATATATTGTATATGCTATATTATATACTCCCCTAACCTAATTTTATTGTTTCAAATTTCTATTTTGGCTGTCCCAAAACTATTATTCTATTTTTAAAACATTTTTTTAATTATGTTAATATTTTTTAATTTCTTTATTTTTGTGTAATGCCTTTTTCAGGACAAATTTAAAAAGAAAAACATTAAGAAAAGTATACATATTGAAATGGAACAATAATATTGAGACAGAAGGAATAAAAAACAAATTTATGTGGCTAAACATGATCCACACCGAATTTCGGAGGGGAGCCTCGAGGGTTTTTTGTCTTTTTTTTTTTGTTGGTTTGTTTTTTTCTTGAAGTGCATTCGGGTCCCACTGACTGTACATTAGCTGTTTTTTTATTGTTTTTCCCCCCCTTCTCTTTTCCTTTCCCATGGGTGAAGGGCTATACATGTTAATTTACAGACTAGCATATCATCATTACTTGAAGATAGAAAGATGAAATGGCCGGTAGGAAGTAGGAACTAGGAAGAAATGGTATTGGTTGCTTTGGCCATAAACACTTATTTATATATATCCAATAATGAAGTGAAAGTTGTAATGGGAAATGATGGTGATGATTGATGGATATTGCAGGGGTATTCTACTGTGGGGCACCGGCACTTACAAAAGAGCTGCGCCACCTTGCCTTGGACTTCTCCCATAAAACCTCCACCAAGTTCGATTTCCACAAAGAGAACTTCTAATTATTACTTATTATTATTATTTTTTGCCTCTACGCCCAGCGGATAATATAACCATCCACTATGAGATTAACCACAACAACTCAGCAGGTCATTTCCGCCATCAAGCTTTTTATATGCTACTCCTACAATTTGTACAAAGTTAGTATTGTCCTCTCCCATCTTCTTCGCTCCCATATTGCTTCTTGTAATTATCCACCTACATTCTTTGTTGTTATTATTTGTTTTAGATCCAATCGGATGATAAGTATAGATGTTACAGTAAGAACAATATTTGGTGTCAATCTGTAAAAGTGCATATATTTTTAACTTTATGTTACAATTTTAAGTACTCATAAATGCATAAATTAAAACAGCAGCTGATTCAGAAATTTTATAATAGTGTCTAGAAGTATATGTATTTATGAGATATTTTAGTTAATGTTTTACTTACCGAGCATTACTAGTATGAGTTTACCTTTTAATATCGAGTACTGATTGCGTAAACCTGACTTATGCCATAAGCCTTCCTTCTATTATATAACTACTGTCACTTTAACCCCTACTTATTAAAAATTATCATTCGACAGACGTGCTATGCTTTTTATGAAATTGTTTCTTCATTACTACGTCAGTCATCAATATCAATTACCGAAATCCCTACACACACACACACACACACACACACACACACACGATCGACGAAACTAATCTAGGTTTTCAATTTGGTCAAACTAGGAGAATTAATTAATTTGTTGGATCCTAGAATTGTTAAAAAATATTGGTTAAAGCAATATCGAGAAACCTCAGCTAAAACAAGGAGCTGGCTTGTTGGGATAAAATTAACATGAGAAGGAAGAAAAGAGAGCTAACTAGCTTACCGATTGGCCGGAGTGAAACGAATTGACATTGTTGTTTATCATAATATTCCAATCAAGATAAATCTCTTTAGAAAAAGATCCTTTGACCAAGCCCAAAAACATGATGCATAAGTACCAAATCAATGATGAAGATTATCTACGATTGCTGGAAATCGCCATGGCATTAGACTACTATACACTACTGCTACTTTGCTTCTGTATATATGTATATATAACACCATGACATTGTTTGTTCTTTATTTTTTGTGTTTATTTTTTGTTACTTAAGTTTTTGTTTTTATAAAATGCACTATTTGTTCTTATACATGACCCTGTTTCTATAAACTTCTTGTTCTTTTATATTCTGGTGTTTGTTCTTTAAGGAGGGCGTGTTTGTTCTTTTAGAATACATTGTTTGTTCTTTCTTTTACATGTTTATTTTTTGTTACTTAAGTGTTTGTTCTTATAGAAGACATTGTTTGTTCTTATAGAAGGTACTGTTTGTTCTTATACATGATTCTGTTTCTGTAAATTTCTTGTTCTTTTATCTTCTGATGTTTGTTCTTTTAGAAGGGTATGTTTGTTCTTTTAGAATGACATGTTTGTTCTTTCAAAATTGTCTGTTTGTTCTTTTACAAGGGCACATTTGTTATTTTAGAATGCATTATTTGTTCTTTCTTTTACATGTTTATTTTTTGTTACTTAAGTGTTTGTTCTTATAGAAGGCACTATTTGTTCTTATACATGACCCTGTTTCTATAAACTTCTTGTTCTTTTATCTTTTGGTATTTATTTTTTCAGAATGGTATGTTTGTTCTTTTAGAAGGCATTATTTGTTCTTTTAGAAGGCATTATTTGTTCTTTCTTTTACATGTTTATTTTTTGTTACTTAAGTGTTTGTTCTTATATATGACTCTGTTTCTATAAGCTTTTTGTTCTTTTATCTTCTGGTAGTTGTTCTTTCAGAAGAGTATGTTTGTTCTTTTAGAAGGGTATGTTTGTTCTTTTAGAAGAGCATGTTTGTTCTTTTAGAATAGCATGTTTGTTCTGTTAGAATACATTGTTTGTTCTTTCTTTTATATGCTTTCTAAAATGATATGTTCGTTCTTTTTTAAGGGCATCTTTGTTGTTTTATAAGGCGATATTTGTTCTTTCTTTTACATGTTTATTTTTTGTTACTTAAGTATTTGTTCTTATAGAATGCACTGTTTGTTCTTATATATGACCTTATTTCTATAAACTTCTTGGTTTTTGTCTTCTGGTGTTTGTTCTTTCGTAAGGATATGTTTGTTCTTTTAGAATGGCATCCTTGTTCTTTTAGAAGAAAATGTTTGTTCTTTCTTTTACATATTTATTTTTTGTTACTTAAGTGTTTGTTCTTATAGAATGCATTATTTGTTCTTATACATGACCTTGTTTTTGTAAATTATTGTTCTTTTACCTTCTAGTGTTTGTTCTTTCAGAAGGATATGTTTGTTCTTTTATAAGGGCATCCTTGTTCTTTTAGAAAACAATGTTTGTCTTTCTTTCTTTTACATGTTTATTTTTTGTCATTTAAGTGGTTGTTCTTATAGAAGACACTGTTTGTTCTTATACATGACCCTATTTCTGTAAACTTCTTGGTTTTTATCTTCTGATGTTTGTTCTTTCAGAATGATACGTTTGTTCTTTTAGAAGGGCATCTTTGTTCTTTTAGAAGGAAATGTTTGTTCTTTCTTTTACATGTTTATTTTTTGTTACATAAGTGTTTGTTCTTATAGAATGAACTGTTTGTTCTTATACATGACTTTGTTTTTGTAAACTTCTTGTTTTTTTATCTTCTTGTATTTGTTCTTTTAGAAGGATATATTTGTTCTTTTAGAAGTCATCTTTGTTCTTTTAGAAGACAATGTTTGTTTTTCTTTCTTTTACATGTGTTGACACCCAATTTCGTCCGACCCTTAAAAAAATTTTTAAAAAGAAATCAAAAAAATTAATTAATTATTATTATCATTAAAAAGAAATTTTTTTTAAAAAAAATTAATTAATTAAATTAAATTAATTAGTTTAGGGGCATTTTTATTTTGTAAGGTTAGTTGAAAATAATATATATATATATGCGTGTGTGTGTGTGGGGATGTAAAAAAAAAAAAGATTAAAAAAGAAAACGCGAGAACCATCGTGAAAGGGGGGGGCCTGGAACCAGAAAAGGAAAATTTTTTTTTCTCTTCTCTCTCTCTCCTCTCGCTCTCGGCAACGACTGCCGACGCCTTCCCTTCTCCCTTCGTCGCCTCGCTCTCCCTTCTCCCTCCTCCCTAACTCGCTCCACTCTCTCCCTGCTTCCACTTCATCTCTCCCAGCAGCCCTATGGAAATCGACGGCAGAGGAACCACCATGCCCCGCGTCCGGAGCCGTTCATGTTTCGATTGGGGATCCTGCGGCCGGCGGAGCTCTCGCCGTTGAAGGAGGGCCCCGATCCGGACGGTACGGACGCCGACGACTCTCGGATGGAGGGTCGGTAGGCACGGATGAAGGGCCAGCTGGTGCAGACGCCGGGCGTTTCTACGTCGGCGTGCAAGAGGTCCGATCTGAGGCTCCGGACGCGGGGCGTGGTGGTTCAAGGAAATAAAATAAAAATTAAATCTTATGGATTATATTGTACAAAATAAATTACTTTAGGGGCATGGCTTACGCGTGCGCCGGGCGCACGCAAGAATTGGCCTTGTTACAATAGGCGACAATTTATTATGCGGCATTTATATGGTACAAAATTTAGTATAACACCACAAACAAAGTAGGTAGTTTTATTTCTTAATTTTATAAATATAAATTGAAAATCAACACAATGAGTTCAATAATTTAAAACAACTAACATTCTCTCAAGAAAATCTAACAGAAAAGAATCTGGTCTATCACCTTTTTGTTTGGCTAGGTTGATCTTAAAGTTTGAAAAAATAGGTATGGGAGAGAAATGTGCATGAGGATAAAATACTCCAAAATATTCAGATCAGTCTCTAAACATGTATGTTTTCACCACTTTGCCTTGCCTTTTCCTTCAGAGTTCAGACCAATTGCCCTAGAATGTTTTTGCACGTGTTTAAGAGGAGAGTGTGGTAAAGAAAAGTGATGATCTAGGGCAAAAGGGACAAATAAACTATTGATCTTTTCACTTCAGCGTATATTATCCACGTTATTTTTCTATAGTTAAATCGCCTACTAAAGTTTGCAATTGAGCTGATATTAGCAACTGACGTAACGTTCCAGCTGTATGATGATGTGGTGACATACGTGACTATATATATGGCAAGCTTGTGTACAAGAAAAAAAGTGTAAGCTCCTAACTTTACTCCCAAACTTTTATCTAATACTACAAATACTCCTTAAAGTTTATTCCCAAATGACAATCTCGACAGAATTAGACACTACTAGCGGTGGCCCATTTGGCAAGTGAGCTACTGGAGAAGTTATTCTCAAATGACGCACTCTGCCCAAACCCTTGAACAGATCATCATCGAGGACCAGATTCAAGATCAGATGATCCTTATCATCATCTTTGCTTTCCACATCCATCGTCTCCTCCTCCGCAACCATCTCCTCTGTTTCCTCATCCACCCCGCTATCCTCAACCTCCTCATATTGCACCGACAACGCCTCTCCAGTTGCTACCGTGGAGCTAGTAGCGGAGAGCACAGAAGAGTAGGAACCCTCCATGGCTTCCATTGCCAAACTCGGACCAGGTGAAGTCGTACGCTATCAGTGGTGTCATTGGCAATTACTACGGTTATAGACGGAGAAGTGGGAAGAGGTCCAAAATGTGGAGGTGGCCATTGTTGAGGATGCCGAAGTTTTGGGCGGTGGCAGTGGCAACGGCGAGATAAGACTCGTAGAAAGGGGATGGTTTTTTAGGCATAATTTCTAATTTAGGGGCATATGTGCATGAATTAAATAGTTTGAGAATAGATATTGTAATTTACCTAAAAAGATTAGTAATTATGTGACATTAACAAAACAGAATATTCTAGAGAAAATGAAATATTCCCTCCGTAAAGATGCATAAGTAGCTAATTTGCCCAATTTTCAAAACAATAGTTATTAGATTTTACCCAATCACAAACTTTAGTGGGCGATTTAGCTGTAAAAAAATAAATGTGGGTGATATACACTGAGGTAAAAAAAATTAATAATTTATTTGTCCCTTTTGCCAATAATCTAGGGAAAAGAAACATAAAGTTTAGGGGCTAGTGGAGGACTTTTTCAATATAAAATTGTTTGAGGACATAAAATAGATAGTTACTTTTTCCCCTTTCTTAACATAGGAGAACCCCCTTTTTTTTTGTTCCAATCAATGTTACAGCATTAGTGATGCCCATTGAGGAATTAGAAGAGTGTCTAGCTACTAGATTATATACTTTTTATTAATAGTTTTTTTTTTCAAATGAATACTACTTTGAGGGCGGTTTGTTTCCCATTAAGGTGATTAATCGGGCCTCATTATTCTCATGTTCAATTTAGGTAATTTGCATATCAAAATGACCCGCTGATCTTGTTGGGTAATCTCTCACTACTTCGATATTGTTTACTGCCACTTGCCAATATCTAATCTCGTGCAAAAAGTTTTTCTCGTCTTTCTTTGATAAACAGGCAACCAGACCATGATCTCACTATGTGGCTCTGTGCTTCCTTACACCTTCCCATCCCCATCACTAACTGAACACTTTTCACTTAGCTTTTCCAGCACCTCCCTCTTTCCCTCTTTGCCAATTTTCTTTATTTTTTTTCTCTTGATAGCAATTTTCATTCTACGTTCTAACTCTTTACAATAGAAGATAATGCGGAAGGCCCATCCCCTTTTGGCAAAGGATCAACTATGTTTTGAATTTACAATTTAGGGTTGAAATTGATTTGTTGGCGAGAGCTAGATGCTCAGTTGAATTTGGGCATCACCCACATGTTCCGGTTGTGCCAGGCACATAAGGCATGCGATCTGTGGAAAGAGAGTGCTAAAAGTTTGCAAGTGACAGATCCAAAGATAAATCGCAAAATCCAAGCTAGAGGTTGACGACAAAGATAGAACTTGTGATGGACGTGTCAATTCAATGATACAAGTTTGAACTTGCTAGAGAAGAAAACCATATTTAGTGGCAAGAGGAAGTAAAGTAACATCGAAATCATTGGAGAATCACCTAACAAGACAAAACGGGTCGTTTTGATTTGTAAATAATGCAAGTGAGATCTGTCGAATAATAAGCCCTCAAATATTGCCTTGAATGGGACATGAACTGGCCCTTGGATAACATATGCATCCTCCCGTCCTGTCCGTTCAGGATGTCATAGAGAGACAAAAAAGATAAAAATAAGTTTATTGTCAGACTGCTGCTCCGGGCGGTCATGAGACCAGACCCAACGCACAAAACTGGTTGGGGTTAGTTAGACGCAAATGCCGGAAAATAAGACCTGACACGTTGTTGGATGCACCGTGGTCGGCCAACTATATAACCAAAGTCAACAAATATATTGATCTTTGACTTTTAGATTTAATTTGGGGCTATTCCATTTATCATTAATTTTACCACCATTCACACGCACTATTCTTGGAATTTGTACACCGACCTTTAGCACTAGCACCAAGTTGGGATTCATGATATAATATTATTAATGTTGTGACAAGCAAGTCGAACATAACTTTTCTTTTCTCTTTTTTTTTTTCCTTATCGTAAAAAACTTTTATGACATCAGTCAACTATGAAATAAAGGGAAATTTATAAATATCCTCTTAGTATAATCTATATTTTATTCTCTCTATTTTTAAATATCTATACTTTATCTTATAATTATATAGTTTAAATTAGGGTTTTAAAAATTTAATTATATAATAATTATTTTCTAGTAATTTCAATGTTTCTAATTTTTTTTACAGTTAATAAATATTTTTAAGGATTAAATATCAAATTTACCACTTAAAAGTATTGAAAGGACCAAATTTAATATCAAACTTTCAAAAGTACTAAATTTAATACTGAACTTTACTTTTGAGACCAAATTTACCACAACTGTTAATTGATCGTTAATTAATGACTTAAATACCAAATTTGCCATCAAAAAATGTCGACGAGACTAAATTTACCATCAAACTTTTAAAAGTACCAAATCTCATACTGAACTTTACTTTCGAGACCAGATTTATTATTAAACTTACAAAAAATACCAAATTTACCATTACACCATTACACCATTAAGTAGCCGTCAAATTGATTGTGAAAATAATAATTATAGTCCTTAATTTTTCATATTTCTTCTACTAGTGCCATAACTTTGCCTATCTAATGATCATGCCATCTTATTCAAGAGATAAAAAACCACCCCCGCCAGTAACGCCACCCAGCCACTGTTCCACCACCTTACCCTCACAAAGCAGCTTCCTGAATGCTACCATTTCATTCTTTTCCTTAAGGTACAACATAAACTGAAACTATAGGTTACTGTCACAAATTGGAACTGTGTGTGTTTTCTCTCATAATTTCTAGTTGATATTGTTGAGATTGGAGAAAGACAAAGAAAAATTGGTGAGATTCTAAAGGTTAAGCCTTTGGTTGTTTTAGCCAGGATTTGCTGCTCTAGGATTAGGCGTTCATTGGTAGAAGTAAGACCAAAACTGTTAAGATTTCAGCCTATCAAGAAACATGCTTTAGAAATGAATGAAGCTTATAGTACGATTAATGGCTCTAGGGAGACCTTCAAAGAAAGTAGGTCAGCCACAGGCAGAATTAAGCTTAGTGCTGGACTTGTTGAAAAGCATGACATGATTGTTAGATATCTAAAGTTAGGACAATAGTTAAAGAAACATGAAAAATGAATGACCAAAACTATAATTTTTCTTATGATTTGACGGAAAAAGTAATGGTGATGGTAAATTTAGTTTTAAAAGTAAAGTTTAGTATTAAATTTGGCACTTTTAAAAGTTTGATGGTAAATTTAGTCTTTTTGATACTTTTCGATAGCAAATTTAGTATTTAAGCCTTAATTAACCATCAAACAGAGAGAAAAATAACAATTTTGGTCCTTCAATTTTTATGTTTCTTCTATTATTACTCTAAATTTGTCTATCTGACAATCATGTCATCTTCTTTAACCAATTACCCGACAATCTTTTTGTCTCTATCCTCCGCGAGCTTAGCTCCTTCGCTACTTCCCCTTCCCATTTCATCAATATCTTTCTCACATGATTGAAGCTTATTTGAATTATCTTGAAAAGCTACTTTTGCAAATACTTACTCTAATGTTGGTCCAATTGCTTTTTTTTTTCTTTATTTTTCCTTTTTTTTTTTGTTTTCTAGCCAAATGTGTTCATTAAGAATAAATTAACAAGGTATATGCTACTTTTTGTAACATTGATGGTAAACTTGGTCTTAAACGTAAAGTTCAATATGAGATTTGATACTTTTTGAAGTTTGATGGCAAATTTAATATATTTTTTAAAATATCAATTAACTATAAAAAAGTATCTGACAATTTAAAAATTACTAGAACATAATTATCATATAATTTAAATTAAAGTTTCAGAAGTTCTTATTAAAGTTAGATGATGAAAAAGCTATAGGGGTAAAGTGAAAGATTTTAAAAATTAGAAAGATAAAGTGTAATTTTGGTGAAATCACATAGGATTTTTGTAATTTTAGTAAAAGTAAATGAACCTTAGATATAAAATATGCTGAAAATTATCTTCTTTTTTCCTAAAATAATTTTCACAATGTCACCAAAAAAAATGCAATTTATTAAAGGGCCTAGTTGGGAATAACCTTTACAATTAGTTTTAAAATATTAGATAATTTATTAATGGTTAAGATCAAACCGTTGAAACTAAAAAGCTATCTTTAAATAATTTTTTTAAAACCCTAACACTAATCATTAACATTAATGTCAAACGAGCCCAAATTGTAAATGCTTATTTTTAGTCTGGATGTGCATTAGGTAAGGATGTGTGTTAAGTGAATTAACCTTGTATGACCAAGTCAAAACATACAGACAGAAATCTCACACAATTTAAGCTATTAGCTTTCCAGACAATATATTATCAATCAATTTTGGGTCTTTTTATTTTTATTTTTTTGTCTTTTAGATCCTAAGATTGAACGTGTATGGTCTCGAAGCCCAAGGGCTGTCATCACTAAGAATGATCCTCGTTATAAACCCTTTTCAATCATCTCAAGACCGCACATGTAAGGGAGTGTAATTGATTTTAGATTAAACGTGTTAGCATCACTCCCCCAAAATCTATCTTCAAGTTTTTTTATGTTTTGTACACAGAATATTTTTTATAAGTCTAGATAAGATATAAGATATCTATAATATATGGAAGGGGAAATACTTGTTTTTTTGGAACCCTAATACACCACAGAAAGCGGCTCTATACTCTTTTTATTCACAAAAATACCCAAACCGAAAATACCCAGCCCTTTCTGAATGGGCTTAGGGACTACCCGCCCAACACAATAATTAACAGGCGCCCTAATTACACCCCCAGGCCCCAGCTTTGGTGCCAATCATAAATTCACCTCTTATGTTCCGAAATCAACTATTACTCTCATCTTTTCCATTTACAAGGTATGACATCAATTTTCAAGGTGGAGTTTTTCTAGATTAATTTTAAGTGATCAAAATTATTTGTTTCCATAGATATTTTTTTAAATTTTTTATACTAATTGGAAGACAACACCTCAAAATTCCGAAAAGCATTTTTACTTTTTTTTTTGTGAAGCATATTTTTTGAATGATTTTTTCTTTTTTACCTGGATAACATGAAAAACTTATTAAAATAATTATTTCTATAAAAATTTCTCAAATATATAAAAGAGAAACTCACTCATTACTCCTACGACCACTACTTCTGATATTAATGTGGGATTTTTGTATATTTCTTAAAAATGTTGGTTCCATACATAAATATCTTGAAATTTTAATGTTAAAGTAATAATTTTTTGTTTGACTCCATCTGCTTTATAAAAATTCCTTAGTCTTCTCCATTTTACATGTTCAAGTTATTGCATCTTAATTTTTATCTTTTTAATACCCATTGTAACACTCTTTGGCCAACAATAAATCTTATTGTAAATTTGTAACTTTCATTGTAAATTTTATTTAAACAGATTAATGGTCTGCTCATCTGGTGATCTTAATGCCAATCAATTCATAACATTAGTTGTTTCTAATTTACAAGATCTTGTCATTGGGCACATATGTTTTATTTATGTCGAGATTACCGGGATTGTTTCATTATAACCTGGACAAGAGTTGATATGCATTAAATATGGACCTTTCTAAATCGTCAGGCACTTTATGATCTAGATTTACTCAAATGTAAATTTGAATGATTCTTTTAAAATTTTTAGTTTAAAGATTTATTCTATTAGAATTCACATAACTAGTTACTGATTTTTAGATTAACTATAATATTGGATCCAAAAACATTTATGTTACCACTTTGGACCTTTATTGTTTTAAGAAGTAAATTCCACCAGGGTTATTTAGCTTATTTTAATGTCCTAAATTGGTACCCTAGCTTAAAATTTTCCTATCAAATTCCCTTAATCATATTGTGCGTCTCAATTAGGTCTTTTCTGTTAATTACACCACTAAATCGGACAGAAAGTGCTGATGTGACATTAATTAACATTAAAATAAATGTAAAATAACAATTTTGGACCTCAAACTTCTCCAATTAATAATTTTAGACCTTAAACTTCTAAATTCAATGTTAACCCCCTAATTTCATCCTAATGCTCAACAATTTCATTAACTTCTCAACAAATTTCTTTGCCAAAATGACCAAGAACAACTGAACAAATCTCGTTGTCGCCGTGAACCAAGAACAATGAAGTAGGGATGGTAACGGGGCGGATCAGGCACGGATTTGTCATATCCATCGCCCGCCCGCTAAGTTGACAAGTGGAAAACTGTACCCACGTTCACCACTCGCGGTCACGGGGTGCCCGCGGATTATCCATGAAGACACACAGTATTATTCTTCAAACACTAATTGACTAAGATACCACTAGAAACCAAAGGAACAAAAATCTTGGAAGAGATTTCGGAAGTAAATCTAAAGGTTGAAAAAAAGATTGGTACGAAAAACAACCATAAGCAGAAATCCAGAAAACCTCAACTAGATCAAATAATGAGAAGTAAGCAGAAGAAGAAAGAGGACTGGCGGTAGTATGGTAAAAAGTAGGATCTAGGTTATATTATACAGAGTTTATGTTTATTTTTGTTTGGTAAATTACACTTTGATCACTTGAGTTACTTATTTTTGTTATATTAGTTTATTATTTTGAAAAGTTACAATTAAGTCATTGATAGACGAAGGAAACTTGTGGCGGGTTAAGGGCATAGCAGGTTTATCTATCGGGTAAAATCAAAATCCATGATGGGCAGATGGGTGCACTTTTCACAAAATATACGCAACTCGTTAGCTGGGTATCCTCGGGTTACAGATTTTACCTTACCCACTACCATCCCTATAATGAAGCCAGATCTCGACAACCTCGAACCCATCATCATCATCTCCACCATTTTCCATCATTGTCACTACATCTCTCTCTACCTCAGCTCAAATTTGTCACTGTCCACCAGAGATATGTCGTGCTTACCAAGGGAGAGGTTGAGAGATAAACGATGAGGTGGAAGATGAGGGATCTAGTGAAAGAGACGATGACCGAGGTGAAGATGAACGATGGCATCACGAAATGGAGAGCGGAAATGACTGTGGCTAAGTAGAAGATGAACGACAGTGTTATGGAAGACGAAGGCGACGATCAAGAATGAGTGATGGTAATGGGATTTGGGAAAAAAATAAATGAGGATGAGGATAAGGGGATGAGGGATCTACTGACTAGGCTTATCTCTGTCGAGTGATTCAAATGATCGAAGGCTTGCAGAAATGACGATTCAAGGTTCACGGTGCCGGATTTGAGATCTGGCTACTGGTTGGTGTGACTCATTCAAAATCTAGTGATTGGTGGCCAAGAGTTGATAAGTCAGGTTAATGGCTGTGACAAGTTGGGTCGGTGGCTGCGAGTGGTGATGAGTCAGGTTGGTGGATGCTGCTATCTAGGTTGGTGGGGAAGGAGAGGTAGAACCGAGAGTTAATTGTTTGCATGTTTGGAGTTAAATTTTTTTTTTTAATTTGGTTGAGTTTTTGGGTTTTTGTGGTTATAATGAGAAATTTTAAAAGTTTGGGTTTGATATTGATGTTTAGTAAGTTTGGAAGGTTTAAAATTATTGATTTGGAAATGTTTAGGGACTAAAAATGTTATTTTACATTTATTTTAATTTTAATTAATGTTATGTCAGCAATTTCCATCCAATTTAACACTAAAATTGATGGAAAGAACCTAATTGGGACTCGATAAATGAGATAGAGTACTTCGATAGGATAACTTTAAAATAGGATACACTTTTAGGACAGAAAAATAAGTTAAGTGACCCTTGGTGGATTTTACCCTTATTTTAAGTTTTAACTTTTAGATCTTCTTTTATCTCATTAGAACAACACCTAACTGCCTTTGAACACTATAAATTAATTGACAACATCTCTCTTGACATTTATTCAAAAACTAATATGTTATTTTTAAAAGTTTTGGTATATATAAAATATTTTAATATGATTACTGTGATGTTTGAGTACAATTATCTTCCCTCTTCGTATATGCTTATACATAATCATCAATCTTTTAGGTTTAATATATTTAGTTCTTTACGTTTTAAATCTAAAATTTTGTATCCATTTAAGGTTTTAAACTGTAGTCTTGTTGCACATACAACATAATAAATTCAACAAATAAATGCCTTAGAAACAAAAGCATTAAAGGCTTTAAATATTAGCTACAAGTCAAGTTAAAGAGTAATCACTAAATTTTAGTTTTTTTAATTAGTTCTTAATTAACTCATTAATACCATTGTTATTCTTAATTTTTATTTTTTTCTTAATTAGTATTCAATTGAATCATAAATTACATTAATTCAATTTCTGAACTTTCTATGTTATTATGACTATATATTCACTTTGCATTTTCAAAGATTCCAAACTAGATTACCATTTGTTTCTTTATATATAACTTGATTCCCTAGATATTTATATTCTTCATCAAAACAAGACTCTAATTTTTTAGCTCAGGTAATATATTAAAATTTTTCTTATCTTATTCCTTTTTGTGTTTTTATAATTTGAGGACCCAACTTCATATACTGATGCAAATTAGCATTGTTGGCATGAGTCTTGCAATTGTTATAATAGAAGATGATAATTGAATGTTGGTTTATCATTTTTGCATATTTACTTTTACATTCAAACAATATAATTTTAGAACCTCATGCAATGTATGGGTCTCTTTTTTATTGTGAGCTTTTGTATTATAAATTATTTATTTAAGCTTTTTTTATTATTTATAATATTTTTATTTTATTTGATATGGGTGTCAAAAGAAAATATTTGCAAAAGAAAGAAATTGGGAATATAATGGCATGAGATTAAGAGAAAAGATTGGAGTGCATGATGATAAGAGGTCAAATATATTGAGGCAGAGCCTATTACTTTGTTATCAGTGAACATATATAACCTTCATAACAAAATGATAATAATAAAATTACATTAACGCCAAAAATAATAAAAACATGGAAACAATAAGAACAACAAAAACAACAACAACAACAGTAATAATAATAGCAGCAGCAGTACTAATAATAATAGTAATAATAATAATAATAAACATGTTTACCCTTATAATGATATTACGTCATAAATGAAAAAAATATATGAGTGAGAAAAATAAATAGTTTTGTACCTAAAATAGACAACAGTTTGAGATATTTAACTGTTGCGGAGGTATGATTTTAAGTAACCATACTCTAACTCTGCTTGTACCCCTTCCTAATTAGTATATTTATTTTTAAAATATAGGGGCAGTTCATTTCTTATTATGGGCGATTAATGGTGGCTCATTATCCGCAAGTCTCATTTGGATAATTAGTGGGTCAAAATGACCCATTTGTCTTGTTGGGTAATCTCCAAAGATTTTGGTGTTATTTACTACCTCTTGCCATTGGATATGGTTAAGGAAGACACATAGTTTTCCTCTTTCACAAGTTCAAACTCATATCAGTGAACCAATGCATCCATCATAAGTTCCATTTTCAATCTGAGATTGCAAATTCAAAACATAGTTTAGTCTTTACCAAAGGGGAATGAGCCTTCCACATTATCCTCTATCACAATAAAGTTAAAACATAAAATGAAAATAGCCATGGCAAAAGAAGAAAAATAAAGAAAATTAGCTGCAAGGGTGGTACTGGAAGAAGTGATGAAAAAGAGTGTTCAGTTGGTGATGAGAAGGTGTTAGAATGCATAGAGCCATAGAGTGAGATGATGGTTTGGTTGCCTGTTTATCAAAGAAAGACAAGAGAAGCTTTTTGAGTGAGATTAGATAGTTGCAAGTTGTGGAAAATAATATTAAAAACAGATGTTATCCAATAATACAAGCGAGCCATTTTGACCCATGAATTACTCAAATTGAACTTGGGAATAATGAGCCCCCATTAATCACCTTAATGTGAAACGAATTGCCCCATAACTTTAAGTAAGTTATCATTTATTACCTAATTTTATGCAATTTGTATTTATTAACTATTTGTAAATGTAGATATTTACTTACAAATGAATGCACAAGCGCACATACACATAAACACATAAATATACATATATATTAAAAAATTATGTAATAAATCGTAGGGTTATTTATATTTACCCCTAAACCTTTATGGAGATTATAGTTAGCCCTCAAGGTTTGGAATATACACTTTTCCTTCTACTTTTTTTATATATTCACAAAAACTTTTTGAAAATAAAATTGCTATATAATGATTATCTTTTAGTAATTTTAACTCATCTGACATTTATTTGTAGTTATTTAATATTTAAAAATATTTTGGTTTAATTTACATAAAAGAAAATTTGATAATATGAAGTGTCTATTAACTCCAAAAAACACCAAACAGACTAAAATTACCAGAGAACAGTGGCCATAAAATTTAGATCAAAATTTCGAAAGTTGTTTCTAGATAGTCTAAAAAAAACATATAGAAAATGTGTATATTCAAGTCTTAAGGGGGCAACTGTAATATAAACCCAAGTTTAGATGAATAACTATCAATTACCCTAAATGATAATGTGTGTATGTGTGTGTGTCAAATGGGTTGGTGGGTTGTACATGCCTTCCTGTGGGGCGTGCACTAATCAAACTCATTTACTTAATACAAGTTTAGTTATATTTACTTAAGCCCTCCTCTATGACATCTCTAAATACAATAAAATTTAAAATTCAAGGTGACAAATCTATTTCTTTATCATGTCTCAATTGAATTTTTGCGAGATTCAATGAAATTCACTAAAAGTTGAGCATATGTTTGTCAATAATCTACATTTTTAATACTAATGGCATTGAGGAAGAAGGTTAGAGTTGGCACTCCCGTATTTGCTTTTGATTCCAATGCTCTAAACATCATCAATACCAAATTACCATATCTGTCTTAAGTTCTTTGCACAATTTACTATTTACAGCAATTAATTTATGATTTTTTATCTTCAATATTTTAGTATACTAATTAAAAAATTTTATATATGAATCATAAATGAAAACCTATAGTTTCTAAATATATATTTTTTAATTTTTTTATAAAATAATAATATAAATAAATTAGAATCAAACTTAAGTCAAAAAAGTGAAATATATCAAATATGGGATAGAGAAAGTATTTTAAAATAACCAAATAAGAGATTTATCAAGTACTACGACATGTTTTTTGCTCAAGCTATATCCAATATTTATTGCCAAAAGGCTTTTTCCAAATCAATTCTAAGATATAAATCCACTATGAACATTTGCTTAATCACCTCTAGATCTTAAAATATTATACTATGTGAACATGCTGGTAACATTTTCTCTAATTAGTTTTAGGAAGAAAAAAAAAGTAGGCGGTAATTCTACATTTAAGAAGTTGGGGGTAGAATTACAATCAGAACCAAGAGCAAAAAACACTGCTAACATTCTTATTCGTACCCTTTCTTAAAAATGAGGTTAAAATTGTAGCACTATGTTTTACTTTAGTTAATTAGACAAATTACTATAGTCTTCAAGAATTCAGGATTCAGGAGCTTGATTACACTGGAGAAATTCTCAAGTGCCAATAAATTGACATTTAGTTAATTTTGTTTAGCTTGCATTTGAATATTTTAGTTATTTGTCCGATGGTTCTTATCAAGCCACCTAGACATGACTTTAAAAATTTATTTGCGGTTTATGATGCTAAATTTATCTAGGGGGCTTACTGAATCCATGCGAAAAAAATATTTCAAGTACTATAAAATTTATTGTTTATTATGGAACTTTGATTTTTCATGAATATATTCCTTTTTATCAATTATACACAAATTTATAACAGTTAATCACGTAAAGCACCCAGACAACTCTTGATTTGCATCTATCCTAGATATGTTCAAAGAGTATTCTTTTTATTTAAGGGTGCTTTGTTCTCGACATCAGCATACTAGTTCAAGTACTTTCCGGGTCTTAAAAATGGGTATCATTACCTAGTATAGTGGTGTAAAAACAGAATATGTAATATTAATGTAAAAGGCAAAAAGTCTATTCATGAAATTAGAAGCTATTTAATTATTGCAAACAATTTTATATATCCAATTCCCCCTTTTAACTTTAGACTTATTAAGTGATGATTTTTTTTATGTATCATCATTTACAAGTAGAGATTCAAAAGTTTGTAGTAGGAAGAATTGGTTAATTTCCTGAAACTTTGAGGGTATCAAGGCACTTTTTTTATTATCAAAACTTGCCATTTGGCCCATTTCAATGCAAAATGGGGGAGTGGAAATTTAAACTCTTGACATGAGAGTTGAAAAATCAAACTCTTGACCAACTCACATACACACCGTGGTCAATATTTGTTAACATCATTTTCCAAGTTTAGATTTGGCCTAAATATAGTTTACCTCCTCAAACTTAGTTGACGTAGTTACTTTAGTCCCAAAACTTTGACATTATTTGCCTCAACTTTGAACTATAAACAGTTGAACAATTTACACCGATTGACAAACTAACTTGGTGACGTGCACATCACGTTTTTATTTCAGTCAACTAGGACACTATAGAAGGATACAGCTAAACTGAAATGAAAACTAGCTGTAACTTGTACTACAATAAATCTCAAGTATAATGACTGTCAGGGGCAACCTTTTTTTTTGTCGCCACCAAAACGATGGCTAATATGATTGCTAAAAAAGTTTTGGATGTTTGTGACAAACGTTTGGTCACTGTTTGAAGTTGGTCGTGAAGACGATTACTAGGACGGTCACCTAGCGACCATTTCTAATGGGCCCATATTTTGGTCACCTGAGTTAAAAATCTATCAGTGACTTAATTGTTAATTTTTTTACGTCAAAGTGGACATTTTTAAACTATGAGGATTAAGTTGACAGACGCTATAAAGAATCAGGTGCCTTTGTAACATAAGAAGTTGGGGGACCTAGGGCATATATAAGATTTATAAACTTGTATAAAAGCCATACACTTCTTTCATTTTCTTTGTCTGTAGAACACATCCATCAGCAACGTCCGTCATCATGCTCCACCATAAGGCGATTTCCAGGCATTGTCCTTGTGTTTCACATGGTTCAATTTGTATTACCCTTTTCCTTAACTTTTCCTAAAGAACCATCTTCAAATTCCGTTTAGATTTTTATAGATCTATAGTTAAAGTTCAACTTTATAACCATTTATCTTGTGTTTTTGGGTTATTGGTTTGCCTTTTTGGGTTCAATGATTTTGGAGAGGAGTTGATGGTCTCCTTCAAGGTGCGTGGTTCCAATAGTGATGGTCGCACTGGAGTGACTTCCGATTGCTGTTGTTGGCGACCCTTGAGCAGGTGATTATGTAGTTCTACAATGCTTTTCTTTGCCTTTATCTTCTCCTAAAAAGCTATCTTCAAATTCTTTTTAAATTTTGATAAAATCTTGAGTTAAAGTTCAATGTCTAACTGTTTTTTTCACTTTTTTTTTTGTTTTAGATTGATGTTTTGGGTGTGGTGTTCTTTTGACAAACTTGATTTTCTGGGCATGGTTTTAGATTGATCCTTAATGAACATGGTGGAGCTCCCTCAGTTGCAAAGGAGTTTGATGGTACTGGAATCATTGAAAGACCTAGTAATTTTTTTTAAATTGAAAAACATAGAATTTCAATGGATTTGAATTTATTGCAATAATTTTTTTAATTCAATTTGGTACCCAGTGACTGTTCGGGCGACCATTTGCATTAGTTTCTAATTCAGTCGCTTGATTGTTTCTAGCTCTTAGTGACCAACGTTTTAGTGACTATTTGTTTAGGTCACTAAAAAGTTAAATTGGCAACCATTTGGCCACCAAATGATCGGTTGCTCGATGCAAATTTTGGTGTGGTGTTGCTACAAACGCAAAAGATTGTTTTCTGGTGCTATAGTAGAATTGTTAAAGGGAAAATAATATTTATGGGGAATTCTTTTCCTTTTCTATAACCAAGATGCATTCTCGCCTCCTTGTTTCAATTAATACAAAATGTAGGGTGGCGGCCTTTTCCTATTAGAAAGAAACAAATTTAAACTACAACAATTGAAAATTTTCAATTTTAAATCCCATATTGGTGCTAAAGGTTGACCATGAAAAAGAAAAAATATTTTTAAATGATGTACGATGCTATTTAATTTACAAGGGTATTGTTGTCATTTCAGTAAAATTGTTGGTTTTAAGCAATAAATAATAAGTCTGGCACATGTCACATTTATATTAACCGTGTTATGCAATGTATATGTATATATGTATATACTAATTATTTGATATTTTGTACAACTGTCAATATTCCATTCTATTATTCCGTTTCCATCAAAAGTTACTTAATTAATATGGGGTTCTTCATATTGTATGTCCGAAGGGGTTAGCCTTGGATAATAATTTTTTGTTACGTATATTCTTTTGATATCTTTACCTTTTATTTTATTAATTGAATTTGGTTCATTTTGTAATTGTTCTTCTAATAGATTTATATTATTTTTTGATATCATATTTATAGAATTTGATGTTGAGGGTTGATCTTTTAAATTTCTTAATTGTTTTTTAATGGCTTCTATTAATTTTTCATTATTACTTAATTTTATATCTTTATCCAATTCAAATGGTTTAAATAAAGGTTGATATAGCTTAAGATTATCTTTTGTTTTTTCATTATTAGATTTGTCTTTAATTAGAATACTATTTGCAAATTTATCATTTTTTTATTTCTAATTTGAATCTATCTATCTGTTTTGCCATTGAGAGTAAAGACCGAGTAGCAAATTTCTCATGACTTTCAATAGTTCTCATGTCTATAGTTCTTATCTCACTAACTATTGATTCAACTCTATTTAATTGATCTGCAGTTGTAATTAAAGATTGATTTGTATAGTTATTTTAACATTTTCTATTATTTACGTCTTTTTTTAGAGCAGGTTCTTCTTTCGTGACTAAAATATTTTGTTCGAAGGGGGTAGCTATTACATAGCTATCTTGGGTTGTTATTAAAAAAGGTTCTTCTGGAGAATGAATGGAAATAATTTCTTTCTTATCACAAGTAGTCCATACTCTAGTAACTTGATTAATTAGATTTATCTTAGAAAAAGGAAAATGAATGTTATTGTCTAAACAATAAATTGGGAACCAAGTAAAAAATGGAATATTTAATTTTAAAGACCTTATACTTTCATACCATGACTCTCTTATTTTAATTCATTTTGGGACTTTCAAAGTTATTTAAAAACCATTTTCTTTTTATGTCATTATCTATGCAAAAGTAATCTTGTTTTAAAGCTTCTTTATCAATTTCAAAGTTGGTAATCATATTTATAGCAGAATAAAATTTCATTTGTGATGGTGTTGGAGACATTTGAGGTGAATTATTTTTTCTTTGATTGTCTTGATTATTAAGTTGCCTATTAGAAGATTCTAGAATATTATAAATTCCTTGAGGTATCTTTTCTGAAAAATCTACCTGTAATAAATGTGTTGAAACATGTTTAATGTTTTTAGATTTTGCATCTTGAGGATAAAGGTTTTGTCTGGGTATAATCATAGGGGGGTATTAAAATTTGGAATAATGGGATCAGGATAATTTATTGGATTTCTTTGTAAATTTGGAGATCTTAATAAATTTCTAGGTCTTCCTATATCAATACTTCTTCTTGAATTGTTGGTTGAGGTTCTAGAGTTTTCATATTGATTAAACCTTGTTTGAGGAAAATAGTTTGAAAAATCCACACTGACCGATCCATCTACTTGTTTAAATATTGAAGCAATTTGAGACATATTTTCTAAAGATTGATGTGAGATTATAGTATTTAAATATCATTTCCCCAATTTTGAAATTTGACTCCATTTAAATTTTTTAGGAGTATGAACAAAAGTGTTTTAAGAATTAGCTTAAAAAATAATCGTTTCATCTGTTATAAGAGGAATCTTAGCTTTGAGATCTACAGTTGTAGACATAACTTTGTAATAAGCCCGATATATTATATAAATTGATTTTGTATTTGTAGCTACATCCATATTCTTAGTTTTAACGGTTAACATTAAAGTTTCTAAAACATTAGGATTAAATAGGGATACAGAGAAATTTGGAAAAGAATTAAATGATAGTGGCTCATTAGCCATGTTTGATTCTGCCATAGCTAATAAAGAGTTTTCAAATTTTAAATGTCTTGTATCTCCCAGACACATTATTATAGGAATGTCTAATCCTAATCTAGATAATGGTTTAACTGCCACTTGAACCATTCCGATAACAAACATATATACATACATACATACATATTCAGTAGGCTTTGAGTGGCACTTACAATAGTTATGCAACTTTCTTTCCTATCCAGTTGCAGTGCGGTCTTAATAAAATTGCTTCTGATGAAGCATTATTTTCTGACCTTTGCAGGTGTAATTGGATGTAGGATCGGAGTCAATTTCTTGTTGCCTTTTAGTAGAGGCTTCAAATTGGATGACAGCCTCCTGGTGGCTGTTGTTGAGGTTGTAGTTGTTAATATTGGAAAAATCTTTGTCCTGTTCATGTCTTCTACTAAACCCCAGAATCAAAACCACTAGAAAATTTTAGGAAAGATAAAAGCTTACAAAACCCTTTTTTTAGACCTTTTAAAATAACAAAAAGTAATGAACAAAAATTAAGAAAAAATGATGAGCTCCTTCAAAAGATAAATGAAAAATTAAAAGAACTTCCTTCTCCAACTGTTGTCCCAGAAACATCCTCCTCCTGTCCTATGATAAATAATTTAAAATTCAATAGTGAGGACGATAACCAAAATCGATCAAAATACTTTAGAATATAAATATATATAAATACTTTAGAATAATCATTTATAATTAAACTAAAATGGATGAATCCTTAAAATATTAAATTAAATTGGTTGGTAATTGTCTCATAATAAATTTAAATTATGTAGTAATTTATTTGATCAATTTTAAGTTATTAATTTTTGCTTTTGGTAGATAGAATACTGTCAATTTTTTTCCTATATGGTTAAAATAATAGATAAAAGTAGTTTCCAAAATCCGTGGATGAAAATGTAATTACATCAAACGGGGAAATTAAGAGCAATTGATTCATTAAAAGTTAATTTATTGTTCTAGCCAAGTAAATGCATGACATTGGCTCTTATTGTATATCGACGTCGAAAGTACAAAGTTTTATAATATTAATATTTAAATATTCTTAAATATTTTTATTTTTGTTACTAAAAATATTAATATTAATTTATTTTGAAATTAAAGAAGTTACAAAAAACTTGTGGCTATTAAAAATATGCGAGTGTTAGTTTAGTATAACTATTCCATTATTATCATGTTTGACACAGGGTGAGCAATTGATGTTAATAAAACTTAAAAACCAAAAGGTAATTGAAATATAGAATAAAATGGTACCTTGTAGATGAAAGTATTTGAAATATATACCTAAAGATTTAGGACTTCAAAAAACCTTAATGTCCTCAAGTCCATTAGGCTTAATAAGGTCCAAGGGCCGTACAAGCCTAATTACCTTGCAATCCCATATAGGCCCAACAACTCATGCTCATGAGTCATGCTAAAATAAACAAAAGGTAGACCCTACAGCCTACAGGGTTCATTAATCTAATGGTTCCAAAGCTACATGGATCACCGCTGAATTCAACCACCGTGAAGCTAAAGGGCATCCTCCCCCAAAGACATGTATAAAAGTTATTGTTGCTTATTTATTATTTTTGTACGAATGCCTCAGAATTACACTTACACTTAGGGTCATCCATTGTTAATTAAACAAAATAAATGAGATATTCTAAACACATGAGTGATTTAAAGAAAGATATTACAAATATTATCATCTACCTTCCTTTGGTTAGAATTCTAAAACCCTAGACTTAGGCATAATATAATAGATTAGTGATTTGCAACCCATAATTACTGTCTAATAATTTTGGAGATTCCCCTCCCATCCTTCTCTAACTAGACTATTATTTCTTTTTTCTCCACAAAGAAATTTCCGTATGGCACAATTTATCCCTTGAATAAATATCAATCGGTCCTTAATGTGGATTGGTGTTTGTTGGAAGAGAAATGAGGCGCTTTTCTATGACCATAATGGTGAGGGTATCATAGTAATTTAAAAGGTGTATGGGTTGCCTCACCTTCCACATTGTTTATGGTTGCTGGGAATGGAAGGAGTAAAATGGGAATTTTGGTCATTTTAATGTTTGGAAATTCAAGAAAAATAACCTTTTCATTTGGCTATGATAACTAGGATTGGTTTGGCTCGAGCTAATTCTAGCTTGTCCATTGAGCCCAAGTCATGTGTAGCTTTCAACACTTAGGTAGTGTTTAATTGTAGTATTTTCTTATTTTTCTTTTTCAAATTTACTTTAATAAAAACTCAAATGCGAAGCATATTTTAAGAATTTGGATAGTCATGTTTTCTAAACTTTAAAAAGCTTATGTGCTAAAATGAAAATTATTTAAAATAAAATTTTCTATTTTATAATATAAGTTTTCAAAATTTTAAAAAAATAAGATTTTTCACATTCTTAAAAGAAATTATGCGCTTAAACTTTTATAAAAAAAAAGTTAAAAAAATAAAAGTAAAAAAAAAATTTCATATCCAAACACTTCCTTGGCTTTAGATAAAAATAACATGGTTTATTGTCTCGTCTCATGCTGTGCTTGGGCTTGGATGAGATTGATCATGTCAAGTTACGTGTTGCACTCATACTAAACCTAATTCATTTCCATGAATAATAAGTTCCAAAAAAATTGACAATTACAAGGTTCTTTGCGTTTACACTTGTAGGCGTTATCAATGTCTTCACTATATCTCTCACTTTTAATAGGTCAATGGAAGGAATTTACAATTTAAAAAATATTTGTATTATATTCACATGATATGATTATACGTTTGCGGAAAGTACAAGATCAATCTGTTAGATTTCACACTTTAGACATTAATATCAATGTCTTTAATAAAATTCATCTACGTCACTTCAACAGTTAACTCCAAGAAAACTTCATGTTAGAGGCAAATGACCGTAACAAATACAATTCTTGTCTCTAATATGATTTTTTGTATCTTATTGTGGGTAAAAACTATGAGAGTTGTAGAAAATGTGTCAAGCAACGCTAAAAGTGTACCAGTTTTTTTAATTTCCTATAACTTGTGTCTTATTGCGGGTTTTCCTATTGTACTGATTCATTTGGCTAATTTTGATATGAAGTATACATAATTATCTATATGTAAATTCCCAAAAATTCCATTCCATTCTTTTTTTAATAGTAAATATAAATATTATTAATAAAAAATATAAATTACATCTCTTAGAGCCAATTCATTTTGCCTTAATCCAAAATAGCTTATTTTTACTTTTACATTTTTTTAACTAAAGCTAATTTCATTTGAAAACCAATATTATGTAAATACAATAATCCATTTGCAAGCAAAATTTTCATAATGTTATTAAATTTTTATGAATTTTTTAATGCTTAAAACTAAAAAATTCATAAACAGTTAGTAAGATTAAACAAATTTTATCTTCAATAGATAATTACAATCTTTCATGCAAAATTACACTTACATGATATTGGCTTTTTAATAAAATTAGTTTTGTGTAAAAAAAGATGTAATAATAAAAATAAGTTATTTTGGATTAAATTGATGTAAATTAAAATAAACTGACTCTTAGTTTCATAAAGAATCTAAAACAAATCATGCCCTTAGAACACCCAAAAGATGTAAGAGTACACCAAACTCTCAAAATATCTGTTAAAACCTGAAAACCTTTTTCAAAATTCCTAAACCCAGAATGAAACCAATAAACCCTACGAACACCAAGAAAAACAAGTTTAAACACTAATGGTCGAACCCTTCAAGACCCTAAGAATGTAGAACAAATAAAATCCAATCTTTAACTCTCATTTCAATATTTTTAGTTCACCTTGTTAACGCTGATGTTTTTGGCCTCAAACCTATATTGTTTTGCCTTTTTGCCTACTCATTAGGCTTATTGCGATTCTTTAACATATCCAATGTTAGTTCATTCCATTTTTACTACGTTGAAATGTTCATTTGTTGGAAATATCGTCCCAAAAGTCCTAAATTTGAAATCTTTTTCTTTGATTTTTTTTTTTTACACAAAATCAGGTGTACAAGTTTATAGGGTTTGAACTTTGAAAGAGGTATTTTATAGTATTTAAGAAATGAAATGTTGGCTTGTTCAAGACTTTGAAAACAACCTAACTAGACCAAATAATACGTTGTAGTGTTGGAAAGGGGAAGGAGAATTGAACCCCAATGTCCCATTTTGCTAACAGAGCGAGCAATCAAGGACATTTTTTTCATATTTAAGTCAATAACTTTTAAGAATTTCAATAGAATTTATAAAACTTAGAACTGTATCATTTGTAGACATGAAGAACGTCCAACTGGTACATATAAAAAAGGTAAGGTCCACGGAAGGTACTTTGGCCCATCAAAGCACTTTACCTTTACTGTGCGTCTCAGCTGGATATTTTCCATCAATTCCAGCATAAGCAGGATGGAAAATGTTGATATTGCATAAATAAACATTAAACAAATGTTAAAATAATATTTCTAGTCCTTTAACTTTTCCTATCAACAATACTAAATCTTAAACTTTTGACATGACCTACTCATCCCCCTCTTCTTCCTCCTTCAGCTCTTCATTGTTATTGATAAATACTTATAAGTGTATTGCTGTTAAGAGTTTAAATTATCATTTTACACTTTGAGTGTGATTAATTTCTTTAATTTGAAGCATTTTTTCCTCCGGGTTACTATTCATAGTCACTATTCACTGACTTACTATTCATACACGTATTTACTATACATACACGGTTTATTGTTCATTAATATTAAAATATATTTATTAAAGAATTTATTTTTTTATGTAGGTAAAATAATCACTTGGCGCCCATTTATGAAAAAAATCATATCTAGAGCTGTAGATGTCAGAATTTATTGATTCCAAATTCATCCGAAATCCAACATATAGATCTTCGACCAATTTTCATTCCGAAAGCTAGTTTAATCGTTTTCATTACCAAAATTTGATTATAGATGAGACCATTTGTTCTTCTGTATGCTGAAGAGTAGTTTTGATAGAAAATCATAACTTGAGCTACAGATGTCTAATTTGAATGAACAAGCTATCATTTCAAAGATAAATAAGAGATCTACAAGTTTCGTGCTTTAATGAAGAGCTGATTTAATGTGTACGGTGGTCAAAAAATTAAAAGAAGTTGCAACCCGCCTTTGTTGATTTATATTTACTCATATTTTACTATTCTATTTTACCATTTCACCTACCTCAAAACTCTATAAATAAGCACCTTAGGAGGAGGACGAATCAATGCCATTTCTTAGGCCATTTTTATGTTCTTGTATCATCTTTAGCTTTTTTTCTTTAGTTTTGTTCTTATTTTCAATACCGAAACTCTATCCAAATATTTTCTTCTTGATCTTCTTCTTGTTCTTCTTCTTGTTCTTCGTTTGATTTTTAATCTATGTTTATTTCATCTTTCAACAGTTCTTTACTTTTATCATGTCTAATTAATTATTCTTTTATTAAGGTGAAAGGTGAAGTTTTTGGTATAAAGGTTATGACTGATTTAAACAGATTTCAAAGTAAATGGTATTTACTTTCTAAATCATTTTAACCACTCTCATTGTGAAGTGAGAGTCTTGATTCATTATAGTCAAATCATTGGCACAAAAGCTACTTGATTCCCTCTATAGAATGTGGCTAAGCCGATTATATTGGAATCTTGAGTTATTGTGGACAAAGGTTGATATGATGAATACTTGAACTCATTTACAAGTGTTGGCGTTATAAGATCAATGCAAACTAATGCTAACTAAAATCCCTGATTGGGACCTCTTCTATATGTGGATCTCAGTTGGGTGGCAAAATGAGCTAAAATTAATCATAACCAATATACTAAAAGTGGATCCCTCAAACCTTAGCTATTTTATTGAAATTAAGTTTTTAAACAAAATTGTTCACACTTTTTGTCAAATATTTCTTTACTTTTGTAACTTGTATTTCTTAATTTACTTCTCTGTGGTTCGACATTAGGATTTCCGAGATTTTATTACTTGTGACATTCTACATTTAGGCTACAACTGCTAGAGTACAATAGTCATCTTCCATGCCCTTACCCCAATAGCATGTTGCCATTGTCTCCATCTTGGTGGTCCTTCCAAAATTTCCAATTAATTAAACAAATTCCATGACTTAGAAGTTGCAATAAAACTCATTATGCAGCTATTATAACTATATATTCTAAATATTAGTTGATTTCTTCTAAATTGAACTCTAAAAATCTTTCATTTATCAAAATCCAAGTTCTAAATTTGAGCTAAGAAGGCAGTGAAATGGCTAAGGTTAGTCTTGGTTCTCTGGTACAATTTTTCTTCGTCTTCAATCAGACAACCTAATTTAGATCCCAAAACCTGAATTTATGAAAAGCCTTTTTTCCCCCATTTTGTTGTCAAAGTTGCACTTTGGCTATTCTTTTCTTTTCATCTTTGTCATCCTCACCAAAGAGGACATTATTAAAGAAGAATGAGAGCCACAGAAACTCTTAATCAATTTCAAGTCATACATGACCTAGAGGGCGCACTTTGTCAATCAAGCCCTCAAAGCCATTATTGAGGTCCGCCACTAGTTGAAGATTCATAAGGTAATGCGATACTTGCTCCTTGCTAGGAACAAATGGGTGCACTTAGTCCTCTACCTGGTGGCATGTAACCTCATTAGAAGGGAAAAATCCATGACCATGACCATAACTTGCGTTGTCAAGATGATCCAAGCCATGTTGCTCATCCATGACACATCTCTTGTATGCACAATGATGACATTCGACATGGCAAGCCCATGAACCATAAATTTTTTTGTGAGGAAATTACTATGCTAGTTGGTGACAATAGGCATTTCTTCTACGTGGCTTTTATAGGCCGTGGGCAAATTGGCAAATGCAATCAGGACAAAGTAGTTGGTGGCAGGCTAGGTGGTTGACATAAGCAGCGAAGGGCTGACCAATGTAGGCTTGGAGCAACTAGAATTCATACATGTCCACAAGAATGCGGTGTTGCTGTTTTTTTTTTGTTTGATTGATTTTCAAGTTTTATGAGTGGGGGTTGGATGTCAAGTAATTAATTATTAGGTTTGAAGATTTTTGAATCTATTCAATTAAAGAACATAATTTTAGAATGTCACTGGACTAGAGATGGTGATAGTAAGCCAGTAGGATGAGGGCATGAGAGGTTGCATTGAAGAGTAATAGGAGGAGGAGTAAGAGGACGAGGGAGGGTACGGTAAAAGTTCAAGGTTTAGAATGATTGGTTTGAAAATGTAAATCAATAAGTATTATTCTAAGATTCATTGTAATGTTTGTTTGTACCATGTTAGTATTTCCCATCTGACTTACTACTGAAATTGATCGAAAGTATTCAATTAAGACACATAATAAGAAGTAAGGTGCTTCAATAGGCCAACCTTAAGATTAAATGCCAACTTAGGATACAAAAATAAGCTAAATGACCTTTCACAAATAATTTTACCCAAATATAAAATTACTTTTTAACACCAACCACATGTTTAAATTAACAATGTTAAGTTATAAATAGTAGGAGTGGTGGTAAACCAACTCGCGAATGCCTATTATATGGGCATTTACAGTTAGGGATGTTTGGAACGAGATATTTGCTGTGGTGGCCTGCAATACAAACATAAGGGAGAATGAATGAGGGAAGCCTGGGATGTGTTTTAGGGGATAAACTCTAACGCTGAAGTTAGTTCTCCGATGAAGATAATGATTTTTGGGTTAGATGGTCATACCTTTTGTGAAGTGAGGAGCCCTCTTTACATAGTGCCATCCAAAGAGATTATGAGTATCTCACATTACCTTCGCTGACGTAAAAACATGGATGGGATATATGACTACTTTTCCCTAACTACTGGTATAAAGCCAAATAGAGCTACTGTTTGCTTGGGTCATCCAAGCTATTGGCCTTCAAGAGGCCTAGTGTTAGTGGGTTTGAGGTCTGACATAGGAATGACTCATGGGATACTTTCCTCAGGTAGGGTCAAAGGGAACTATCCCGATGTGGATCTTCTACTTGTGATGGTAGATGTACCATCAAGGAGTAGATCAACCATAGCCACCATCCCCCAAAGAGGAAAAAAAAAAAGGAAAACTTTTCAGTGTGATCCAATTTTTAGTCGGTTCCTAGCCAAACTTTTGTTGTTTTTTGTCTTTCTTTTTGGCCAATTTATAAGTTTTATATTTTTTTCATCAAACTACTCATTATTATCTACAATCTACCTTCGATTCAGCGTCGATCACATTCACAATGAAATCATGATCCGAAACTTTTGATCCCGTTCAAATTGTAGTCATTGTCGATTTCTATTTGGTGCTATTTTATATCGAGGTTCTATTTAGCCCTTTTTTGTTCAGATCCGCTGGCAAGATCTGTGTATTATCTAGTTTCATTCTAAAGGTATAAAAATCCTAAACAACTAACACGACCATGTTGATTCTAGTGGGTTTGTTTTTGGTGCATTTGAAGAAGTTGAATAATAGGTATTTCATGGCTGTTTTTGGGGTGATTTGGGTTGTCTTGGTGATTTTTGGTTCGATTCCAGTGTCTATTAGGTCTATTTTGTTAGTGCGTCTAATTTAATGTTTGTGTCATTTGTTTAACTTTATGTTGGTGCATTCATTAGTTTTGTGTTTTTATGCGATGTTTACTAAGGTTGTAAGCATGAATCTTACTATACATGAGAATTTTCTTCTTTTTATGGCATCATAAAGATGTTTATAGAAAAAAAATGTAGAGCCAATAATCTCTATGTCAGGGTTTTTATAGAGTTTCAAGTTGTCATATTAACTAGAAGAGCCGTATGGCTTTTAGCTAGTGCAATGAATGTCCATTATCAAAGAAAAAAATAATATTAATTTTTTTATTGAAAAATTAATTTAAATATATGAGTTATCATCAGTTATCATTCTAGCTTCTTTATGTTTTTTTTAAAAAAATTATAATATCAACCAACATTTAACAACTCACCAACAAAGTTATTCTTATAAAATTTTTCATATACTTCTAATGCTTTTCCTTGTTTTTTTTTTCCTCATAAAGTCCTAATATGTTTTGATTATTTACACTTGTTAGTTGAAAGTGTGCAAGAAATAAGACTAATGCAAACAAGTATTGAAAGGCATGAGAGTTCTATTAAAATATTTGAAGATTGAGAACTCAAAGGTTAAATGGTACAAATTTTAGGACCTTTCATGCATTTATCCTTATTTTTAGTTAAAGAAAGGTATTTTTGGACAACTAGAACCTTTGTGAATTGGCCAAGGGTTTGACTTTGAAGTTGAACTTTTTTAAAAAGTTCATAAGTGTCAGCTCAATTTGGTAAAGTCTGTGGTTGTTGGCCTAATGAGATCTTTAATTTCTCATCTAAGTAATATTGGTACTCCACAACTGAAGTATTTTTGTTTTGGGAAATTACTATTTATCAAAGTTAGAATATTTGTCTCCGGTTATTTGGTGGAATAATAAGGTTGTTAAATACCTATAACTATTAATTAAGATATTTGTATAAGGATTATTATAGTCATTGCTTTAGTTTTCTAATATATATCATGAGCTAGTGTTTTTTCTGATAGACATCAGCTGATATTATTCAGAAAGAGATAAAATTAGTTAATAAATCAATTGTCTATCTCGTACAATGTCATGTTTTATTTTATAAAGAAAGAAAATAATGAAAAAAATAAAATTTAATCAAAAGCGAAGAACTATTGTTATATTTTTCATTATAAGAATAAGAAATAGCTAAAGTTCTTCAATTATTTTCTTTGTATTTTTGCATAATGTTTGAGCTGAGAGAACTTTTATTTAGGAAATTGTACCTGGTGATATAATAAAACTTTAGGGGCATTGAGAATGTATAAAGTTTATCTACTTGAATACTTGAATAAGATAAGATTTTAACATAACTAACATATAGTTTGTACAATTATCTCTTCATTTTTTTCCTTTTTTTCTTTTTTAACAAAAGAGGCTGCATATATTAAACCAATCTTAAGTAGAAGATAGCTAGTAAGGGAAATAGTTGCTCCCACGAAGACCTACCTAAAGATCGAAGTCCTTTTCTCATAAAGGTGTCTAATAACATTTTAAAAAGAAAGGTTTTCATTTACATAAGGCCTAACTACAGAATCAGCCCCTGAACTTGGCTAACTCAAATGAGTTGGTCCAAAACTCAACACTCAATTAAACTTAGCCCTTGAACTTTGAAAAGCTATGTAAGTCAGTCCATGAGCTACAGTATCAAATGAATGGCGTCAAAGGGAGGATGAGGTGGCTTCCTTGTTCGCTGAGGTGGAGTTAAGCTCAGGTCCTTGAAAAAGCGAACAAAATCAGAGACAGAAAGAAAAAAAGGGTGAATTAGAGACGGTGATCGTGATGGCGATCGCCGTCAAAGAAGAAAGGGGCAAATCAGAGATAGAGAAAGAAAGGGGTGATGGGAGACATAGAAAGAAAAGGGCAAATCAAAGATGGTGACGGATGGCTAAAGTCATCATTTCTACTGTTCATGTCTTTTGGTCTTCCCTTCACCTTCCCCTATTTTGACAAACTGGGTCTTTTTATCAAAGCATAGCCGAATCAATAATGAATTTGAGGTATAAATCTTCAGAAATTGAGGCATGCAAGGACGAGTATGGTGGCACTATTCTTGAAGCTCATCATTGTCGACTCAATCTTTGTTATTGGCGTTGCGGCATTGCCATCCTGCTATGAATTATCGCCACTAGCTTTGTGGCACCGCAAGTTCCTCAAACAAGAAGGTAGCTCTTTGTGGTGGCCAAGACATTTGCTGCCAGCATCATTCTCAGCACCGGCTTTGTCCACATGTTAGATGGTTGCAAGGAAGCTCTCATAATCACAACACCATCCCTCAATGGGGAACTGTTAGGAATGGAAGGTCAATACAGAGTAAAAACTAGATAACTTTGAGCGGAGGATCAGGAAGGCTTTAGAACAAACAGGAAAAAATGGAAGTGAAATCAAAAAAGTCAATAATGCCATCTCTGTGTGGAGTTGCTTGAGCTAAGAAACAATGGATTGATTTAGCAAGCAAAGGCTAAAATATGACCGATTTAAGAGCATAATTTAGTGTGTTCATCTCTAATTATAAATTGGAGGATTTGAACTATGAATCCTAAGGGTGAGGAAAGGGAGAGGATAGACACTTGTTATGGTGAAAGAGATGAGGTAAATCGAGGATTTGGACTGTAGAACTAACCACATCACCCTTACCCTAGATGCCTTCAATTAATTACTATAGAAATTGTCTTGACATACATATATTTTCAAAGTTCAAGGACCAAGTTTTAGTAAGTAGTAAGTTTTATACCAACCCATTCAAGTTGGTAAGGTTTATAGGCTAATTGTGCAGTTAGGCTTTTCAGTTCCGCTAACCATAAAAACACATTTAAGAATGAATTAAGTCAAAATTTTTACTATTGACACATCGACCCACATAACCAGTTTTAATTTTTTTAAATTAATTAATTTTAAAACTCATCAATTTTGTTTCAAACGCAATAGTTTAAAAAAATATTTATAAATTTATTTTGGAAAAATTATTAGCAGTGTTGTGAAGTTCACGGTTGCTGCCTATTTTAGTCATATTATCCTACCGTGCAGTGGTTTTG
The DNA here is from genome assembly GCA_005392925.1 of Aquilaria sinensis. Taxonomy (NCBI): domain Eukaryota; kingdom Viridiplantae; phylum Streptophyta; class Magnoliopsida; order Malvales; family Thymelaeaceae; genus Aquilaria; species Aquilaria sinensis. Next base: position 59,661 of record SMDT01002891.1, on the reverse strand, counting down.
CCGGTAGGAAATTTAACCTTATACGGTAAGAATAACAGAATTCCGAAACGGCAATTCAAGCCCAGACAAAGTTATGGCCGTCGCCGTAAATATTACACAATCCGGGGGCGCATCTGTTTGACCGCTTACTAACTCACGAGCAAAACTTATACGCTTCCCTCAGCAGTTTTCCTCAAGCCCACAATTTCTGCTCGCCGTCGCTCTTCTCAAAATCTTCAAACTTTCTTTTTCTAGTAATAAAGTTGTTCTCTTTTCCTTCTTATCGGAGCCAGAATTGATCGTCAATAAGATCTTTCGATCGATCCAATAAGGCTCCGTTCTTTCGCAGCTTATCCAGGTGCTTGCTCAAGCTTGTTCCTTTTTTGATATTTTTTAGCGTTTCCTGCGTTTTGATGCAGCTGAATGTACATGCATGTGGTTAATCTGGTTTTTGTACGTATTCGTCAATTGTGATTTCGAAAATCTGTTGTCCTGTCTGCTGCTTAATCCGGTGGATCGTAGATCGGATTGTTTGCTGCTGTGTTTTGTGATCTGTACTTTCTGCCTCACCGGAGCATGCATTGGTGAATTTGATTTGATGATAATTCTGATTCATTGAAGAAGTTTTGATGAATCCAGGTTTATGGATCGGAAAGTGTGCATCTGGTTTGACCTGGTTTTCGTGGGTTTTGATTGCAGATCTTAGCTGTTGAGATGGCTTCTGCGGCAGCTGAGCCCGAGAAATGGTTCAGAGGGAGAGTAAAGGCTGTCCCCTCCGGGGACTGCTTGGTCATCATGGCCGTCACCAGCAATAAGCAAGGACTTCCTGCTGAGAAGACCATCACTTTGTCATTTCTCATTGCTCCTAGACTGGTGAGAGTATACGATCCGAGCAAGCTCCAGTTTGAATCAATGGCTATTTCTTAGTATTCTGTTCGTGTGCGGTTTGAATTATTAGATTATCTTGTTCTCTAAGAACTTTGTCGGGTGATCTGATTCTCTCATCTTTTTTGTGCGTGCTGATACAAAGTTTTGAATTAAGCTCATATGCCGGTTCATGTTTCCAGGCTCGCAGAGGGGGTGTTGATGAGCCATTTGCATGGGATAGCAGAGAGTATTTGAGAAAGCTCTGCATAGGAAAGGTGAGTGACTCTTGTGTCATCTGAAGGGATCATGTATTTTATTATTAAATAACTGATTTTCCGAGGTATGCTTTGTTTCTTCAGGATGTTATTTTCAAAGTAGATTATCAAGTACCCAGCATAGGCCGTGAATTTGGCTCTGTCTTCCTTGGAGAAAATAATGTAGCTGCCCTCGTTGTTTCTGCTGGATGGGCAAAGGTTTATTCTTTGATCGATCTTCTGTGTTGTTTAATTTGTTTGCTATTCTGGTGGCATCATTTTGCTGAATATGGTTTGTTCAGGTCAGGGAGCAGGGGCAGCAGAAAGGGGAAGCAAGTCCCTTCCTTCCCAAACTGTTGCAGCATGAAGAACAAGCTAAGATCCAGGGCGTTGGTCAATGGACTAAGGTAATCTACTTCTGTTGTTTTCTGCATGCGAAATAATACAGGATATGTTCTTCTTTTTGCTGGTTTGGTGTTTCGGTTGATGGTCTAATTATGGACTGCATCAGCTGACATGCAGTTAAATGTGGTTGAGAACCTCTAAAATATACACCATAATTTTCCGTTCATCATGAGAGAAAGTACCGGTCTCTAGTTTTGTCTCTTTTAAGAATAGATTAACTGTTAGCCAATGGTAAAGAAGCAACTAATCTTCCATTTAAATACTTGGCCTATATATATATGAGTAATTTTATTTCTTCTTGGTGATGATTCTTGGTGCCTGTTTTGGTGTCTGCAGGAGCCAGGTGCTGCAGAGGCTTCCATCAGGGATTTGCCGCCTTCCGCCATTGGTAATCCCAGTAATTTCGATTCTGTGGCCTTTTTAGTTGCAAATAAAGGTCGTCCGTTGCAAGGTATTGTCGACCAAGTTCGGGATGGAAGTACGGTTAGGGTTCATTTGCTGCCAGAGTTTCAGTATGTCCAGGTTTTTGTTGCTGGAATACAGGTGAGCATTTTTCATTTCTCCTCAGGATTGACTTGAAAATATGCAAATTTCATGACAGTTTTTCGTCCTAGTCTGATTATTTTTTGATCCTTTTAACCTATAATTTTGATGTAGGCTCCATCAATGGGTCGAAGACCTATAACTGTAGATTCCAGTGCTGAAACCAATCCCACCGATACCGAAACAAATGGAGAGGCTTCTTCTGAAGCTCGTAATACTGCACAACGAGTAGCAGCTGCAACAGCGGCTTATCCTGAGGTTGCTCCTGACGAGTTTGGACCAGAAGCCAAACATTTTACAGAAGTCCGTGCTTTGAGCAGAGATGTAAGTGGAAATTGATGGAAGTTTTATTTAACATGTTCATCATGTTTAGCTGGTCTAAGTTGGAGCCTTGATTAACAGGTCCGGATTGTCCTTGAGGGAGCTGACAAATTTGGAAATTTGGTTGGGTCTGTATATTACCCAGATGGTGAAACAGCAAGAGACCTGGGAATGGAGCTGGTGGAAAATGTATGTTCTATTATTTTCTGTCTCCTTTTTTATGCCAAGATTCCAAGATAAGATGGTGCATGCATATTTTAATCATGTGTTAGGGTCTGGCAATTTTTTGCATCAATTGTTTGTTGCTCCATTGGCAGCGCTCTGTTGTGCTCTGTTCCTGTTGCAGTATCTATCATGTGGCAGCTATGTTGTCCTTATCATGGTTTCTCTTCTAGCACCTTTAAGGAACAAATAGATGCTTGTATTTCAGCTTTTTAAAAAATAGAAGCTTATTTTTGCTGTCTTTATATGCTGTAAAAGTTTTCTCATTGTTTACGCTAGAAGACTGCTGACTTGAATTCTTATTACGTCGGTCAGTAGTATAAGGTTTGAAACAGAAGTGCTTTGTTAAGTATATTCTATGAATTATAGGTCTCGAAGTAGTCTTTTAATGGGTGTTGCGTAGGGTACCAAAGGTCTTGTGGCTACAATCTACATGCTTTTTCGCTTTCTACTGGTTGCAGGTTTTGTTTGGTACAACAGTAATGTACTAATATGTTTTGGTGCTATTCATTTTAATTCACATAGTTGCTAGGAATTAGGAGCCTGCAACTCTTTTAGCTTGAGGCATGAGCCTTGTGCTACGCACCCCTTATTTGAGATGTGCTTGCATAGAGACTGGATTACTGGTGTGAACATTGCTTTTGTAACCATCAGATACTTCCCCATTCTCTTGGGGAATATATATGCCTGTTAAAATAAATAATTTTTTTTTGGGGTTAGCATGGATATTAACTTTACTGATACAGAGTTGATAGTGACTTTTGATCATGTCTCTTGGAAATAATATTTTAACAGCATTTTCTTGATGCCCAAATGTTATTTTTTATGTAAAATAATTGATAATTGAAGATACAAAATTTCCTGTTTTACCTGCTTGTTACCTTGTAGTAGATTTTGATGAAATCAGTTTTCCAGTCAAATGACTTTGCCTTCACTCTTGAATATCATACTGCAAGTGGTGTTTGAGAAGTGAAGAAATTGAGGATATGCGAGCATTCAACAAGATGACGATTCCTTGCACTGAATTCCCAAATTTTAAGTTCTGACTTGTTGACATAATGGCTACTGGGGCTGTTGCTTTCTGTTTATCATCATACTACACCTTAATACAAATTGCATTGTGGCATGAAGTCCATAATGTTAATTGTAACTGTTAAGGTACATTGACACTATAAATTCATTGGCTTGGTCACTGTTTTCTGTTCTTTTTCCTAAAATCTTGTACTATTTCCTTTTCATGGATAGATTTTCTTTCGTTCCAAATGCATCTCCAGTTTTGTGGTGCTTTTATTTTGTCCAATTCAGTTGAAACATCCACCTGTAACAAATTTCTCAAACTTGGCAGATGCACCCGTCTGTTTTCAATGAAATTTGTCATTAAAGTGACACATAGGCCTCATAGTACTGTTTTCCAACAACTACCTCCTTGCAATCCCTTATTCAGTTGTGTCTAGTTCCAATTTTATCATCACTGTGTATTTTCGTTAATAGATGGCACCTGAGTACCCCTTTATATTATCAACTACCAACTCCATGATCTCTTTCTTCAAGTCTGTCCTATTCTCCCCACTATCACTAACAGGCATTTAGTTTTTTACCCCTTCTACCCTCGTGTTTTTGTCCTATCTGTTCTTTGTCTATGATCAACAAATTGCACTTTCAAGCCCTGTTTCATTTCTTTTTTTTTTTTCTCTTCTTTGACAGCTTTTTCTGTTCTTTTTATTACAATTTGGTTAAACAGTTATACTACTCTGTCTAACTTATGTTCAGTCACAGATGTTGGACTTCTTATATGTTACATTGTTTGAACTGCATCCACCTCCACCTTACGACTTGTTTATTGTCATTATAATCTTTTTTAGTTTGTATTTGGGATTCTTGGTCTCCTTTATTCCTTCAACTGCATTATTCTCGATGGTGTTCCCCCTCTGGTTTCTTTTGTGGCGCCAATCACTGCTATCTTCACCTTTATTTTTCTTTGACTTTTGGATCTATCATTTTGGTTCTCTTGCATGTTCTGCTTCTTAAATATGCGGTGAGATTTGAGGAATAATGTGTCAGATGCTCAGCAGTTGGTGATTTTTCTTTCAACCATTCAGGGTCTAGCTAAATATGTCGATTGGAGTGCAAGTTTCTTGAAAGACAATGCCAGGCGCCAGCAGCTGAAGGCTGCTGAACTTCAAGCGAAGAGGAATAAATTGAAGATGTGGGAGACATTTACGCTACCAGAAACCAATTCAAAGCCAATTCTTGATTTGGACTTCACAGGAAAGGTAATCAGTACTAGTTTTTGGTTGTGCTTTGTCTATGCTTTTTTTTTTTTTGTGGGGGCGGGGTTGAGGGGCTATGGTTTGTCAATTTTTTTTTTCTACTTAGCATTTTAATTGTGTCAAGAATGTTGGTATGAATCACCTGCTCTGGTTCTTACAGTATAAATTTGTTGGTCTAGGTAGTAGAGGTTGTTAGTGGGGACTGCATTATTGTTGCAGATGATTCCCTGCCATTTGGAAGCCCTTCAGCTGAGCGTCGGGTTAATCTTTCAAGCATTCGTTACCCAAGAATCCCTAATACCAGGAATGAAACAACTTCCAACACGGAAGATGTTGCCCGCTATGCCCACTACGCTCGGGAAGCAAAGGAGTTCTTGAGGAAACGCATAATTGGCAAACAAGTACGAATGCTGGTATACCATTTTTTTGCGATGATGGTTTTTCAAGTTTGAGGTTCTAATTTCTTGATAATTTCCTTTATAGGTTACTGTTCAGATGGAATATTCAAGGATGGTTGAAGGCAATGCCAGTGGAAATGGTCCCTCAGAGTCTAGAAAAATGGCTTTTGGGTCAGTCTTTCTAGCGTCACCTGCTAAGGGTGATGCAAATTCTACTCCAGTGGCTTCTAAGGGGAATCTGCAGCCTGGGGTTAATGTTGCTGAGCTACTGGTTCAACATGGACTGGCCACTGTTGTAAACCACAGGGACTTTGAGGATAGATCAAAGTATTATGACGCTCTTTTAGGTGCCGAGGTCAATGCCCGTGCTGGGAGGAAGGGAATGTATTCTAGCAAACAGCCTTCTGTGATGCACATAGCAGATCTTACCACGGTTAGAAGCTTGCACTGTGGTCATGTCCTCCTTCAATTTTTCCATTTCTGATTTTTATTTCTCTGTTTTTAATTCATTTCTTGCTACTTATCAGTCGTCAGCCAAGAAAGCTAGAGATTTCTTGCCATCCCTACAGCGGCTTAGGAGGGTTCCTGCCATCGTGGAATATGTCCTTAGCGGTCATCGTTTTAAGATTTTTATCCCAAAGGAAACTTGCACTATTGCCTTTTCATTTTCTGGGGTCCGGTGTCCTGGGCGTGGAGAACTGTTTTCAGATGAAGCTATTGCATTCATGAGACGGAAGATTATGCAGAGAGAAGTTGAGGTGTTGATTCTTTTCATTGAAGCTATTTGTTTGCTACTTCATTACTTGCTTATAGATCTGTGTTTTTCATACAGATTGAAGTGGAGACACTTGACAGAACTGGGACATTCTTGGGATCCTTGTGGGAGTCTAGAACCAATATGGCAGTACCACTTCTTGAAGCTGGCCTCGCAAAGCTGCAGACATCTTTTGGCACTGACAGAATTCCTGATGCTAATCTCCTTCAGCAAGCTGAGAAGTCTGCGAGAACACAGAAACTTAAAGTAAGAATCTGTAGAGGTGTTAGTTGTTATGTCATAACCATTGTGATATTCTCAAAATGTGACCATGGCAGCAGGTTAATCATTTCTTTGCCCTGCCTTTTGTCTTCTCTGTTTTCTGTGCAGATCTGGGAGAAGTATGTGGAAGGGGAAGAAGTTTCAAATGGTCTAACTGTAGAAGGCAAACAGAAAGAAGTGTTAAAGGTGCTGCATCATTCTAAGTTACTATCTGTACTGCAACCTCCACATATTCTGCTGAATAATGAATCACTGATCTTGGTTTTAATCTCAGGTACTGGTCACAGAGGTTTTGGGTGGTGGAAGATTTTATGTCCAGACAGCTGGGGATCAGAGAGTGGCATCAATTCAGGAACAGCTTGCTTCATTAACTATCCATGAGGCTCCTGTTATTGGTGCTTTTAATCCTAAAAAGGGTGACATTGTCCTTGCACAATTTAGTTTCGATAACTCCTGGAACAGAGCTATGGTGAGCTGAAAGCATTTTGTTGAAAATCTTGAACGCATTTGAGTTCATTTCTTTAGGGGGGCTTTTCAGTTTCTCTGTCATCCCCACTGGTACAACAATGGTAGTGCCGGACTTTCGGTCACATTATCTTCAGATTCTGACTAATAGTTTGGGGTTTCTCTTAGTATCCCCTATGATTTCTGCATCGAATTCATCCATCTTAACATTTTTATTCCGTCTCATGTTCTTTAGAGTCCGAATCCTCCACTAGTAGTATAGATTGATTGTGAGTATATTTTGTCACTTGAGCATACTTTTCTGATCAAATTGTTAAAGTATTCTGCTATACCCTTTTTAAATGGTTTATAAGACTGATCTATCCGATTCTCAACTTTACTGCTTGATAAATTCTTTAGAGGTCAAAGTATCAATGCTGGACCCCTGAAGTAGTGCATTGAAGTTTTGCCTGTACCATAAATTGTTTCTTACACTGTTATATGTGGACTCTGGTATTATTTCTGTAGGTGTAGGAAAAGTTCCAAGGCAGTGGAGAGATTGAAGATATTGGGATTTGTTAAAGTTAATGCATTCTTTTTCTTTATAGTTGTTTTTGTGCTCTGCAAAAAATGAGTCAACTAATTCATAAAAATAAGTTGTGTTGAGTTTCATTTGCTGGTTATAGCATAATTCTAAAAGTCATATCTGTCAAAACTGTTGAACTTATGTTGAGTTTGTAATAGTACTGTACTTAGCAGCAAGCATGAAATGAATGGAATAGGAATGTGCCTCCTTGTATATTTATCTACCAACTTTATCTTCGGCTGATCAAGAAATAAAAAGAGTCTCAACACCCTTCTTTATTATTTTCATACATCGTGTTAATTAACTAAAGTAAGAATTTCTTTGTTTAAATTTGTTCTGTATGGTACTTGTATATTATATGCTGCTTGTCTTGTGTGTGTGTGTTTTTTTTTTAAATTTGTTATGTCATATTGTGTTTTGGCATTTGTAGATTGTTAATGCACCACGAGTTGTTGGATCAGTGAATGACAAGTTTGAAGTATTCTATATCGACTATGGGAATCAGGAGGAGGTTTCTTACAGTCAGTTGCGACCTCTTGATACTTCATTAGCCGCTGCACCTGCCCTTGCCCAGTTGTGCAGCCTAGCATACATAAAGGTTCCGAGCTTGGAAGATGAGTATGGTCCTGATGCTGCTAAATTTTTGAGTGAGCTGATTTTAGGAAGTTCTAAAGAATTCAGGGCCAAGATAGAGGATAGAGATACATCAGCAGGAAAAGCTAAGGGACAAGGAACTGGAAGTCTTCTCATTGTAACCCTTGTCGCTGTGGATGCTGAGATTAGCGTGAATGCTGCAATGCTGCAGGTAACAACTCTTTCAGCTACAACCATTTATTTTAGTGGATTAGCTGTATTAGCATAATGTGTCAACATTAATTCAGAGAATCAATAGTGTTTGAGAAAAATGCAGAAGCGGGAAGAGGACTTCTGTAGTCATCCTCGAGTAATTGAAGCCGGACTGATAGTTTTTTAAAAAAATGCGTCAATTACTTCTTCAGTAATGCAGAATTACGACAATTACTTCTGTAGTCCCTTCTGCTTTTGTTGTTGCATGTTAGCTTGTTTTCATGTTGCTTAAATTCCAACTTACGGATTCTTCAGGAAGGGCTCGCTAGGATGGAGAAGAGGAAGAAATGGGACCATAGTGATAGAAAGTTGGCTCTTGATAATTTAGAGAAGTTTCAGAGTGAGGCCAAAACTGATCGGCGTGGAATGTGGGAGTACGGTGATGTTGAATCTGATGATGAGGATCCGCTGCCTGCAGTTGCTGCGAAGAAGGCCGGTGGTCGGCGATAAGTGTACTGTTAGGTCTTTCAAGCTGAAAGGAACGAACTGTTGGGTTGGAAAAGAAAGCAGAGGCTGTCCACCCTTGAGTAGTTTATAGAACCATCTTCTTGTGTTACGAGTTGCCTGTACAAGTGTTCACATTTTTGTCCGTCTCTTGTTTGCCTTTTTCCTGGGTTTCGTTTTGGTCTTCGGGCAGAACAATTTTGGCAGTACTATTTATTGTTATTTTTGTTTTTCTTTTCGGTAAGTTGAGAGGTCATTTACTTTTTGTTCACATGTTGAATAAGACTACTGTATCAGTTTCAATAGCAGTTGAGAGAACTTGGAGATATAAAAGATGACATCTTTTTGTTATCAATCGTAGAAGTTTCAATGTTGTTATTGTACGTATCATTTTATTATAATTTCTATCTAAGCACATTTTGTTATCTTGCTTTCGGCTCAAGGAGGCCCAATTGTGTCATTAGGTTCATTAACCCCGATAGGATCATTAACTTCTTATAAGACCAAATGACCCACTTGTGGTTGTAGCACCATAAATATGTCCCCGTTACCACGGAAGTGACTTTCCGAGACCTTAAAAGCTTATTCAAAATAACTTACTTTTGTGAAAATAAAAACCCAAAATTTTTTTGATCGTCTGTTCCATGTGAGATCCCCTAGGATTTTTCCCTCTTAGCGGATTAGGTTTCCTTGTGGTGTACAGCTTCTTCTCCTCCCAAGCTTGAAGCTCCTCCCAAGCTTAGGGTTTCGGCTAGGTTCCGATTCCTATTCCAAGGTGAACTAGGGTGAATGACACTCCAGTTTTATCAGTTTACTGCTTGCGGCTGGGTTCTTGGTTATCATTGTCATTGGTTTCATTGAAACATAATCACGATTGAGCACTACCCTCATCGGATGGAATCTTTGGACAAGTACTTCACCTCAATGAATTTAACAAACGAAGAGGCGCTATCATGCCGGCTGGTGCAGAAAGACAAGGCGTGTGGCGGGTTTTCGGATCTCATGGTGGTGATGAAGGTGTTCTCCAATAAGGTGGTTAGGCCGAAGCATATCCGGGACTCACTCCACAAGGCATGACAATCTTAGATAGCCTTCATGCTCCGACTGGAGAGCCACAACCTAAGTGACAATCTGTTCATCGTCACATTTGAGTGAGATAAGGATCAAACAGCCATCTTCAGAAAGGGACCGACCTCTTCGTTGTTGTTTAACGGAGTTGCCTTCTGGATCCATGTTACGGATACCCCTTTTAAGTGGTTCATGGAGGATTAGCGAAGCCACTAGGGAGTAGGCTTGGTGCGATTGTTGGGGCAGACGTGTTAGGTCCTTCTTTGAGATTGCGAGTGCTTGTTGATATCTCTTGACTACTATGGCGTGGAATTGTGGTGGAGGATAGGAAGAGCAGGAAGTAGTTTTATGTGAAGTATGAAAGACTCTCGGATTTTTGTTACTGCTTTGGGAAAATAGACCAGGTTGAACGTGAGTGCCTGGATTGTCTGGTAGGCGCGGGAAGGGATGTTACACAGTATGGGGACTGATTTCGATTCTCTTCCTGCTCGAGAAATCCTATCGATCAAACCAATGAGAGGTCGGGGCTGAAGTTCGACACCAATTCCCAAGAATCAACTGGTAGAACTGAAAGAGAGAATTCGTTTCTGAGTGACAATGAAAAGATTTTGGCAATACAGCTCGTCCCCAGAGGTTCCTGTGATGGATCGAGAAATCCTTTCCAAGTTTGGGCCGGAGATAACAAGCATAGCCACTCCATCACGTCGGGTTGTCAACATACAACCAAGGCTGTTGGGGCAATTGTTCGTATGGAAGGATCCCCGGTGAAAGGAAGGGGACAGGAACACAAAGTTTTTTCATTAAGTGGCGAATGATAAGATGGAGAAAAATTATATTGTGTGTTTGATAAAGGAAGATGGGACGAAATTGGATCAGATGGTCCACATTATGGAAGAAATTGTAGGACACTCCGAAGGTCTCTCTTCCTTCTTGAACTCGTCCTGCTTTGATGAGGTGATCTCGTTGATTGAGAGATTGGTTACTGATAGTATGAACACTGAGCTTGAGAAGCATTTTTGGGCAGAAAAGGTTTGTGTAGCATTATTCCAAATGTTCCCGACAAAATCTCCAGGCCTCGATGGGCTACCGCATGTGTTTTTTTCAGAAATTCAAGCATTTACTGAATAAAGATGTTGATTATGTGTTGCATTTTAAGGCAGAGTTTTATACCCGAGCCTCTTAATCATACACATGTGGTTTTGATCCTGAAGGTACAGACCCTAGATCGGTGACAGGCTTTAGACCGATAAGCTTATGCAATGTTCTTGATAAGCTCGTGTCTAAAGTTTTGGTAAACAGAATGAAACCTCTCTTGCCCAAGCTTATATCGTATAATCAGTCTGCGTTCGTGCCAGGTAGACTTCTAGTGAACAATGTCTTGATCACCTTGGAGACATGTCATTACATAAATAACCTATATGGCCAAGGGATATGAGCATTGGCAGTGAAGTTAGACATGTCAAAAGCGTATGACCGAGTTGAGTGGCTTTTCTTGCGTGCTATTCTGGCCAAAATGGGCTTCAATGTGGCGTGGATCAAACTATTGTGAGTTGTGTGGAGATTGAATCTTTTTTAGTGTTGGTTAATGGGCAACCTTCAAGGTGTTTCAAGTCATCGAGAGGTTTAAGACAAGGGGATCCCATCTCTTTGTTTCTTTTCTTATTCTGCGTTGAAGGTCGATCAGCTTTGCTCAACATGCAGAGAGGATGAGGGATATACCACAGTGAATCTTTGACTTCTTCAAGAGAAACAGGCTTGATCAAATCCCAGTGAAAGTTGTCTTGAGCACGGTTCCCAATTTTGATTAAGTCCATATCAATTCTTTCATTGAGCTCATCCGAAGTGCCTAACAAAAGTTGATAATATTCAATAAAGGTAGCCACAACCGACTCATGCCCAACTCAAGTAGAACCCGAAGTATATGTCACCTCGCAGATTCTAAACCTTGCTCTACGCTGGAGCATCATAGCATGAAAAAACTTGGTATTTATATGAGCTAAAGAGGAGGTGGTGAGACACTTATCGGCTATTCTAAAGTTTTATGAAAGTGTCTCGAGCCAGAAAGTGAATTTGCAAAAGACATGCACTTTCTTTAGCCTAAATTATTGTCAGCAAGATTAAGATCATATCATGCACATGCTGAGGATGAATAACTGCTTAAAGGTGGATAAATATCTGGGTCTCCTTTGGATGCTCAGGCGTAAGAAGACAACCTAATTTAAGTTTCTAGTAGAATGGATAAAAAAGAAGATGGCTCAGTGGACGACATCTTTTCTCTTGCAAGCTGGGCACAATCTCCTTGTTAAGTTTGTTGTCCAAGCCATGTTGATATATTTGATGAGCTGTCTTCTAATACCAACAGGGGTATGCGACAAGATCTAATCCTTGGCTTTTCAGTTTTCCTGGTTGTTGGATACGGATCATAGGAAAATGGCCTGTTGCAGTTGGAAAGATTATGTATATCCAAGAGGGCTGGTGGCTTGGGGTTTTGGGACGTCAACGCGTTTAATCTAGCGATGTTGGTGAAACAAGCATGGCGGCTGGTTTGTAATAAGGCGAGTATGGTTGCCAGAGTGTTCATAGGCCGATACTATTACTAATCCTCATTCTTGAAAGTTCTGAAACTAGAGCACTACTCCATAGTCTTTAAGGATTTTTTGGTAGGTAGATACATTGTTCAAGCAGGGGTTTTTTGGCGGGTTGCAATGGACTCAATATTTCCATTTGGTGAGACAGTTGGTTCCGAGGTAATAACCCTAAGCCAATCACTGATGTTGCGCCGGGTACTGGACACTGGAAGGTGGGTAATCTTATCAACCCTAGTAGCTTCCAATGGGATCATAATGTTATTGATGTTTTGTTCCACCTGATAGATGCGGCTGCGTCTCCTCGGTTTGCCAATGATGTTTTAACTTGGGGCATGAACGAGTATGGATTGTTTTCAGTGAAGTCGGTGTACTATATGGCATATGCATTAAAGTATAGTTGAGACCTTTTGCTAAAGTTGGATTTTTGGTCCTGATTATGGACCTTATTACTACCCCCTCATGCCCATTTATTGTTTTAGCATGCTTGTGCGGATGCACTACCGACGAGAGATAACCTTGCATGGTGGGGAATGGAGGTGCCCATGGAATGCCTTGTGTGCGGACTTGAGCTAGAAACTATGGAACACCTCCTGTTTCGATGTAATTTCTCCTCTAAGGTTCTCCGAGAGCTAAACTTAAAGCTGTTGGTCTCTAGAGACTCATATAAGGAGGACCTTAGGCGCATCATTCAGAAAAATCCCCAGTTGGCCATCTACATTGTTGTCTTTAGATGTATGGTATGGTTCAACAGAAACATAGTAGTCCACGACCAACAGTGCCAAGTTCCGAAAAAGGCTGTTCATGTGGTTGAATCTTAGGTTGAAAGTTGGCTCTCTTTCAGCTGCGCACAACTAAGAATAGTCAAGGAAAGCACTGCTCTAAAGATGTGGCGCCTTCCAAGTGACCATGGGCACAAGATCAATGTCAACGTTGCTTGGTCACGAGATCACAAATGAGGAGCAGTGGGTGTCATTTGCCATGGTGCACAAGGCACTGTGATGTTCATGGTGGCTTACGAGTTAGCCTGTGAGGGGGATGATGCTTCATACCTTAGAAGCTTTGGTAGTCTTATGAGGTCTTAAGCAGCAGAAACAACATGACATCAAATCAGTAGCATTGGAATTTGATTCTCTTTGGCTCATCTCCAAGCTTCAAAGATGAGAAGCCCCCCCTTTATTTTATTTTGGTGTGTTAATAGATGATGCTAGATTTTTAGCTAGTATTTTTAATTCTTGCTCGTATATGTTCACCAAACGTTAAGCAAATGGTGCTGCCCATGCTTTAGCTAAACAGGGCTTTTGTATCTTTGGCAAATCTTTGTGGGAGTCGCCATTCCCAACTTAGTTGTCATTAACTTTGAGCATGATTTAATTAATGAAGTGTTTATTTTGTAAATAAAAAAAAACTTACTTTTATTTTTACATCTTTTTTACCTATAATTATTTTTATTTAAAACTCAATATTATGTAAGTATAATAATTTATTGAAAATATAATTTTTATAATCTTATTAAGTTTTTAAGAAAATTTCCTTTTTAATTCCAAAAAATAAAAAAATTATAAAAATTTAATAATATTATGAAATTTTACTTTCAAATTGAGCATTACATCTATATAGTAATGACTTTATAATGATATCAATTCCAAATAAAAAATGTAAAAATAAATATAAAAATAAATCATTTCCTAGTTGAGTTAAAACAAATTGATTCTTGATGTCCACTTCCTGTCTCTGTTTGGGTGCAACATGATCTCAAGTCCCATCACCTATTTCCTTTATTACAAACAGTTTACACAATTGTAATGCTTTAAGACATATTTAGAAAAATATAAAATTTTCGTACTGAAATAGAAAATAGTATGTGATTTTTTAGGACTGAAAATACTATTTCCTGTTTGGCCTAACTGCAGACTTAGCCCTTGAACTTTGTCAATTTGACTGAGTTGGTCCAAAACTCATTACTTACTAAAACTTGGCCCCGAACTTTAAAAAGATATGCATTTTAGTCCAATTGCTACTGTACCTAATGGACGATGTTTTGTGTGAGGGTGAGGTGGTGATGGGTGGTTGAGATGGAGTTGACTTCTAGCTCTTAAACACACAAGACTCATTTGCCAGAAAAATGACCTTCTCGAAAGTTAGAACTTTAAAAATCACTCATTCACCGGAAAAAAATCATCTTATTACCGGCAAAGATCAGAGCACTGAGGTTCCTCTTCCTTCTAGGAAAATTTTTAAAAAGACAAAAAAAGGAATCCAATTCTTTTTTATTGCTACTATATTTCACACAGTTGCAAAGAATCCAAAAAATTCTCAGTAAGAGCTCGGAGTCTAGTGGAAGGACAAATATAAAAGCTTTATGAGGCAACAAAGAAAAAACAAATGTAAAAAAATAAGGAAAGGAAAAAAACCAAACCCGACCCTGAAATTGTCCCGACCCATCAATCTTTTCAACTCAGAAATTCAGAGTAAGAAGAATTTGAGCTTCGACTCATCAATCTCTTTAACTTAAAAATCCAGAGGAAGAACAATTTGGTTTATTTTGAGCTTCAACTCATCAATTTCTTCAACAGAAATCCAGAGGAAGAAGAAAAAAGTAGCACAAACTAAGATCACGAGGACAAAGGCAAAAAATCTGCCACAAACTCGGAAGGCAAAGAGCTGACCACTGAGCCGAGGTTGGGTTCCACTGCCCATTGGCCGCGACCTCATCGAGTGCATCACCGTTTACGCACAGCGCCGTCATTGAGGTATTACCCTCTGTTAACGATTGGCCTTGCACAGGAGGTTTGAGGTCCTCGTTAGAAGCATTCCTGGCTACTTTGTCTACTCCTGAAGCGACCGAACTGAAGGTTTACTTGGCTGGTGACCAAGTGCTGAATGCTATTTTTCATTTCCAACTCCACCTCAGCTATCTATTGCCACATCACCCTTTCCTAAACGTCGTCCATTAGTTACTGTAGCAAGTGAACCAACTCTCATAGCTTTTCAAAGTTTAGGGGCCAAATTTTAGTGAGTAGTGAGTTTTGGACCAATTTGCTCGAGTTGACAAAGTTTGAGGGCTAATTCTGAAGTTAGGCCTTTCCTCTTTCTGTAGTTTTACATTTATGACTTTACAAAGAACGGGCTGATCTGGGTTCTTTAATATGCAGTGATGTCCTTGAAGCGCATCACCATGGCACACTCAGTATTATTTTATAATAATTAGATTTTTGTAATGAGAATTTCGCAATAATATAATGATCTATAAAGTTTGTTTATTGGAGTATAATATTTTAAATCGTATTGAGACGATTTTTCTGAAAGAAAACAATCATTTCCATTCAGTAATATAAAACTCATTTACTAAAGAACGAATAGCTTAATCAACTACATGAAAAGTGCAGATAAAAAGTTTTGTTAAATGCAAAAGAAAAGGAATGTTTCAATATTTTTCTTTTCGATCAGGATTTAGTAAAAAATTTAACTATTCTAACTTATAAATAAGGTTATATAATGATCATATCACAATGTTGTATTTGGTCATAGTTAACAAAGTTGTTAAGATCAGGATTCTACCCAAAATTATTTTTTATCACACAAGATCAAGATCATAAAATTATATTGTAGATTGTAAGATTCTATTAAAAGATCAAAATTTTTAATAATAAATAATACTCTCTCTGTCCCAAAATAAATACAATGTTTCCCTTTTTTGGCTGTAAAAAAAAATGTTTCTCTTTTTAGTAAGTTTTGTATATTTATTTTACTATTTTACCCTTATTATCCCACGCGCTCGCGCGCACACACACACATCTTCTCAGTCAGCCTCCTTATCTCTCACACACATCTCCCTTTCGTGATCTTTGTTAGGTAGCGACGATTTATTTGGGTGGTGGTGATGATGGAGAATTTGTTGGGCGGTGACGATGATGAAGATTGAGTTCTATTCGGCGGCGACAAAGACGAAGATTGAGTTCGGTTTGGCAATGATGATGGAGATCGAGTTCGATTTAATAGTGACAATGAAGATCGAGTTCGATTTGGCAGTGAAGATAGAGTTTGATTCAACTTCGAAGATCGAGTTTAATTCCGCAACAACGACGACTAAAATCGAGTGGCTGGCAAGTGGTGGGTCTGGATGGTGGCGGGTGGGCAGTGAATCTAGACGATGGCGGGTGGCCGATGGGTCTAGACGATGGTGGATGAGCAGGAAGAAAATAAAAGAGCAGGGTAAAATTGTCTAAAAGTGTAAAAAACTGGATTTGCCTAAATAAACATATTCAGAGAAATGTTTCAAGCATTTCGGGACAGAGGGAGTATAATTCATATAAAAAACCAATTATATTAGAAACTTAATAAAGTTCAAGTGTCATAACAATAATATAATATGATTAGTGTCATAGTATAAATAAAGCTAGATTACTGGTAGAGCATAGATCAACATAAACAATACAAAAACTAACACAACTTTAAAAGAAATTCATAAAGAAATATAACTAACATAACAATGACAAACTTATTGATGTGCTTTCAAAGCTTCGAGTTTTGTCTTTTGAATTAAAGAGGGACGAGCTCTTTTTTTTTTTTTTTTAGGTTTACTTCACAATTTAAGTCATATAACCACTACCTTAGGTAGCTCAATTTGGGCAATAAGACCATTATCGCTTAAATTTTCTAATTCGAGCTAAAATAAAAGTGTAACAAACAAAAATTAATATCAATTAGGATCAATAGGATTGAATTCTTAAGATTTTAATTGTGATCTTACCCGATCATATCGTATCACTAATCTTATTACTTTCTAACAAAGTTTCATAACATTGGATTGCAGGGTCGTGGATCCCAAGCTCTAGATCCAGATTTTAACAACTTTAGTAGTGAAGTTATAATCCTTTTCTTTTAGAGGGAACAATGAAGACATAAGTTTATTTAATTTTGATTCAGTAAGTGAATTAAAGAGGCACATGAAAGTTGATTCTCTAAAAAAAATTAAAAAAGCTAGTACTGAAAGATTATATTTGCTTTTCTGCGGTTTCATTTTATTTTTGTCTATCGGCGGACAGAAAAATAAAACACATCTAGAGCAGAAAATGCCCATATCAATGCGATCGAATTTAACCTGCGAAGCAATCGTTCTATTCCAATGCACAAGAAAGTAATTTATTGTTAATAACCACTTGGCTAATTAATTGACATATAATAGCCCCCGCTGCTTGTGGCCCGCCGGGCAGAGTCCATTTCTGTATTTGTGCAAAAGGTTTCTTCTTTCTACAACTAAAGGGTGAGTTTAGATGGTGTGAAATGAGGTTTAGGGTAGATTTATTAATAAAATTTCTCTTATAATCATTTCTTACAATAATTTCGGGTAAAAAAAAAAAGAAAGTAATATATATTTGTACCATAAAGAAAACGATCAACCTAGAAAGCAAGAAAGAAGGACATTGAAGCACCACTAAGTTTAGGACATACAATTAAGTCACATGATCCTTAACTTGCTATATTTCATCCTCCAAATTAATGGTGTTTCCAAGCTCAATTCCATCAGCAGTTGCTCTCAAAACCATGTAATAAGAAGCTGCAGGCATCAAAACCCTGTAATAAGGTCACTTCACCTGTGTTAAAAGTTTATCTCGCGTCTCTCGGCGAAAAACTTGCCGGTGATGGCCTGATCCGGGAGAAGAGCGAGCCAGACTCCGGTGTCAGCACCGTCCTCAACCGTGACATTTCCGGCCCAACCGGTCATGGCGGTCTTCACCTTTCCTGGGCAGTAGCAGTTGACGTAGACCTTCTCACCTTCTGGCCGCTCCGAGAGCTCTTTAGCGAGCACTCTAGTGTAGGCATTGACGGCGAGTTTCGATATGGAATAGTCGGTGAAGGTCGTCGGCCAGCCACCGGATTCCCAAGTGCCATCTTCTACTTGTTGCAAGAAATTTGAGACGGTCTTATCTATTAATTCCTCCGTAAGGGTGTCCAAGTTGCTTAGTTGCTCTCTCATTTCTTCATCTTCAATTCGCTATCATAGTATAATAATCCAATAGTTAGCTAAATTTTTAAATATATTCTGTTGGAAAGACCAATTCTTTAGCAAAGACACGCAAAAAGGAACTTGCAAAATGAATATACTTGTCAAGTACGCAATAATAAATAATTTTTTTACTCCCTCTATTTCAAAATGATATATATTCTATTTTAAAAATTTCAAATCTTTACAACATTTTCATATTTAGTAAGTCATTTTTCCATACTACTATTCAAACTATAATTTTAATATTTATTTATTTATTTTAATTTTCACCATTTGCATTTAAAAAGTTAAGATAAAAATGGAAATAACACATGAACTTTCTCCATCTTTTAATCGTGGTGCAAAAATAAATGATTTAATAGATATGAGACTAAGAGAATAATAGACAAACATCTTAGATGGTTGACGTGCATCCAGATTCAATTGAAAAAAGAAGTATTATAATGAGTAATATCAATCATCTAAATAGGGCACCAAAAATAATAGCAGAATTGGTTATCTAGGAATAGGGATGGCAATTGGGTGGGTCGGGTTGGATTTGGGTCAGGTTATTCAGGTTTAGGTTACTATCGTTTCGGGTTCAGGTTGAGTTATTTGGGTTTGGGTTAATTTCAGGTTGAGTTGATTTCACGTTCGGGTTTGGGCTTAATTCAGGTTGGGTCGATTTTAGTAACGAGTTATTGGGATTTGGGTTGATTTTGGGTTAAGATGATTTAATGTTCGGATTTGGGCTTAATTTGGGTTGGGTCAATTTTAGTCACGAGTTATTGGGTTTTGGGTTAGATTTGGGTTGATATTCGGGTTTAATCGGGTTATTGGTTCATAGATTAGAATAACTGAATTAATTCAATTTTTTATTTAGATTTTGCTAAAAATTAAATTAAATAATTTGATTTTTTATGCAAATATTTGAAAAGTTTGGAGACCCATGTTGTAATTTCTATGGGTGATTAAAATGAAAATTTTAAAATTTAGGTACCTCATAACTAAAAAATTACTAGGCATTAAAAATAATCTAAAAAATTTAATTTAACTAGATAAAAATATATTAATATAGAATTATTTTAATAAAAATATCTAATTTAAAACTTTATAAATTTGATTTATAAAACTATAAACTCTGCTATTTTAGAACTTGAGCAGTTAGTAGGATCAGATATATTTAAATTATGATGTCACTTCGAGTTATACTTTTTTAGGAATTTAGAGTCATTATTTAAGGTCACAAAATAAATTAATTTAGTTTAGGTACTAGTTTTGAGCCTAGAGGTTGGTTGCAGTCAGTGTAGGTGAAATGGAAGAGTTTAGGTGTGAATTAGAGGCTTTTAGAAAGTTTTAGGTAAAATTGAAAATTTAGAGATAAATCTGTTAATTCTCGAGAGTTTGAGGTAAATTTGTCAATTCTTGCCAAATTATATCCTAATAGATATAATCCTCTTCAAATTGGATTTTGATTAGGTTTAATCTCTAAAAATCTTTTTAAGCACATTTATGTCTCCCCTAGTATGAATAGGGGTCACTCAAAGGTAAGACAAATGAGAGAAGTGTTTTTTTCCTCTATAGAAAGGTTTTTACTAAGAAAAATGGTAAGGAAGGTTTGTCAACCTCCAAAAAAGGGGGAAAAAGTTCGGTCCTGGAGGTTTTTTGGGGTTAGTTTAGGAAAAAGTGAAGAGTTTGGGCAGGAATTGAAAGCTTTTAAGAAGTTGTAGGTTAAATTAGAAAGATTGAGGCAAATCTGTCAAAATTGGAAAGTTTGTGGCAAACCTTGCAAAATAACTAAATTCTGAGAAAATCTGGTTAGTTTTACAAAGTTTTAGGCTAATTTGACAAATCAGGCAAAAGTTGGGCTAAATTTCAATTTAACATAAAAATGGGGACCTGATCAGTAGCTTAAGAGAGTTGTTGGACTAAAACTGACAGTTTGACCAAATTATGTCCAAACCTCTTCAAATTGAATTTGAATGAGTTTAAACTTCAAAAAACCTGGTTAATTTCACCTAGGCTCTCTCTAGGATAAATATGAGTCACCAATTCAAGGAAAAGGAGGAGAGATTCGAAACCTTAAGCTCCTAGCTAAAAAAAGGAAAAACTACAGCTAAGCCCCTACTTTTTCGCAGCTCGCATCCTCAAAAACCCTAACCTTTTTCCCAGCTAACGCCGCCGCCACCCCTGGTCCTTCCCTCCCCTGCCCGCCGCTTCGGCCACTGCAACCGGACCTAGCTCGCCTCCATTGTTCCATCCGACCCCACGCCTC
Organism: Aquilaria sinensis; assembly: GCA_005392925.1. Taxonomy (NCBI): domain Eukaryota; kingdom Viridiplantae; phylum Streptophyta; class Magnoliopsida; order Malvales; family Thymelaeaceae; genus Aquilaria; species Aquilaria sinensis. Next base: position 39,129 of record SMDT01002891.1, on the reverse strand, counting down.
CATCTCCGAAGACCCCCCACAGCTGCTGGCGCCGATTGAAGGAGGGGACGAGAATCGCGTCCGCTTCAAGCCCGTTCGCCGCCGCCTGGCAGTCTTTGGCAGCCTTTTCCTCCTCCCTCCTCAGTCGCTGCCCCCTCCCGGCCAAATCCCAGGCAGCCCCCCGTCTCTCGTCGCCGGTGAACGGAGAATCAGAGAGAGATCCGGATCGAAACCCGTGACCGGCCCGTTTACCCCAGCCAAGGTTTTTTTTTTAACTCTTGTGGTAAAACTATTGTCTAGCCCCTTGTTCTTTACATTTCGTTCATACTAGTCACTAACTTTGTTTTATTTTGTAGATGGGCCATCGACAACAAGCTTTTGATGTTTATTTTCTTTCCCTGTTTTCTTTGTTTATTTTTTTTTTGAGCATGTGTCAATTAAATTTCTCACATCACATAGAAACATATTTTAGGGTTATTATTATTATTATTATTATTATTGTTATTTGTTTTACAGCATTGGATCCAACAATGGACATGTTTGGCATAAATGTAGATGGCTCCAATAATCAAGAGATTGTTAATGCAAGTGGTGCTAAAAGAGGGCAAAGCAGGTTTTGGTCTAAGGTTTGAAATGAGTTTAAGTGTGTTGATGGAGAGCTATATGAAGATAAAGTGAACAAAGCCAAATGCAAGCATTGCAAAGTTAAGGAGTACAAGGCTGATTCTATAGTAGGAACAAAAAACCTTTTGCACCATTTAAAGAGGTGTGCCAAATATCAAAATTCTTTAAATGATAGTGGTAGTAATGAAGGATCATTCCATGGAAAGTTAGATAAGGCTACCTGTAGAGAGTGGTTGTGTAGAATCATAATCAAGCATGGCCTATCGTATTATTATGTTGAATATGAAGAGGTGCGTGATTATAATTCATATCTAAACCTAAATGTTAAACATGTGTGTTGAAACACCCATAAGAATGACATTGTTAATTTCCATAAGAAATTAGGGGAACAACTTAAATCTTCTTTGAGAAACCTTTCTAGAAGGATTTGCTTTATTAGTGATATATGGACTTCAATGATTGATATGGTTATCTTTGTGTCACGGCACATTATGTAGACATTAGTTGGTAGTTAAGGAGTAAAGTCTGGACTTTTCAGCATCTTGAACCACCTTATAATTCTAACATACTATATGAAAAAATATTTGGTCTCTTGAAAGAATGGAGGATTGGGAGCAAAATTTTTTCCATCACTTCAGACAATGTTAGCAATATGGCTAGTATGCAGACTTTATTGTATGCCCAACTCAACCATCAAAATGCTTTGATTTGTGGAGAGAAATATTTTCATGTTCATTGTAGTGCACATATTTTGAATCTCATTGTTTAAGATGGGTTGAAGGTAGTTTATGGGCATATAAAAAAAATCAGAGAAAGTGTTCTCTATGTTCATAGAGCAGAAGCAAAATGGATTAGGTTTTTTTGAGTGTACCGTAGCAGTTGGGGTAAACATTTCAAAATTAGTATGGCTAAATGAGCCTACATGGTGGAATTCCACTTATTTGATGCTTGAAAGGGCACTTCTTTATTGTCAAGTATTTTCTTAGCCGTAAATTGTTGACATATGTTATGACCATTACCCAAGTGACGGCGAGTGGAACAAAATCGCAAAAGTCACAGCAATTTTGAAGCCTTTTTATGAAATGAATACTTTCTTCTCTGGTTATGAGTATCTTATTGCCAATTTGTACTTTGAGAATGTATTGAGAATGTAAAGGTTTATACTAGAGGCAATGGATAACCTAGACTTCCAAATAAGAGATATGACACAACAAATGAATGAGAAGTTTCAAAAGTATTGGGAAGATTTTTCAGTAGTTCTTTCATTTGCAGCTGTACTTGATCATTGGTATAAATTAGCTTTTCTTAAGTATTGCTATGAGAAATTAGGTACAGCTCATGCTTCTAAATAGGTAGATGTTCGAGATCAATTATATTTCCTTTTCAAAGAGCATGAGACTTATAGTGATAGTTCATCACACTCATGTGATGTTAGAACTGGTGGTGGATAATCTTGTCAAGAAGTAAATTCAGATTTTCTTGCAAGTAAATTATTTTTTTTTATTATACGAATATTTATTCTTTTATATTGTACGATACTCTCAAAATTGATAGACATGTTGATGTAGATGTAGGATTTTTGCCAAGATACAATGGGGATTTTCAACTTAAAGTCACAACTTGATATTTATTTGGATGAGCTTAGAAAGCCAATTGTGTTGAAGGTAGATGTCTTTGCTTTTTGGAAAGAAAATTAAGCACGATATCCAATTATAGCACAAATGGCAAGGGATATATTGAGTATTCTTGTCATGACTGTTGCTTCAGAATCAACTTTTAGTATGGGTAGCAAGATTCTTAACAAATATAGGAATCATCTTGTCCCTAACAATGTACAAGTTTTACTAACATCTCATAATTGGGTGTAGCTATGAATGTATGGTTTTTTTGTAGTTTTTTTTATTTCAATACATTATAGTTAGTACTAATTTTGTTTCTCAATTAATGAAGTTGAGGAGTATGATCTGAAGTATTTGAATGACATAGAAGTGGAATTAGAGCAGCCGACTAGTTCTGAAGCATCTTTTAATTTTGTTTTGGTATAGAGGTAAGATTACTACCAGTCACTTTATGGCAGTTGGGTTTTTTTAGTGTTTTTTAGGTAATGACTCAATTGATAACTAGCACAAACAACTCAATATTTTTTGTTTGATATTTCACTAACTACTATTATTTTGGCAATTCATAAGTCTTGCAAACAAGCAGGCAGTTTTGATTTTGTCATTAGTTTTGTTGGTTGTGACTTTTGACATGACATTGTTGTCATACTCTTTTTCATTTTGATGTTTTTATTTAGTTGCAAAACTTAATATTGAAATAATTTGTTATGTTACTTCAGGATTTAGATTATTGTTCGTGATTTTAGGCTTTTGTGGCTTTATATGGGAAAGAATGCTTTAAGTAATTCAAGAATGCTTTAAGTAATTCAAGTTTGAGCCTATGTGAATTTTGTGAAATAAAATCATTTCAAACCAATGCATGCTTTACTAGTACTTTAAATTAAAATTTTATATAATTTAGTCTTGCTATCAAATGTAGAAGGCAACTAACGATGATAAATGCTGAAATAAGTCTTTTATATTATAAAGATTCAAAGTTTGATTTAGTAATTTTATAGGATTATACTAAGATTTGAGAATACTAAAAATTATTAAGTCATCTCAACAAATAAATCCTGGAAAACCTCTAAACAAACCAAGATAAATTATTTTATTAATTTGCTATTTAAATTCCATAAGATACCTAAACAAAAAATATTTTTGAAGTACTTTCTGAATTTCTCAAATTGCATGGTCATAATTACTGTACAATTTAGATAAATAATTAATATGTAAAAAAATCATGAATTTTTAAATGTTCGCCGATCATATATTTTATGTTGATTTGGGTTAAATTCAAGTTTTGTGGGGTTTAGAATTATGTCTTTTTTTTGTTTGAGTCAGGTCCGTCTTAGGTTTAAGTCATTTTGGATTTGGGCCAATTCAGGTTTGGGTTATTTAAGTTTTGGGTTTTTTCGGATTTCACTTTAATTAGGTTCGAGTTCAGGTCGTTGATTTTTTTTGTCAAATTGGGTCAAGTCGAGTTTGGGTTTAGGTGAGTTGGTCCATATTTTCAAGTCGGATCAGATTTTGCCACTTCTATCTAGGATTAATCCTAAAAACATAACTTAAAATTAAAAGAATTGAAGAATTAAGGATGAGGAAATTGACTTACATGGCGTCGACCGTTTAGTTTACCTAGCCTTGAACTCACATTAACAATTCGAGCACCAGCAGAAGAATGCCTCATTAGTGGGATCATGGCTTTGATCATATTTTTGGTGCCATAATAATTGGTGGATACCACCTGTTTGGCAAACTCCATTCCATTGTCAGACCCAAGATTGTAGTTAACACCTGCATTATTTACCTGCAAATATCAAACCAAGTAACAAAAAGTTGGTAAACAGTATAAAATAATGATAATATTGTCACGAACCAAGTCCATAACATGTCTATCTCATATGCGTCATCCTTCAACAAAGAAAAATCATAAGCCCATGGTTCAATAGAACAATTTGAACTATTCAACTACCATAAATCCGATAGAAAACCAGTGAGTCCATAGTGATTGGACGGTTCAAAATGGTCATCACAATAATGATGATCTGTGAGCTTAGCAAAAGTCTCATAGAAAATGAACAAGTAACTTACTAGAATGTCGACGCCACCATATTGTTCTTTTATCCATTCACAAAACTTTGAGATTGAATCGTGGTCTAAGATATCCAGCTGATGGACATTTACATTAAATCCTCCTTCTTGTAAGACTTTAGCTGCTTCAATGCCAACATCGGTGTCCCTTGATGTTAGCACCACTGTCACCCCATGGTTTCCGAGTTGTCTAGCAATTTCAAATCCGATTCCTCTATTAGCTCCTGTCACCACGGCTATGGTTTCTTTGGACCACCACCTACCATGAAATTAGGATAATTAACAATTGTTGGATGATTTAAAATTAAGTGAGTCCTATAAATCTGGTCAAATCACAGTTTGCCATATTATCTTTGTATAAGTTTTTATTGTTTTAGAATTATTCATATATTTGAAGAAAATAGCGTTAATTACATCTACAAAGAGACACAAAACCAGGGTTGTGGTGCTAAGATTTATTGTCATTATGTATTTTTCATAACAATCAATTAATTAACCTTCTAATGTTAAGACTTCTGTTTAGTGCCAAAAGTTAAATCTTCCATCATTTTTCCCTAGTGGCTAGCTAACTCTGTGGAAACAGATGTGCGTGTAGATTTTAATCCCAAGAACAAGAAATATGAAACATTTTTATTAAAGAGAAAAAGAAGAAAAAAAATCAGCAGAAGATAAATTGACGAACCCATGTCAATGAAAATGGCAAGGAAAGGAACCGTTTGTTTAGGGTGGAAATGAGCAGAGCCTCTTATTGAACAATTTGGCGTTGAGCTAGATTTGTTTTGTTAGCAAGCCAAGCGCAATGGACTTTGATCTTAATTTTATGTTCAAACTCTTAACGAGTTGAGCATTGAGTCTAGTACTGTTTGGTTTGAATTCTTATTGAGCATAAATTACGAGCTTAATATTTTTTAATATAAAAACTTAATTAATTTTATTTTTAATATACCTAAATCCTAAAATTCTAATTTTTATTCCTCATATCAAGCTCGAACCTTGAATCAAACTTGAATTCAACCCAAACCTTGAATTAGGCTTCGAACATATTGAGTAACTGAGTTGAGTCCGAACTTTTCAAGCCAAGCTTTGAGTCCCATTTTCTAAGTTTATCGAGCTTAGGCTCGAGTCCTAACCGAACTAATCCTTAACAAGTGGAGCTTCAAGTTTTGGGTATTTGAGCTCTGTTTGGTTCATTTCCACTATTATGCTTGCCTCTTAAACATCACTTCAGGCCAAATGAATCCGTTTAAATGCCAAAAAAAAAAAAAGGTAACCCCTTTTCTCTCTCTCTCTCTCTCTCTCTTAAGATATGGCAATGATGGAAGAAAACTGAACGAATTAATTAAAAACAAATAAATGTGAAAAAAGAAAGAGGAAAATTGCGTACCTTTGATGATCAGCATATGGGATGGTTCTGAGGAGGGAAATCTCTTGGAGTCTCTTTTCTTTTCTTTCTTTTGATTTCTCCCTTTTTCCAGTCATCATCTCCTCTTGTTTATTTTTCTGCAATTTTTGGTGCACAGGATAGGACAATGGAGCAAAAGGGGAGGAACAAATAACGTTGTTAAGATGGAGCGAGCGTAGGAGGCAAAACTGGTGACAAGGGTTCCCTTGTTGTCGTTTGTTAGTTTCAATTCTCCCTAGCTTTTCTTACTTTGAAGCTTAATTTGTGGTCAAATGCTTACAAGGTTTAGCTTATTTCTAGGTCAACTTCCCAAATTTTTAGCCTTAAATTAGAATGTAAATTTAAGGGATAATTATAATATGCCCTTAAGGTTAGGTGAAATTACACCTTACCCCCCCTATTTTAAAAATATACTCTTTACCCCTACTTTTTTAATACAGGCTGACAGCAACTTCTAAAATCTTACTTTAAATAATACAATAGCTACTTTCAGGTAATTTGAATCTGTATAATATTTGTTTACAATTAATGTATATTTTAAATTATTAATTTTTTCTTTTTATAAATGAAAAATAATATTTTTTTAAAGGTCAATTAATTGTAAAAAGTACCATATAGAGAAAATTCTTTTTTGCATCACCTAATCATCATCAATCTAATGGATAGTCACACAATAAATTGATTGTTCTATAGGAGATGTCCACATATCACTAATGAATGCCACACATTGATCTAGACTTAAGAAATATGCTTGCAAGTTGGATTTTTTGGCTTCAAATAATTTGAAGCTCTTCCTCCTAATGGTACTCCTAGATACTTTTTTAAATGTAGGGTTTAGTTAAAATATAATCCAAGATTCCAAATGAGGATCCTCGTCTTGTTAAAATAGTTTCTCAATAAGTATCATCCAATTAATTATACTTTCTCTACAAGCATGTTGGTTAAATCTAAAAAATACCCGGTTCATTAGTGATGCTCCCAAGTTATGTTTATCTACAAGAACTGGTTGTTGAACTGGAACAAAGATTTGTATGGTGATTCTCCATATGGCACCTGAGCCTTCATGTGCCAGAGTTCTTTTTTTATGTCAACTTTTTGTTACAATGTCTGCACTTTCCATACCTTGATTCTCCTTTGCAAACAAGGTTGAAATGCTCCCACACTTATGTCGTTAGCCTCTTGAATTTACCTTGTGCTTGTAGATCATAGGCCTTGGGGTGATGGCTTATTGGCGTCAGTTGGGTCTTGTCCCTTCCATCCGAATTCTCAGCTGGGATGGCCTCTACCTTTTCAACGTCATCGTTGGATAGTTGATCGTCAACCTTCAAATCATAATTTTCCATATTAAATTGGTCGTCATTGGCCACATGTTGGATATGAACCCCACAGTCAAATAACTAAGGTTGGCAATGGAACTTCATCATCGAATAGTTGACCATCAACCCCCAAATCATAATTTTCCATGTTGAATTGGTCATCATTGGCCACATGTTGGATATGGACCCCACAGTCAACTAGCTAAGATTGATAATGGAACAAGCCTCTAAGATCAGTGGTGCAGGATGAGGAGCTATCCACACCCTTATTGGCGGCCTTACCTTTTACGCTTAATGCCATTGGTGAGAGAATAATAGTAGAGATGAAGAAGAAATATGAAAGAAATTAGGAAAAGATTAAAAAAATATTAGCAAAAATGCTTGAGAGTTTTGAACAAACTTAGAGAGAATGCCCGGCTCGGGATCGACATGCTTGGGCCGGTCCGTGCTTGGGCCCAAGCCGTGTCTGGTGAACCTGTCATAACCTTCTCCCCTAGGCTCACAAACGGACCACCAAATGGGCAAAGCCATGCCTCCCTTTAGGCTGGGCAAAACCATGCCTTGACCGGCTTAGGGTGGGTCAACCCAGCCCAAGGACCACCTATAACAAAGAGAGTATACCCTAGATATTCTAAAGGATAACGTGCTAGAATTCCATTGAAAGAGTAGCATCACTTGGCCTTGGAATTAAGATCCAATTTGTTTCAATTTAATTTAATTTAATTTAATTTTTATTTTTATTTTTATATTTTTTTATCCAAAATCAAGTTTATTTAAAATAAAATATTATATAGGTGTAGTATTTCATTAAAAATAAATTTTTTATAATTTTTTAAATTTTTATCAATTTTTTGAGGGATTAAAATAGAAAATTTTATTAAAAAAATAATATCGTTATAAAAATTTTATTTTCTATTGATTATTACACATAAACAATAATCACTTTCAAATATAATTAATTTCAGACAAAAAAATATGAAATTATAAATAAATTATTTTAAATTAAGTTAATTTAAACTAAAAGGAATTGGGTGTAAGTCAAAAGGAAGCTTGGCATTCCAGGGGTTGTATTGAAGGTTACACTTTGTGGGGAAGCAATAGATTGATGGATTATGTAGTTAATTTACTTATCCAATTTAATTATGCAAAACAACTTCTATACAGACGCTTCTTGGTGGAGTTATATTAATATCATGGTTCTCTTTCCCATACGATGTACCGGTTTATTTTTTATATATTTTAAATGTATATATAGTTACCTAATTATTTTATAATAATAATAATAATATGTAAGAGATTGAAAATAAATCTATATTTCATATATTTAATAAAAGTTAGCTATTTTTAATTTTTTATAAAGAAATGAATGTAACAATTAAAGAATCTTCATCATTTTTCTTTCTTAAGTTCTCCTAAAATCAAATAAAGAATAAAGCATCAAACTTGCAGGCAAAATAAAATATATACAGTTGAGATGATATTTTATACATTTTAATTTTTATATTAATAACCATTTAAAAAAATGCTTAAATTAGTTGTTAATAGACAAAGAGAATTAAAGCGAAAATGGAAATATTAAAAATAGATTAATTTTTTTAGCTAAACAAAAAGGAAAAGAATAGTATGGAAAAATTAAAAATAACACAATTAATTCCATCTAACCATATCTCAAACTACTTTATAAAACAAATTGAAACTATTACATAGAAAAGTATAATCTATCTCCACTAATGCAAAAAAGGTAGAAGTAATAGATGGTATGAGAATTTTTTTAATTAAAAAATAAAATAAGAGAAATAAATGATTGAAATGATTGCAAGTAGAATTAGAATTACCTGAATTTATATATCCAAAACATAACCATTTTGACATCACATAGACTTGAAAGTTATTTGTTTCTTCCTTTAGCTCACAAGGTTAAACTAATTTATACTAATTGTTTTTCTCTAATTACTATGTAATTAATTTTAGTTTAAATAATTGAATTACACATTCAATATATAAATTTGACATAATTAGTGGATCAAAATTATTGCCTAATAAATGTTAGTAACTGAAATATTAAATAAAATAATAAATAGTTATAATAGAATTACTACCTTAATACTCTAGTTGGTAACAATAACTTTAGAAAACAAAACCCATAAAGAGTCTAATTATATCAATCATTAAATTTGCAAGTCATGTGAGTAAATAATTAACTATAAATCCATTGGTGTAAGTAGAATTATGTTTGAGATGAGTAGAAATAGAAGATGAGGAAAAAATTATAATTTAAAAAAGATTCGTGAGGATGTCAATGCAATAACAATTTAAATAATAGAGTGTGGTTAAAAGGTGCCTCAAATAATTTGGTATTGAAGAGTGAGTCAAAAAAATTTCAAAAGATTAAAGAAGCTCCATAATTAATAATTTCAACCTATGCATGTCTTGCACTACCGCAAGGGATGCCTAGCTGTGGTTTGTTATTCAAGTTCCATCCAAAGTGAGTTAATTTGGTTAAAAACATTGCTTCAATATTCCATTCCACCAGTGGAAAAAAAGTGTAAAATTGCTATTAATACTTGCTTGGTGGAGCAATTTTGTAAGTAAAGTTCTTTTGTTTGCAAATTTTCCGTTGACATTACTATTGTGGGCAATTTTGCAATCGGCCGTTAAAATTAATTATATGGTAAATGTGAAAAAGTCAAGAAATACATATCTCAGTTCCAATTTTTCTTTACCAGACATACTAGGCATAAGTTGCTGAATCTATCATTTGTACCATTTTTTTAATAATCAAACTAGCTAGGGCTCCAAGTTGGACAGTGGAGGTCCTTAATCACTGGTCACTCTGGTCACCTACGTACAAATACATGAAAAATGGTATTAAGAGGGTCCCCGGGTGTATCCTAGGGGAGGCCTCTCTGACGCTCAAGTCAGTAGTCGGTGTATATCACATAGGAAAAAGTGAGAGAAAGAGATATATATATATATATACTTTTTGTATATATAGCCTATAAGTGGGCTTGATGGGCATGTGCCCTAGTTTCGAAGCCTGATATGGTTCATTGGGCCTTTATTTATTAATTAGGTCTGAGATCTGATAACTTGGTAGTAATTGTGTCTAATTCGGGTTTTAGCTATCATTTTTCAATATAAACCTTGCCCTTACAACCCGCTGTAACCTCCATCAACCTTCACCCTTTCCACCATCGGTGCCACCTCCACTCTTCCACACATCATAACAACACTCCTTAGAACAAACCTTGAACAAATGAAGCTCGATTGATGTATGAGAGACTAAAGCTGAAGGTGCTACAGTTTTGGAATAAAAGATCTATGGCAATAGTGGCATTTGGTTGCCCAATGAGGTGAAAACAAGAAAGTGCAGTAATTGGACTATATGGTCAAATATAGGGTTCTAATTGATTTTGGTGTTGTGGAAAGTTAAGGTAGCTAGGAGTTAAGAGAAAAACATAATGAACTAATTTAAGAGTTGTGTAATGGAATATTCTCCAAACAAATGAAGTATTCCTATTTTTTGACAATCAATGACAAAATATTTCCAAGCAAATAACGTCAGTAGCAAATTTGTAACCAAAAACATTAATTTGATCTATGAGGTAAACATCAGTGGTAATTTTACGCTTTCGTCCTAAAATTAAAGAGCACGTAAATTTGGCCCCCTAGAAATTTAATCCAAGCTCCGAAGTTATCTTTTTGCAGTAATCTTTTTGGTGAAGATGAATCTCGGTTGATTATATGTAAGGTTAAATGAAATATAAAGAAAAGCTATCTTCTCTATCAAGAAAAAAAAAAGAAAAAGAAAGAAAAGAAAAGCTACCTTCCACCATACGATACAAGAGCATGTATACAAACATCATACATTTGCTCTGACGCACAAAAATTGCAGTATTGCACATATTAAATGTGCAATTACTTTAAACATCGATCAAAAAGTGGATCCCTTTGCAAAAAGAAAAAAGGTCAAATATTAGAAATATTTTCAAGTAGACACTTGAAATTAATAACTCATAGACTTTGCACAATATATAAAATGGAAAAAATTAATAACTCTTGATTAAATTTAAGAATAATACAATTTGCCCCCTATGATTCAGGTAAAATTACACTTTTTTCTTTTTTGTTTAAAAAATATACACTTTATCCTCTGCCTTTTTAATATAGTCTAACAACAATTTCTAAAATTTTAATTTAGACTGTACTGATTTTTATATCCACAATTGAATCTTAGAAATTTTGCATGATTTTTTTTGTGTGTGAATAATTTTTTTTGCATTTTATTTGACAATGTCTCAAATGGTGATGTTGCTGCTTAGTTTTTAAGCCAACAATTGAAAACAACTCTAGAAGATGCATTGTTCCATGTGAGATGCATGTGCCATATTTTAAGCCTATGTGTCCAAAAGGGGTTGAAAGTTTTGCAAACCGAAATTGTTCCTATTTGATATTCATTGCAGTATTTGAAATTAAGACTGAAAGAATATTGTGAGTTCAAATGGTTTTGTCTTGAAAATAGAAAAGATTTTAGTTGGAAACGGTTTAAATTGTATTGTCCAACCCGATGGAGTTCAACTTATTTGATATTGATGGATGCATATCCATTTGCAAATTTATTGTCCCTTTTCTTAAATATGAAGTTGTATTGTGAATTTCTCACAGTAAAATGTGAGAAAATTGTTTCAAAGCAAGTGAATTGCTAAAGTTTCTTTATGAGGCAACTGAATTTTCCTCTAGTGTTTACTACCCCACTATCCAATAAGTTTTGTTGTATTTAGTAAGCATTACTTATGCTTTACATTAATTTAAAAATGAAATTTTTTTTAAAGCCACCGTGGAAGGCATAAGGGAGAAGTGGCTTCAATATTTCGAAAACATTCCTTCAATTTTTTTAGTTGCATATTTGCTTGATCCATATGTCAAATAATTAAATATGAACATATTACTTGAAGGCATTTTTCACACTTATTTAGACATGAACCACGTTCATGTTCTAGTTATGTTTGCTATTATTGACAATTATTTGGGAGCTTTATACAAGTTGTATTGTGAGCAGTATTTGGATAAGGTAAGATCTGAAACTCCTTAAACGATAGGTCCTTGAACATCTACCTCAACGAGGTTGAATCTTGTACTTCAAATCTTAGAACAGCACCGACCGACTACTTCGGGTCTAGCTGAAGTGGATGACTTCCTCAACACATCATTTGAGCTAAGCGATGTTGAAATACTAGAAAAAATGTTAAGATTTTTGATATTGTCTATGATTTTCTAGGAGATCCTAGTAGTATTGATCTCAATCGATGATTTTTTAAGCAGCTTTTAGTACAGGTAATTGGGTAATAATAGAAAAACGGGTAAGGCTGACAATAGAGGCTGTGGAAGTATTTGTATGCAGCGGAGATTGAGGAGAGCTTCGATGATAAGGTGATATTAGGTGACGAGACTTGATTTTTTTTCTTTCTCCTTTTTAAACTTAAGTTTGTATTTGATCTAAATATACTATTAAACACAGATATTAGGTTTTAATTTTTGATTATTTTTTAGAATGGTTTATAATTTTCTTCTATAAGGCACATTCCAGTTAATTATAAGTACCGTTTGGCTTTTAAATTAATAAAATTTGTATCGGCGGTGATATTTACTCTTCATAAAAATTATTAATTTAAAATTAATTAAATAATTTTTTTATTTTTATGAAAATAGGTACGACATAGGCTCAGCCCGGATGCTCTCAGGCCATGCCTGGGCTTGACCAACCCAAACCCAAGCCCAACTGGGACGAGCCAATCCCAAGTCGAGTCTGCCCACAGCCCACCACTACTCTTTGTGAAAGATTTGTTTAAGCAAGGCAAAGTAGCTTGCTGAAAACTGAGAAAATAAAGTAGTAAGCTTCCTTAAGTTCCTTGAAATGAAACACATCATTCAAATGTGGCTTTATTTGGGAATATCATTTAAAACTAAAATTAGTGGCTTGAATAAATTATTAACGACTACAATAACCTTTCCATACCTTTAACACTAAAAGCTACTACTGGATAACTTTTTTAACCTTTAATACTAAACGTTGATGTGAGAACCCTAATTTTATTAGGTAATTAATTTATTCTATTTACATGATCCTTGATTAGATTACACTTACAAGCTAGGTTTAGGTCAAGTCAATAAGTCAAATAGTCTTTGGAGTTCATAGCATTAAAAATTTAAAGTAAATTGACCATAAGGGCAACTAGGGGAAAATTGATAATTTGGTAATTCAAAGGTCAAAATGTGACCAAGAGAGATAGAATTGAGCTTCTAAAGGTGAAATGAACATTTTGATAAAATTTGAACTCAATTTGATTAAAGATTGACTTTTTCTTAATAAGGAAACAAGAAAGGGTAAAATGGTAATTTTTAGGTCAAATATAGTCAAAATAGGTTTTGGAAGGTGAGAAATTGTGTTTGAAACCATTTGGTGAAGTTTGGAGTTAAATTGACCAAGTTTGAGACTTTTCTTACAAGAGAAGTTAAAAAAGACATTTTGGTATATTTGGTTGGTCAAACTTGGTAAACCAGAGTTAAGCCTTGTCAAGGGTAGGAAAATACATGGTTGGAAGTGGGGGAAAGAAAATCTGAGATTTAAAATTCATTTGAAGACATAGTTGAAAATTTTATAGAGATGACATCTTTTTATCCAATGGTTTAAGCTTCTTTTTACCCATCCAACCTTTTTGCACTTGTGGCAAGGAAACAACCTGTTAATGAGGCAATAAATCAGCTTAAAAAATGTGGGTGAGCTCTTCTTTCCCTTGGTTAAGTAACCTAAACTTCTATTAATTCTGCAAAAGTCTTAATCCTTCACCACTTTAACCCCTTCACTCATTTTCCATCCTTATTCATCCCTAAACCCACAAACTCACTTTCTTCTCTTCCTATGCTTATTCATCACATCCTAAACCCTTAAACAAAAATAACATCACCAAAGAAATGACAGAAAAATAAGATAAAAAGAGCTTGTAAGTGAGAAATCAAGGGAATAGTGTACGTATTGTGAGGGAAGGCTTAAGAGTTTGATTTTCTCCAAGATGTGGCTACGGTTTTGGTATATTTTTAAGGTGAAAATGTGTTTTGGTTTCAACTTAGTTCATCCTTGTTTAGATTGGCCTTTTTGCTCTTAAAAAACCCATGATTTTGTGTGGGGTTAAGCTTGGGGAAAACAAGGAAAATCGATAAGCTTTTAAGGAGAGAGCTATGAATTTAAGTGTTTGTTTTCTTAAGGTAAGAAATGTATCATTTTTGGTTCTGGTTTTTGAATAATGATATTACCCTTAGACTAAAAAATATGTTAGTAATATGGTTGATTTACTATGGTTAAATAAGGAACTTCAAAGGACTAGGACCGACCTTGTAGGAGGTAGATCTTTGAGCTTGCAAGTGCGAAATCTACACAATGTTAAGATGTTCTGGCCCTTCTCTTTGAGAAGCTCCAGGCACATTTTAGCTTGGTGAAAGCTAGGGCAAATGGTAAGGCAAAAAGGGCACGGGGTGGGCAATAAAGCCAAAGAGGGCTCAAGTGGCAATAAGGTCAGACCTAGCTCTTAGTTTGGGCAATAGGTGGTGTCCTTGGTGCATGGGCTATAAAATGATGTGTGGACCAAGCCTTGGATATTTGGTATATAAGTGTGGCTAAACCTTTAAGGTTTGGTAAGCACAATAGAGGTGTTTCTTGGTTTAAGTGTGAATATGTTGTGACTGAGCTCAAGAGCTTGGTATATGTGTGTGTGTGTGGCATGGGATCCTAGGTACATGAGTATTTTTGGGTGCCTAGGGCCATGGTGAATTCAGTGTGCCGAAGTGCACATAGGGTGTGCCTAAGTGGGCACATAGCCATGTGTGCCTAAAGGGCACTTAAGGGTGTGTCCAAGGGTGCGTAGGTGCATGTGCCTGTGGGCTTGTGGTTGTATACACCTAGGGGGCTGCATGGGCACAATCCAATGGCCTTGGGTTGCACTTTGGGCATGACCTACGAGGTGGAGCCCAAGGCAAAGCCCTATGGCCCAAATTACACATGGGCCCAATAAATGACTTGGGCTATAAGTAAGCATACACTTGGGCCTATCGAGCCAAAGGGCCTTAGAATTGACAAGACACATTCATGTGTACTATGACCCACACAAAACATGGTCAAACTTCGCTACATACAATAGGGGAGTTTTTACTTTTTGAGCTAGCGAAAGCTGGCAAGGTCAAAAGCAAATGCAAGAATGCATGCTCAAGGGCCAAATGGACCAGTGAGTATTTTTTTGTTTGTTTGTTTGCTTGTGTAAAAAGTATGAGGAGTGATGTACAAAAAAAGGTATTATATGAAGATCATTATATAATACTCCACGCCATAAGAGCTTACGACATGCTCATATAGATTATGGGCAACATTCATGCATGCATGGCAATGTGTGCGTATGGTCCATTATGTGTAATGTTGCTATGTCTTGTTTGTTTTAAAATACATCACTGAGTATTTTATATACTTACCTTTATTGTTAATGTGCAGAATATGTTGTACAGGAGCAAAATAACCCACAATAATTATTTGATACTTGTTTGTTAGTTTCTTATAGGTACATTTTGCATACACTACAAGTTGATTTCCCATATGTTGAATGCACTTATGATCAGAGTCTAACTTCAAACTTATTTGCCTTGTACAATAAGGTAGTTAGGCAATGACTTCTTGGGTTGCTCTTCGCTTAGGTTTCTTTATCTTGAGTAAAGGTTGGCCTACCGACTATTTGAGTTATGAATCTTTTGTAGAATAGTGGTAGTAGTTAGTAGGAAGTCTACTAGTATTGACTTTAACTTAGTATAATTGTGGCACGTATTATTATTAATTCAAGTTAGACTTATCAACCAATGATATTACTTACTTAGATTGATAGACAAAACATTTAGACACTATGTTGCTGTGGTATTTACTTGCTATGAGTGTAGTTTTCATCCATTATTTGGCATGATATATTACTTGTGCATGAATGAGCATTAAAATGTTTTTCTTTCACGGCTGCACATATTTTATTCATGTTTTCTTTAAATCCTGCCAAACCACTATCTTAATTTAATAAACTTAAGTGTTTTATTGAAACTAAGTAAATGTTTTTTTTAACTCTCAAGTAAATATTAAATGCTAAGCAAGTGACTAATATTTACATAGTAAATCTTAGTAAAAAATCTTGGAAATGAGGCACGATTCTAACCTAATTAAAAGTTGAGATTAGGCAACAGAATGATTTAGTCTAATTAAAGTACTAAATAAACATTTATTGGGACGGTTCATCACGTCTAATGCTGTTCCAAACTAAAATTACACCTTCAAGTTTAGAAATATAATAAATCGTTACCAACAATAATCATGTTATCTACATAATAAAATTATTGTGAACTTGTCGCATTGTTTCATAGTGAATAAAGAATCCAACTTTTTTTTTCCCTCTCCCTCTGGTTCTAGAGGTTTTAAGAGATTCGTACTTAAAATTTTTTAAAATTCTATTGGGCACTATCTAACTGATAGTAAAAAAATAAAGTAAAATACGTTAATCTTTTTGTATCTTACCAATTCTCATTACATTAGACTTTATATTACTCCTCTATCCCATATTCTTTGCACAATTTACTTTTCAGCAATTAATTTATAATTTTTTATTTTTAACATTTTAATATATAAATAAAAAAAAATTATATAAGAATGATAAATCAAGGCATATAGTTTCTAGATATATTTTTAAATTTTTTTAAATAAATATTAATATAAATAAATTTAAGTCAAATTAAGTGAAAAAATCAAATTATGTGAAAAATATAGACGGAGGAGTAATTTTTAATACATTTTATAAAATCCTTCTTATAAAAAGAAAAGTTTAGGAGAATAGAACAATACCATATTTAAAGATTAGTACACATATATGGCTGAATTGGGACCCACGCATCCTATGATATTGAATAAAATTCAATTTAAACATTTTACTCTTATTTAGTAATGCAAACTGATTCTAAACGTACTAAAATTTTATAAGAGCTGTATAGAAAATCTCATGCATTTTAAAGTTTAAACTAGTTCCAATTACATTTACATTTTTATAATACGATCGGCGTTGCTTAGTGGGCACGATTTCTTATTGACCAATAAAGCTTTGAAATTAGCAAAAAAGGGTTCAAAGTTTTCCTGCCTTTTTTGCCAAGCAAATTTTGCTATAATCCAACCAAATATTGTCGACCTTTCCATTTCCCATCCCCATCTGGCGCTTTTATTTATATTTCTGGTCGCGCTCGGATTACTGTAACTTTCCCTCTTCGCCGTCATTTCCGACCCCCTTCGTCTCCGTCTCATTTTTTTTTTCTTACAACTTGTTAGCGAGCTGGAACTCATAGGCTTTGTTGACGTAAGCGCATCGCTCATCCGGAACACGTGGCAAAAGCCCACAATCGATTTACGTGCGTATGTTTTGCTCTCTATATGTATACCTAATCAAGCATCAGCAAGTACAGCCCCCGAGCTTCCAACGGAACTGCTGCAACCCTTAGTGGTCACTGAGCTAAATCTAATTCCGGGTACGTTTTGAATTCGGATAAGTACTTTTGGTTTTCCGCCTCTTCAATCTGTTCATCTTGAAATAGCTTGGATTTTTCTGCTTCTGTTGTACTGGACCAAGACAAGTTCTGTGATTAGCTTGTCTGTATTCTTTAATATTGGGCCTTTTTCCCCATTTTATGGCATAGAAAATGATTGTGATTTTTGTAGTCATCACCTCGAATTAGTTAGTTCTTCCATTTATGTGTTAGTTTTCTTTGCCTGTGTTTACTCAAATATGTATTATTGGTGATTCAGTTCCATGTTGCTACTATTTGGTTATCGTTTTTGTATTTTGTTTTCTAATGGAATATGAGCTGTTTTTTGGCGAAACTTTTTACCCGACTATCATGTTTAAATTGACATTGACAGATAAATGAAAATCTTCTGCCAAGAATGGTTGCTTTTGGTAGCTCTTCTACTGGCACCAGCCTTACCGTACTCGCGGGCGTTCAGGAGAAATGAGAACAGGATCAAAACGTCTGTCTTCCTCTCACCAAAGTTTGTGCTGGGACCAGGGTCAGTGGAGAACAGATATTATTACAATATTGACTTTCCAAGAGGTCATATTGCTGTCAAGAGTTTCAATGGAGAAGTTGTTGATGCGGAAGGGAACCCTGTTCCCCTTCAGGAGACTTATCTGCATCACTGGGTTGTCATGAGATACTACGTTCGCGAGGGTTTAGAAATTTCAGAAAATGATGACGATGAAAAACTCCAGGACTCAAGCTATATACCAGTCAGGAACAGCGGAATTTGTCAGAGAGATTCTCTTGGTCAGTATTTTGGTCTTGGTTCTGAGACAAGAAAAACTGCGACACATGTTCCTGATCCTTTCGGAATAGAGGTTGGTAACCCTACAGAGATTCCTGAGGGGTATGAGGAGCAATGGATGCTGAATGTTCACGCAATTGATACACGAGGTGCGGTAGATAAGTCAGGATGTATCGAGTGCAGGTGTGATCTATATAATATCACGGTGGATGAGTATGGTAGGCCTTTGAGACCAGAGTACAGAGGAGGTCTAAGATGCTGTTATGATAGCACACAATGTAAGCTGAAACAAGGGTTTGAAGGTGTTAGGCGTACCCTTCATCTCAGATACACTGTAAAGTGGATTGATTGGACTGCATCTATTGTACCGGTTAAGATTTATATACTCGATGTAACTGATACGTGGAAAAAGTCTGAAGATTCAACTGCACCAAGTTCAAACCACCAGTGCATGGTGGGTGCTTTATCATTGACCCCCTACTTACCTTTTCTGCATATTCTGAGTTGAAGCGCCCGAATCAAGTTTCATTGAATATTATTGTTGTAGGTGGAATATGAAGTGAAGCCTTGCAGTGACACTGGTGTGGCCAATAATGGATGTATTGATCGTAAAAGGGCAGTCCTTGCCTTGGAAACTGGTGGCTATGTTATATATGGAGTTGCACACCAGCATGCAGGGGGCATTGGTTCTGCTCTCTATAGAGAGGTAAGTAAAATGTTTGATCTCAGATTTGCAGCCCATATGCTTGCTCATACTTTTCCTTTACCTGTTTACCTATCATGGAGCTGACATTGGAGTTACTGTTTTTTCACTCTCCTATTAGATGATTTTTCTCTGTTTTCCAACCCAGACAACTGGAGCTCCTAGCTTCCTAGCCCTAGCCAGTCTTCCCACACACGTATTTGGATACTAAAAATGAACTGTGTTCCTATAATCTGTCAACTCTTTCTTGAAACTTGATAGGATTAGTGATTTGGGGGTCATTGCTAGCTTTAAAATACATGACACGTCTTCCATCCTACTGCTTACTTGAGTTTGTCGATCTTTTGATTTTGTTTAATATCAGGTGAAGGCCCCTAGATCTGATCTCACTAGCATTTAGCTTTAGTTGAACTGCACAATGTAAGCAGATGTGGACGTTTTGATTGAGGTGATACCCCAGTTGTGTAATATTTTGATTTTGAATCAGACAAATGGAAGGAATGATTAATTTAGCAAACTGTAGTGAGTGTGGAGTTATGGTTTCATCTGCTTGTTGATTGGTATGTAGTGTCTTAATGTTCACATTTAGATGAGTTAGCTTCATCTCCAATTTCTGCCATGAAAACTAAAATCAGCTAATCCACATGAGTCTCACTTTGTGTTTTTACCTTTTCACTTGATTAAAAACTTATGGCTCTTGTGTTTCATGTGTGATATTTATTTGATTTTACTTAGATGAACTGCTTGACTGTGGTAATTTCAGGATGGCCAAGTCATATGTTCTTCAATACCAAGTTATGGAACTGGGACAAAAGCAGGAAATGAGGCTGGGTACATAGTCGGAATGTCCACATGCTACCCTCCACCAGGAGCCGTCAAGATAAAAAATGGGGAAACTCTGATTCTAGAATCTAACTACAGTAGTGTGGAACGTCACACTGGAGTTATGGGGCTATTCTACCTTCTAATTGCAGAGAGATTGCCAGAACCAACGCCCATGCTGCAAACTCTTCTTCAGGTAAGTTCAATAATTGATTTTTACAGTTTGCTTGCATCTTTTTCGTTTGAAATTCTCTACACTTACCTTTCAATGCCAGGGACAATTAACTCTCTAAGTAACTCATCATGGTCCTCATGTTTGTGCAGATTCATGGAAAGGTAATGCCATGAACTCCCGTCTGGATGGGAGGAGCTCTAATGGTTGTAACAATATTGGCCGCTGTTGCCACTGCTGTTTTTGTACACTATTGTCTTAGACACGAGGGGGCAGATGGTTATGAAGCTATTGCGACCTGAGAACATGTTGCTTTTGAAGTCCACTAGTGATATTGTGTATGAAAAAGGGATTTTTGCCCTTATGTATGGATTAGTGCTACAGATAAGACTTTATAAGCTACAAAAAAATATATCCTTCTTGTTTTACGGCTATGGATTCTCTCCTCACCTAGTATTGGATGATTTCACTATTATCCAATTTTGGAGGTTCTGTTGGAACAAGTATTGTGTATACAGATAATAAATGATTAGTGATTTTAAATATTTCGCTTTTGTGATCGATTCCATACATTAAGTGGATGTATCACTGCTTTTGTGTGATCACAACCGTTCTTCGACATGCTTCAAAATTTCGTTCCTTTGATTTAAAGATTGTGGGTTCAGCCTTGTAATGCAGATACAGCTTAAACCTTATTTTGAGCGTAGAACTTATGTGGAAAACTGATGCAGCTATGCTTGATGAATACCGAAGTCTGAAACTCTGCTGATTACAGGGAAACAGGTGTCTGAGGAGACAGTGGTGAAGACATATGCTAACATGTTTATGATGGTTTATTCTTGTGAGATTTCCCACATCTTGAGGATTGGACACATTCCTGCGGTAGGAAACTCTTTTCCTTGTTTTTGTATCATTGTCTCAGTTACTATTGATCGGCATTTTCCTATTAAGAAGTTTAAGCTTTTGTCTTTGAACTGATTCAGATCAATTCCAGCATTGATTGAGATTGTAGCTTTATGTTCCTCTCTATGCACGCTAACACCTTTTATCTGTGCAATTTTGAAGTGTAGATAGCTTATATGCTTATGTTCCAGAAGAAAAGGACTAGAATGAAGAAGTAGAACAGATTGCTTGTTATAGAATCCGACAATGCTTGATTTATGCGTTCACTATTTTTACACAACCATTTGGACCAAATGCAGTTTATCCATGCCTGAAAACAAACCACAAGCTTATCCCACCTACATGATCCCTTACTCCATGTGCAGCTGTTGCTTTCCTTTCTGCAGGGAAGCTGTCTAAATTCCAGGCGGGCACATGTAGCAGCCCCAAAACCGATGCTGCAGCCGCCTTGAGCCTGTTAAACGGAGATTGAAGAAAGAAGAACAGAACCGAACCTGAAAGAACATTGTCCTATGTAGGAAATTAACCAAACCAACATTGTCCTTATCCCCAAGGTGAAGTTCCCGAGGAGCATGATTCATTTATGCCTATAACCCTTTGCAACGTCATCTATTAGATCTTCTTCGGATGGTGGCAAATAGATTGATTTGTAATGTTTCATCTTTATGTGTCCGAATCCTCAAAACAAAATATTTTTCGTCTTCTTTTCTTGAGGCTTGCGATAAAGATAACTTGTCATATGCCTGGAAGAGCGTCCTTGTGAGCCATGATGGATGGGGACTAGATGGCAGTTGGCAACGGGGGAGAGGTAAAAATTTTTGGAGATAGTTGGATTCCGGAGGTTGATTGCTTCATGCCATGCACCCTTTCTAAGGTTCTTGATCCTGATGCTACTGTGGACAATTTGATCCACCAACCCTCTCACTCTTGGGACTTATATTTTGCTCCAGCAAGCCTTTAGGTTGGGAGATGTCCAGTCAATTGTCAGAATTCCTCCCATCTCAGATGGGGGCCTAGACTGGCTTGTGTGGTATTACAATAATAATGGTAGTCACACGGTGAGGAATCGCTACCAATTGTATATTAGGTCCCAGCAAGAATAGCGAAGGATTGATCTCCTGGGAGATAAAATTTAGAAGGCAATATGGAGATTGCATCTGGATAATAAAAAGTTCTTCCTTTGGAGGGTAGCCCATAATGCCTCACAGACTCAGGACAATCTCTTAGTTGGAAGATGAATGTGGATTCAGTGTGTCTGGTTTGTTCTAGGCATAGGGAGACGACTCTACATCAGTGGCAAAACCCAGTTTTTAGACTCAGGAGCTAGGCAGAGGCAAGACTAGCGACTGCCGAAACCCAGGTGGAAACAAATTATTTAAATAATTATTTATAAACATTAACCTTTATAAAAAATTATTTAAATGATTATTTAAAACATTTACTTTTTTTATTGTAAATTCATCCCTAAGTTCTTAATTGTTGTATATTTGTCCCAATTCCGTCACTAACAACATTAACGGTTGGCCAAAGGGCAAATTTACAATGTTAGACAATGACTTGGGATGGATGTGCAACACTTGAGAGGTGAAGGAAAAACTTGCAATAAAAGGAAAAGATTTAGGACTGACAGTGTTATTTACCTCTTTAATATTGGGGGGGGATTCGCATTTGATTCTTAATTTCTTACAAAATAACCAACTTAGTACCTAATATTTACGAACTTTCGAAATTCTTGGGGGGCAGCAGCACCCCCACCCCTATGTGGCTCTGCCACTGCTTTACATATGTTGTGAGATTGTTTGTTTGCAGAGCTTATTTGGGAGGGGCAGCAGCTGCGTTTTGTGACAGATACTAGAGGGTATGGCCTGAAAATTTGGTTGTCTCGTGGTAATAACAGGCACTACACCAGATGAGTGGGAGCGATTTGCAACGATTGCAATGGTCTTATGGTAGCATCATAATGAGATGGTTCATGGATTGGCTGTGGCTCAGGCAAAAAGTGTGCAATGGATGGCAAATCCAACGCCAACTAAATGATTTAGTCTTGTGCAAAGGCCTTCTGCATAGTGAGGTGCCTAGCAAGGGATGGGGCAAACATCCGACAGGCTGCATGGTACAAGCTTGATACAGATATTGTTGTGGCCGATGATAAAGAATTAGGGATTGGCAGCATTATCAGATCCGATAAGGGGGGCCAGCATTATCAGCACAAAATGAGATGTTATCATATGTTCTTTACGGTGAGAGCTTGGCGTGGGTGGAGGGCTTTTAAAGTTGGCCGAAGACTTAAATAGTCCAAAACTTGTGCATGGAGATGAATTCCAACTTAGTTGCTCAGGCAATAAGTTCTAGCAGTTAGGCAGAGTCTAAGGCATTTAGTTGTGTCAAGGAGATTCTGTGACAACTTGTTGGTCTTAAGGTGTGGACGGTTCTCTTTACACCGAGGGAAAAAAAAACTAGGCAACTCACTATCTAACGCGGTTAGAGCCCTCTTGTTCTAGTTTTACTTTTGGATAACTGATTGTCCATCACAATTAGGGATGTTTACAGGCCGGGTTTGGAGATAGTAGAGTGAGTCTCAACCCTACCCATAAAATAAAAACTTCACCCAAACCCTCTTCATAACTCGCAGTAGGTCAGATATTTTCACCTAAACCCTTTTCGCATTGGGGTTGATAGGGTCAGGTGTTATATCCGTAATACCCACACAAGTGATCACATAATATAAAATTAAAATTAAAAAAAAAAAACAAGACATGCTTGAAATATACAACATAACCGAAAACAAGGTAGCCTAGTCATATGATTGTAAATTTTAGAGTTTATTATGTTAGAATTATAATATATATTTGAGTTGTATAGGACTAGAATTTGTCATGTATATATAATATATGTAATATTTTAGATAGTTATATACTATGTATAATATGCGGGTAGGGTACGAGCTGGGTTTGAGGAAGGTAAACTCCTAAACCCATACCCTTCCCATACTCGGCGAGTACAAAAATAAAAAATACCTGAATCCAACCTAAACCCTTCCAATTAAAAATGGGTAGGGTAAGGTAGGATATCTATTGATAAGGGTACAAACTAACATCCCTAATCTTAGCTTGCTTTGTTGTTGCCTATGGCTCAGTTGATATGTTTTACTTCCCTTGTTTCATAAAATTGAATATTTTACTATTCACAACAATTAATTTATAATTTTATTTTTTTTAAAATCTATTATAAAAATATGAAAATGAAACTTTAAAAATTATAGTTTATAAATATTATTTTTAATTTTTTTTAATATATATTGATATTAGTATTTTTAAGGCAGATTTCAGTTATAAAACATAAAAAAATTAATTAATGCGAAATGGATGAAGTAATTGGTAGTGAGAGAGATTTCATCACAAAAAGAAAAAGAAAAAGAAAAACAAAGAGCATGCTACTGCTTTGCCTCTTGTTCTCGCTTTTAAAATTCTAGAATCTAGAATCTATACAATCCATCATCAAATCAAATCAAACTCTTCTTTTTCTCAACCCTAGTTCTACAGGTTTTGAGAGATTCATTATTCATTTTTTTTTTTCAAATTCTGTTGGACACTATTTGATCGGATGGTTAAAAAAAATAAGTAAAATGCATTAATTTTTTTTATTCTACCAATTCCCATTACATTAGACTTTATACAAGTTTTTAATAAAATTGTTTTACAAAACGGAGAATGGAAGGTTATCATATTTCAAGATTAGCACGTATAGCTGAGTTGCGACCCACGCACCCTGTGAGACTATTGATAGAATTCAATTTGAATATTTTAACAAATTTGCTACTAAATAGGAGTTAGAGTAATTTTGTCACTATTTTTTTTAAAGTAAATTTATCATTATTCTTTTCAAAAGATATAAATTTACAATTAATATTTTATGTTAGATGCAAATCTTTCATCAATTATTAAAATTGCTTAACATGGTAAATGTGAAAATTTGAGGAAAATGTAAGTTTCAATTCTAAGTTTCCTTTACTTAACATTCTGGACCTAAGTTTCTAAATCTATCATTTTCACTCAAACAAACCTCTATACCTTTTAACACCCTCTAGCTTTTTCACCACCATCGTTATCTTTACTCTTTCACATATCTTGGCAATATTCTCAGAAACAAGCCTTAGAAAAATCCTGATTAAACAAGGTTTGATTGATGCAGGTGGTACTAAATACAAATGTGCTGTAATTCTAGAATAAAAAATCAATGGCAGTGACAGTAGAGGATTGCACAGTGACAATAAAAAAGGTGAAAACTAGAAATCTTAATAGAAGTGTTGTTAAATATAGGATTTTGACTCATTTAGGTGTTATAAAATGTTTGAGTAGTTAGGGGTTAAGGAGAAAACTTACAGAGATTGATTTAAGAGTTGTGTTATGAAATATTTTCTGAATAAATATAATATTATTACCATTTAACGGTTAGTGACAAAATTACCTACAATAAAAACATTAATATCAAATCTGCCTAAAAAAAAGTTTAGTTGTAAAATTACTTCATCCTCTATAGTTTAGTGACAAATTTGTCCTTGTTGCCATTTTAAAACAAAACATGTTGCTCTTATTTAGTAATGCAAAGTCATTCTAAACGCACAAAAAATTTATACGAGTATAAAAATCTTGTACATCTTAGACTAGGTGCTTTTTTTTTAGTTTAAATTAATTTAATTTAAAATAACTTATTTTCATTTTTATTTCTTTTTACCTTAAATTAATTTTATTTGAAATTCAATATTATATAAATTTAATAATCCATTGAGAGTAAATATTTTATGATTTTATTAAATTTTTATAGTTTTATTTTTAATCCATTGGCTCCAGTTCTAATTTTTCTCCTTTTGTTTTAAGTACTAATTTTATTATAATTTTATTTTTTTAATCCATTGGGTCTAGTTCTAATTTTTCCGTCCTTATTTTCGTCATTCTTGTAGAAGCATAGGCTGGGATATTTAATTAAGAAGACAAAAAGAAACTGCAAAAATAAGTATTCTTTTAAGACAAAAAAAATGCTATACACCAAGACAATTTTTTTTTTCAGTTGTCACTATAATTTTTTTTTTTGGTAAACAGAATGAGCAACGTCAAGAAGGGGAGAAAGGAGATAAGAAGCAGCAACTTCATGGGCTGAATGAATAAGCTGACATGGTATTTCTACCAACAAACAACAACCCATAGAATCCAACAATAATAAGAAATCTTGAATCAAATGGGCCACGGGAGGACCGAGATGCAGATTTCTACATACAACTCCAAGCACCTGCGAACAATCAGTCAAAATGGTAATATTAGGAATGAAGAGAACAATGGCACACTAGACTGCTCCTCTGACTACAACAATCTCTGCCTTAAGTGCTAGTTCACAATGATTCCAGGAAAAGCCATTTTGAATAATTGGAGAGGAATTCGTCTCCATCTAGAGCCATGCAGTAACACCTAAACTTGAAGACCGCCTCTACATTCCATCCACCATAAATATCTACAGGTTAGTCACAAGGCTTAAACCTTTGAATTTCCCTTAGATATGATGGAGAGGATTTGGAGGGTTGGTATTGATAAAAAAAAGCTTAGGGAAGGTAACTTCTACTTAAGTGAAGAAGATGCACCAACTCATTCCGATGGGAAATTAGAGAGGAAGGTTGGAATTGTGCATTCCGAAAAGGTAGCCTCGTTACAACCCAACCAAATAACCCAGAGAGTAGCAACCACCAGAAAAAGCCAATCTTGACACCACTTTTCTTGAGATGCAAATAAGTCCAGAAGCTAGCTTTCAAAAGAAAGACTAGGAACCAAACAAGGCCCATAAAAAGATTCCCCCATATAAGCTTGGAATTCTAGCAACCCTATAAATGCATTAAATTCTTTTTATGCATATTACATCGAGGACACAAAGTGTTGGCAAAACCCCCATGGATAGCCAAATTCAAACGAGTGGGGAGATTATTGAAATAAAATTTTCAAAAAAAAATTTTAAACTTAAAGGGTAAATAAGTCGCCCATAGCCATTTTATAGCTTTAAAGAATAATGGGTCCTAAGCAAGTCCCAAGCTACTATACCATACCTCAATGATTGGGTTAAAGGTATGAATCAAATGGGATGCATAGCCTATCTTTGAAGTATAACAACCTGACAGGACTTCTTGTCCAGGAAACAAAATCTTAGCCCTTAGAAGAAGATGGCAGACTAAGGCTAGGGATGTATTGCATAACCTAATTAGAGAATAAAGTCACAAAAAAAGGCTAGCTCCAACCCAAATCTGGTCCTAGTGAAAAGTCTGCCACTTTAAGTGACTTATAATGATGGAAAGCGAGACTAATAACTCTGAGGAGATCCGAAGACAAAGAATGAATCCACTATTATACCACACCCAGATAGAACAGCCATCACTAATCATTAAGTTATGAGAATGAGCCAAAATATTTCTACCATAAATTAGATCTCGCCAGATCAATGTAGCATTGGAATGACTCTCAATAGACCAAATTGATTGAGATGCTTTATTCTTAGTTAGCAAGACTCTATAAACCAATTTAACCCCCACAAAAAGTCTCTTGAACATTCGATAGAGAAGGGCTTGATTAAACAATCTTATGCCACTGGTACCAAAACCTCCTAATCCCTTAGGTAGCATCAAGAGATATTTATGCTTGAGATGCAATCCATGCTTATCCGAAGAGCCTGACCACCAAAATTTGATGTATTTACTATTAATTTTGTTTTAAATAGTAACTGGGCCCTTGAAGAGGGACATAATATAAATCGGCAATAAAGTTAAGGTAGAATTAATCAGGGTTAATCTATTCGCATTATTCAAAAAATTTCACTTTCAATTGTCCAATTAGATGGAAATCTTATCTGCTAGTAAGTGAAAAGAAAAACTCTTAGATAAATCTTAACACAACGGAGCTCCTAAGTAATTCAAAATCCCTGTATTGACTGGGGAATGGAAGATAACACAATATTTCTACACCATGTGTGTAGGAATATTGTAACTAAACATCCATTTTAATTTTGAAAGTTCATCTCTTATTCAGCCTAGAGGTGAACATTGGGCTGGGTTGGGACCGGCCCAAAACGGGACCGGCACGCGTCAAGCACGGCCCATGACCGGTCAAACCCAGCACGGCACGGGCCCGGTAGAAATTCAGCAAATAGTGGGCCGTTTACGGGCCCTAAAAAGGAAGGGAAGTGAAGTGGGCTTGGCACGGCCCAATTCAATATTGGGCTTGGCACGGGACCAGCGGCGGCGCCAACGGTCACCTTCAAATAACGGCTCCCAAAAATTTTTTAAAAAAAGGGAAAATTGCACATTTAGTCCCTCTAACGGCTAGTAGCAGTTTTTTGACCCCAGAAATTACTTTTTTGCCCCCCTCAACAACTATTTTCTAAGGGCTTTTTAGTCAAAAAAAGAGAAGGCCTTCCTCTATAAATAGGGAGGCCATTTCCACAATTTCTTCACACCAATCTTAGCAATCGCTCCTTCTCTACTAATATGTTCTCTCATTTCTTTGAAGCATTCAATATTATTTTTTTCATTTTTTCTCAATCAATCCTCAATTATTTTCGAAACTCGTGATCTGCTCAATTTTTTCTCACACAAATGGTATCAAGAGGAAAGGGAAATGTCTCAAGCTCTTAATCCCGCACCAGTTTGAAGTCATTTTTCTGTGGCCTTTCTCGACTAGTGACCCGTGGGACTCATATCCAATAAACTGACGATGACGAGTAATTCGATATGAGTCAATACAACTTGGGGCTCGACGATCAACTTTCTGATGATGACGTTGAGGAGGTGAAGCCAACGGCAGCAGGAAATGTTGGTGGAGGAGATGGTTCTCAACAAACCTCGACAAGCCATCAACTCGAACTTCCGCCACAAAGTAAGACGTCGAGGCTCACCGCATAGGTTTGGGAGCATTTTGACTAAGTTTTTGCGAAAGATAGTCATGGAAACGATGAGAAGTTCACACATTGCAAACATTGCAAGTAAAAGCTCACGCACAAGAAAAACTCTGGCATAGGAACACTGAGACGTCACATGGAATGTAAGCATCCGAATTTATGTCCAAGTGTAGCTACTAATACCGGCGGTTAGACATAGCTTGCAAGTACTGCCAGCAGATCAGGTATTTTTAAATTTAATCAAAAAGATTGTAGAGAATGCATGGTAGAATGGATGATGTTAATTGAAAACCATTTACACAATCGGAAGATAGACACATGAAAAAATGGATTACATTATACTTAAACCCTGCTTTTAAAAGAACATCTAGGACTACTGCTAGGAGAGAGGTATTTAAAATTTATGAAGTTGGTAAATCAAACTTACAAGCATACTTCTCTGCTTTTGATCATTCTATCTCATTCACCAGTGACATGTCGACTTCACCACTAGAACAAGATTATTATTGTATAACTGCACATTGGATTGATGATAGTTGGGTCACTCAAAAACGTATCATTGCATTTAAGTGGATGGAGGTAGATCATACTGGTTGGAACATATTCGAAGTAATTTCAAAAACTTTAAAAGAATTTTTTTGTCATGACAAGGTTTTAGCATAACATTTGATAATGTATCAAACAACGATGTCACGGCTGAGACATTGAAGGAATCATTAGAACCTGTCCGTGATGCCGCATTTTTTCATAGTAGGTGTGTATATCATATTTTAAACTTAGCTGTCCAAAAAGGTCTTTAAGTTTTGAGTAATGAAATTACTCCAATTAGGTGGGCAATCCATTATTTTAAGTCAAGGACCAAAGTTTTTAAAGAGTTTAAGCAATATTGTCTGGAAAATGGCCTCGATTTTAGTTGGAAGCGTTTTAAACTTGATTGCCCTACCCGATGGAACTTGACTTACAAGATGTTGATGGATGCGATGCCATTTGCTGCACACATGACATGTTTTATAAATGTTAGAAAAAAATAAAATGATTTTGAAACAAGAGATGTGGGATAAACTGTCAAAATTGGCTGCTATGTTGCGATATTTTTATGATGCCACTATTTTTTTGCTTCGGTGTATACTATCCCACATCGCACAAAGTTTTAATGCATATGGTCAACATTGCATGGGTTTTTAACCAATACAAAGATGACGAGTTCTTAAAAGACACAATTAAAGCTATGAAAGAGAAATGGATTTTATATTTCAGTACTATACCCCCAATTTACTTACAAAGATGACGAGTTCTTAAAAGACACAATTAAAGCCATGAAAGAGAAATAGATTTTATATTTCAGTACTATACCCCCAATTTACTTACTTGCATCTGTACTAGACCCGACCGTAAGAATCACGGGTACGCAACAGCTACTTGAGGGTTATTACAGTTTCTTAGAAATGACACATTTCTGTTTATGCTATAATTGTCTCTATTGATGAGCACTTGCGAGAGTTATTTAAGATTTATGCCGACTGGCATAAGGATAAGGTTGCGAACACTAATTCCTCTACCATTGGGTCTTCATCATTGTCGGGCTCATCATCATTCAATCCGGCTGAACAACTTCTTAAACGGCCCCGTGCTGCAACATCTGGTCTTACTGAAGTGAATGCATACCTCAACTTGATTTGGGAGAATAGTGAGATCGACATTCTAGAATGGTGGAAAGCAAGAAGCAACAAATTTCCAATACTCTCCATCATTGCCAAAGAAGTTTTAGCTGTTCCCATCTCAACCGTTATATCTGAGTCCACTTTCAGCGCTGAGAAGCATGTAATTTCAGAGAAACGTGTAAGGTTATCACCAGATGCAGTTCAAGTTTGTATATGTAACCGTGATTGGGGTCTTGCAGTTTTAAGATTACAAGACCACAAGAGTTCCGACGAAGAAAACCCTGATGAGATAGATGCTTAAATCCATAGCTTGCTCATTATTTACTTTCTTTGTATTTGATCTGATTTTGCTGTTTAACACAGATCGTAGCTTTTATTTTGCATTTATTTTTATGGAACGTTTCGTTATTGAGTCATGTAAAGCCCGTTCCATGGTATGTAGATGTCGTTTGGCTTTAAAATTAATAAAATTTCACACCGATGGTGGTGTTTAACTCTTAAAACAAGTAGTTATAAAAATTTTGTTTTAATATCAATTTCTAAAAATATAAAATGAAATTAAACTTAAAATTAAAAACTAAAAATTAAAAATTAAAACTAAAACTAAAAATAAAAATAAAACTTACAAATTTAAAATTAAAATTTATACGGATTTTTCTAAAAAGGATGAGTTATTTCCCTTTTTAGAACATTTTTAATATCTAATTTATCTTATCACTCTTATTTAAATTCTCTTTGTACAAAACCAAAAAAAAATTTTTTGTACTTAGAATTACAATGTAATAGAGAATTACAAAAAATAATCATATTAATAAGTCTACTTTAGATCCTACTCCACCTAGTTAAAGCTTACCCTTTTGTTGTAAAAAGGAAAAATTTCTCATACAAGCCAAGATTTGAACTTTAGCATGCTACAATAAATACTAGGCTTCAATGCCAATTTGCCAACAAGATACTGGCTTGGAGGGAGAATATTAGGACTTAATCCTAAGAAT
Source organism: Aquilaria sinensis (assembly GCA_005392925.1). Taxonomy (NCBI): domain Eukaryota; kingdom Viridiplantae; phylum Streptophyta; class Magnoliopsida; order Malvales; family Thymelaeaceae; genus Aquilaria; species Aquilaria sinensis. The sequence goes on along the minus strand of SMDT01002891.1, from coordinate 7,551 downwards.
GTTTTCATTTTCATTCTTCTTCCTCTTTTTCTTTTTAATTTTTTTTACAAAATAGCATAGGTTTTGCCAATTGATTTTAAATTATGTGATATTTGGAGATATTATTTTCTAAAAATACCAAGGATTTATTAATTTGGTGTACATTTTAAAAAGGTATTCAAAATTATTTTTTCCAGGTAGTAATTATTTTCTCAAATTATGTATAATAATAATATGTTAATTATCACCAAAAATCGACACAGAGTTGACATGGAGGACATTAAGAATCCTACAAAAGAAAATAACATTAGAGGCCCCCAAGGTATGTATTCATATAAAGGGCCTTTTAACACTTAACTAAAAATTAAAAATTAAAACTAAAACTAAAAATAAAAATAAAAATTACAAATTTAAAATTAAAAATTATATGGGCCAGCTCGGCATGGGACCACGTCAGGCCCAGCACGGACCCGGCACGTGTCAACCCATGTCATGCCCGGACCCAACTTCCACAGGACCGGACCCTGCCAGTCCTGTTCAGTCTCGAGCCGGTCTGGCCCACCATGCAACACTCGGCTGAACAATTGCAATGACCTTTGAATTGATTGAATTGAAGTAGAATATGGTCGAAAGAACAGTAAGAAATTACCAGCAAAAAATAAGTGATTAATCAATGGGCCATTCCAATTGGCTTTCAACCCAAGAGAAGACCAGAAGATTGAAACCTTTGTAAATAGGAGGCGACAGACAAAATGAAATGATAAGGAGAGAGGGTTAAGACAAGCTCGAGGACAGTTGTCATTATACCTGCGCTTGAGAGCACCGTGCGTCCACTAAAATAAGAGACGTACACAACGAAAACGCAAAAAGGTTGCGGCTTTGACTTTTGCGAAAAGATCTAAGGACGGAAATTCATTAACCAAAAATCTTCGAGGACCCCACTTTGAACAGTGGACAATTGACGGCGACCCAGTTCTCTCCTGTGGTCTGTGGCTGGCTGTCCCCAAGAGAGATTTAAGAACATAAAAGCCTCTGCTCTAGCCGCTTCGAAATGGGCGATGAAAAGCGACTAGTTTTCCTGTCTTTTTCGCCTAGCAAATAAGCTCGAATGACCAAAAATTCTCCACCATTCCATTCCCCATCAGTGATTAGTCACTTTTATTCATGTTTCTGCTCGCGCTCGGATTACTGGAGCTTTCCCTCTTCGTCGTCGCGTCGGACCCCTCTCGTCTCAGTCACAATGTCCTCGTTTTCTTGTCAGCTTGTTAGCGTAGCGAGCCGGAACTTATCGGTTTTGTTGACGTAAGCGCATCCCTCATCCGTGACACATGGCAAAAGCCTACGGTCAATTTGCCCGCCTAATTTTTGCCGTCTCTGTGTATTTAATAATCAGCCCCCGAGCCAACAGCCCCAGTGGAACTGCCGCAACAGTGAGTGGGCACTGACCAAAATCTAGTTCTGGGTACGTTTTGAATTTGTATAAGTAGTTTGGGTTTTCCGCTTCTTCGCTCTGTTCAACTTGAAATAGCTCTGGTTTTGCTGCTTCTGTTGTGCAGGACCAACAGGCGGTTTTCTTTTCTTTTTTTTCCCTTCGTTTTTTTTCTCAGTTATCTGTTCTGTAATTTGTGGGAACAAAAGTTCTGTGATTAGCCTCTTCCCTCTCTACTGCATAGCCAATGGTTTTGATTTTTTTTTGTCTGTTCTGTTTTGATGTAATCATTACCTCCAATTAGTTAGTTCTTCCATTTATGTGTTAGTTTTCTTTGCCTGTGTTTACTCAAATATGTATTATTGGTGATTCAGTTCCATGTTGCTACTATTTGGTTATCGTTTTTGTATTTTGTTTTCTAATGGAATATGAGCTGTTTTTTGGCGAAACTTTTTACCCGACTATCATGTTTAAATTGACATTGACAGATAAATGAAAATCTTCTGCCAAGAATGGTTGCTTTTGGTAGCTCTTCTACTGGCACCAGCCTTACCGTACTCGCGGGCGTTCAGGAGAAATGAGAACAGGATCAAAACGTCTGTCTTCCTCTCACCAAAGTTTGTGCTGGGACCAGGGTCAGTGGAGAACAGATATTATTACAATATTGACTTTCCAAGAGGTCATATTGCTGTCAAGAGTTTCAATGGAGAAGTTGTTGATGCGGAAGGGAACCCTGTTCCCCTTCAGGAGACTTATCTGCATCACTGGGTTGTCATGAGATACTACGTTCGCGAGGGTTTAGAAATTTCAGAAAATGATGACGATGAAAAACTCCAGGACTCAAGCTATATACCAGTCAGGAACAGCGGAATTTGTCAGAGAGATTCTCTTGGTCAGTATTTTGGTCTTGGTTCTGAGACAAGAAAAACTGCGACACATGTTCCTGATCCTTTCGGAATAGAGGTTGGTAACCCTACAGAGATTCCTGAGGGGTATGAGGAGCAATGGATGCTGAATGTTCACGCAATTGATACACGAGGTGCGGTAGATAAGTCAGGATGTATCGAGTGCAGGTGTGATCTATATAATATCACGGTGGATGAGTATGGTAGGCCTTTGAGACCAGAGTACAGAGGAGGTCTAAGATGCTGTTATGATAGCACACAATGTAAGCTGAAACAAGGGTTTGAAGGTGTTAGGCGTACCCTTCATCTCAGATACACTGTAAAGTGGATTGATTGGACTGCATCTATTGTACCGGTTAAGATTTATATACTCGATGTAACTGATACGTGGAAAAAGTCTGAAGATTCAACTGCACCAAGTTCAAACCACCAGTGCATGGTGGGTGCTTTATCATTGACCCCCTACTTACCTTTTCTGCATATTCTGAGTTGAAGCGCCCGAATCAAGTTTCATTGAATATTATTGTTGTAGGTGGAATATGAAGTGAAGCCTTGCAGTGACACTGGTGTGGCCAATAATGGATGTATTGATCGTAAAAGGGCAGTCCTTGCCTTGGAAACTGGTGGCTATGTTATATATGGAGTTGCACACCAGCATGCAGGGGGCATTGGTTCTGCTCTCTATAGAGAGGTAAGTAAAATGTTTGATCTCAGATTTGCAGCCCATATGCTTGCTCATACTTTTCCTTTACCTGTTTACCTATCATGGAGCTGACATTGGAGTTACTGTTTTTTCACTCTCCTATTAGATGATTTTTCTCTGTTTTCCAACCCAGACAACTGGAGCTCCTAGCTTCCTAGCCCTAGCCAGTCTTCCCACACACGTATTTGGATACTAAAAATGAACTGTGTTCCTATAATCTGTCAACTCTTTCTTGAAACTTGATAGGATTAGTGATTTGGGGGTCATTGCTAGCTTTAAAATACATGACACGTCTTCCATCCTACTGCTTACTTGAGTTTGTCGATCTTTTGATTTTGTTTAATATCAGGTGAAGGCCCCTAGATCTGATCTCACTAGCATTTAGCTTTAGTTGAACTGCACAATGTAAGCAGATGTGGACGTTTTGATTGAGGTGATACCCCAGTTGTGTAATATTTTGATTTTGAATCAGACAAATGGAAGGAATGATTAATTTAGCAAACTGTAGTGAGTGTGGAGTTATGGTTTCATCTGCTTGTTGATTGGTATGTAGTGTCTTAATGTTCACATTTAGATGAGTTAGCTTCATCTCCAATTTCTGCCATGAAAACTAAAATCAGCTAATCCACATGAGTCTCACTTTGTGTTTTTACCTTTTCACTTGATTAAAAACTTATGGCTCTTGTGTTTCATGTGTGATATTTATTTGATTTTACTTAGATGAACTGCTTGACTGTGGTAATTTCAGGATGGCCAAGTCATATGTTCTTCAATACCAAGTTATGGAACTGGGACAAAAGCAGGAAATGAGGCTGGGTACATAGTCGGAATGTCCACATGCTACCCTCCACCAGGAGCCGTCAAGATAAAAAATGGGGAAACTCTGATTCTAGAATCTAACTACAGTAGTGTGGAACGTCACACTGGAGTTATGGGGCTATTCTACCTTCTAATTGCAGAGAGATTGCCAGAACCAACGCCCATGCTGCAAACTCTTCTTCAGGTAAGTTCAATAATTGATTTTTACAGTTTGCTTGCATCTTTTTCGTTTGAAATTCTCTACACTTACCTTTCAATGCCAGGGACAATTAACTCTCTAAGTAACTCATCATGGTCCTCATGTTTGTGCAGATTCATGGAAAGGTAATGCCATGAACTCCCGTCTGGATGGGAGGAGCTCTAATGGTTGTAACAATATTGGCCGCTGTTGCCACTGCTGTTTTTGTACACTATTGTCTTAGACACGAGGGGGCAGATGGTTATGAAGCTATTGCGACCTGAGAACATGTTGCTTTTGAAGTCCACTAGTGATATTGTGTATGAAAAAGGGATTTTTGCCCTTATGTATGGATTAGTGCTACAGATAAGACTTTATAAGCTACAAAAAAATATATCCTTCTTGTTTTACGGCTATGGATTCTCTCCTCACCTAGTATTGGATGATTTCACTATTATCCAATTTTGGAGGTTCTGTTGGAACAAGTATTGTGTATACAGATAATAAATGATTAGTGATTTTAAATATTTCGCTTTTGTGATCGATTCCATACATTAAGTGGATGTATCACTGCTTTTGTGTGATCACAACCGTTCTTCGACATGCTTCAAAATTTCGTTCCTTTGATTTAAAGATTGTGGGTTCAGCCTTGTAATGCAGATACAGCTTAAACCTTATTTTGAGCGTAGAACTTATGTGGAAAACTGATGCAGCTATGCTTGATGAATACCGAAGTCTGAAACTCTGCTGATTACAGGGAAACAGGTGTCTGAGGAGACAGTGGTGAAGACATATGCTAACATGTTTATGATGGTTTATTCTTGTGAGATTTCCCACATCTTGAGGATTGGACACATTCCTGCGGTAGGAAACTCTTTTCCTTGTTTTTGTATCATTGTCTCAGTTACTATTGATCGGCATTTTCCTATTAAGAAGTTTAAGCTTTTGTCTTTGAACTGATTCAGATCAATTCCAGCATTGATTGAGATTGTAGCTAGCTTATCTGCTTCTGTTCCAGAAGAAAGGACTAGAATGAAGAAGTAGAACAGATTGCTTGTAATAGAATCAAACACTAGTTGATTTAAGCATTCACTATTTGTACACGACCATTTGGACCAAGTGCAGTTTATTCATACCTGAAAACAAACCACAAACTTATCCAACCTACATGATCCCTTGCTCCATGTTCAGCAGTTGCTTTCCTTTCTGCAGGGAAGCTGGCTGAGTTCCGGCAGGCACTTGTAGCAGTCCCAGAACTGACGCTACTGCCACCCTGAGCCTGTCAAACAGAGATCGAAACAAGAAAGAAGAACATAACACGAAACCCGGAAGAAAGGCGTCACCTTCCCTTTGCCTCTATGACTTGCCTTTTGCTTTACCCCCATCCCTTGCCTCTAGAGGAACAAGGGAGAGGGGTCTGGTAGACTGGTACCAATGGATGGTCTCATCCTAAATAACTTAGCCGTGAATTCCTTCTTCCTCTTCTTCCTCCACATCTTTGAAGTTATAATGAGGGAGTTTCAACTTGAATGGGAGATGAAGCTAAGCAGATCACATCATCTTGGACTCATGTCCTACTTATATAGTGCCAGATGATTCATCCATCTGATCTAATTTTGTACGGCCGAAAATTTTAACTAATAAAACGTAAAATAATAATCAATCTTTACATAAAAGGGGAAAAGGTTCTACGAATAAGAAAAACTCTTTCTTTATTTTGTCCATGAGAAATCTAACTAAAAAACAAGAAGAGCAAGTCAGCAAAAAATCTATGCAAAGGACCAAATGAAAGAAAGAGGCCGTCACGTTTTTTGAAAAGTGGTCCAGGCTGATCTTTACGTATTTTTGTAAATGACGGGATGAAATAAATACTTTTCTAAATTATAATTCTTATAGGAAAATTGATTGGAGAGTATTTATCTTTAAATTTTAAGAAAAATTATAAATATTCTACGATTTAACAGAATTGAATTCTACACACGTATGTTTTAAGTAGCTATTGGACAATTTAGAGTTAATAAGATCATGCATTTTCTTTGTAGAAAGATTTTTTGTTTATAATTTTAGCGTTATTCTTCGTGCAATGGTCCCGGAACATGCTATCTTATTCGGTTGCTTTGGATAAAAATTAGTCATTCGGTGTGGATTACCAATAACAAAATGGGATTACAGATGGAGGGCTCAGTGGCCAAGAGCACAAAAGGGCCCTATAAAGTAATCTAAAACCTTTGGAAAAGAGAGGCTGATTATGCCTACTTAGAGGAGAATATTTGAGGGTCAATTATGCACAACTTCCTTTTCTGAGGGTACAAACGCTTCGCACCGTCCACTAATGCAACACAATTTGATAATTTGGTCGTCAGAATCTCTCTGCCAGATGGCTCCACTACTTCTACTTCGCCATTTTTAAATTTGAGATATTTGTGATCTAAAGCTTTGGAAGTTACATAGTCGGAATGTCCACATGCTACCCTCCACCAGGAGCCGTCAAGGTAAAAAGTGGGGAAACTCTGATTCTAGAATCTAACTACAGTAGTGTGGAACGTCACACTGGAGTTATGGGGCTATTCTACCTTCTAATTGCAGAGAGATTGCCAGAACGAACGCCCATGCTGCAAACTCTTCTTCAGGTAAGTTCAATAATTGATTTTTACAGTTTGCTCGCACCTTTTTCCTTTGAAATTCTCCACACTTACCTTTCAATGCCAGGGACAATTAACTCTCTAAGTAACTCATCATGGTCCTCATGTTTGTGCAGATTCATGGAAAGCTAATGCTGCCAATGTCCTTCTGGGTGGGAGGAGCTCTATTGGGTGTAACAATATTGGCCGCTGTTTTTGTACACTATTGTCTTAGACACGAGGAGCAGATGGTTATGAAGCTATTGCGACCTGAGAACATGTTGCTTTTGAAGTCCAGTGGTGATATTGTGTATGAAAAAGGGGTCTTTGCCCTTATGTATGGATTAGTGCTACAGACAGACTTTATAAGCTACAAAAAAAAAAAAAATCCTTCTTGTTTTCCGGCTATGGATTCTCTCCTGACCTAGTATTGGATGATTTCACTTTTACCCAATTTTGGAGGTTCTGTTGGAACAAGCATTGTGTATACAGATAATAAATGATTAGTGATTTTAAATATTTCGCTCTTGTGATCAATTCCATACATTAAGTGGATGTATCACAGCTTCCAGGTTTCTAAGGTTCACTGCTTTTATGTGATCACAACCTTTCTTCGACATGCTTCAGAAGGTTCGTTCCTTTGATTTAAAGATTGTGGGTTCAGCCTTGTAATGCAGATACAGCTTAAACCTTATTTTGAGCGTAGAACTTATGTGGAAAACTGATGCAGCTATGCTTGATGAATACTGAGGTCTGAAACTCTGCTGATTACAGGGAAACAGGTGTCTGAGGAGACAGTGATGAAGACATATGCTAACATGTTTATGATGGTGCATTTTTGTGAGATTTCCCGCATCTTGAGGATTGGACACAGTCCTGCGGTAGGAAACTCTTTTCCTTGTTTTTGTATCATTGTC